>JAGTXR010000135.1:600000-1181715 GCA_022606575.1 Glossosoma conforme
TAAGAGGAAATTCGCCAGACGCGGCTAAACCCAAAAGTCACAATATTAATTAACCCTTTTATTACGGCTCGGTTTGAATACAAATTCTACTGTCAATTATAAAACTAGTACTTGAAGCATAAATGTACTTACCTGGTCTATTTTCATATATCACATTGGTTCTTGTATCCTTTAGCTATTAGATGTTGCATAAAAAACTATTCTAAGAAAGTAGCAAAACAAACAAGTAGATGTCAACGGTCGGGGAATCTTATGACGGCATATGCCGACAACCGATGGGAAAGGGTTAACGAGTAACTTCGCAAAATGATAAAACTGTAAATATATTTATAGATAAAAGCGACTGTTGGTAATATACACGTATACATAAAATGAAGTTCATGAGACGATGTAAATCGTTGGAAATTGCATTTATCATCATTCTATATCTGCTCCCTATCTGAGGCATATGATATGGTCACAAACTGTCGTCATAATGTTCTGTCTCGCCTTAACACATGCCAGCTCTATCTAGTATATTACATTTACGTTTCGAGCTTACATGAAAGAGAGTCTGCCTCCGGATAAACCTACGATTGAATAGCACGACTTTCGTTAGACCAACGAAATTAAGCAACCAGTTTAGTAACAATACATGGATGAGTTACTGTTTATGGCTTACTGGGTGTCGTTTGTTAGGTTGAACTGCAATATAAGAGCAAACTATCTACATCTTGGAAGCATCGTGCTTATCATGCGATCTCCTTAATTAATCGATTTACAAATTAACTGAAATATGACTTATGTTCTCTCACTAAATACTCCTACTTTGAATGATGTCGGGAATCATATTTAATGTTCCCAGGTAGACTTTCAAGTGCAGAGATGACTCGGGACAGCCATGGATAATAGCAACTGACAGAACTGAGTGGCTACAACTTATAGTGACTACAATATGCTATAGTTACAGAATTGGACATGGTACGATGATGACGAAAGACTTTGTGTTTATACTGCATTTGAACGGTGTATTAGTACAGCATTCTCCTTTTCAAATTTTTCCATCTACAGATAAGCGAGTGAATTAACGTAAGAGTTTTTTGGCCCTGCGGTGATACAAGTATGGAAGGTAAATTGAAACATGCAGCCTTTCGCAATCCGTCCACCTGTGTGAATTGTAAAATGATTAAAATTCCCCGTCGGTACTCGATAACGCGTATCATGTACGCGTATTGTCCCAGCGGGCAAACCGCACGAGAGTGAGACTTTCATAAGTAATGAGAACTTTTAGGTTAGGTACGAAGGTTATATATTCGATATTGACACAATACAGATGCGAAAGAGGTTTTAAAAATAGCCTTAAAACCTGATATAATTCCTACAACTTATTTATACGACGGTGGTTTATTATGTACGCGACTTTCAAATGAAAGCATTTTTTCAGTTCCTGAAAACGTTTTATTTTCCAATTCAAGTATGTTTTAAGCAAAAACACTTCATCCAACGTTCTCACGTGTTGTTGATACCTTCCTAATACTAGTTATAAAATTTGACAAAATTCTCAAAATATGCGTTTGAGCGATGCTATTATCGTTTCCGCCGGAACAATATCACTTGCCATATATTTTTTGAATCGAAAGAACATTCTTTCCACAAATTGCATCCACACCGTTAAAAGTTACGAATATATTTGTCATTGTCTTCACATCTTGTCCCAAGACTTCATCTAGAATCTAGATGATGACCTATAAATGTGTGTAGTTATTGGTAATCTTCAGAGTGAGCATCAGAATCCAGGCTTGAAGATACAGCATTAGGGCATATTTAGGCGATCGTTAATTAACTCTTTTAAAGAGGTCTGATGATTAGCCCGATTCTCTCGAGTCCTAAACATGGGTACTAAGGGGTGGTCAATCCAACCAAATATATGCGGTAACTCATCTAAGTATATTAAGTATTCCGCGTTCAAATTACTTAACTTCGGCAATCTATCGATAGCCGCGCTTACTATGTGCCATTGTTGTTGATGAAAAGCTTAGAAAAAGAAAATAGACACTGGAAAGTACGGAGAATATAGCGGATGAAGCAGTAATTGATGATTTTAAATTGTTTTTTCCATTTTTCAAAATAATCACGCAGTTATTTGCTTTGCAATGGCTATCAAACACAATTCAATTTCAGCTGATGGAAATTTATAGGAGATTGATGCTTGCAACTTACAATGTGAGAAATTAAATAAATTTTACGGACTTAACAAACGCCCCTGGAAAGTTATTCCCGATGGCCCTTTTTTACCAACCGTCTGGTATGTGGCATTGAACTGGTTCGGAAGTCCTTCCCAAACAATAGGACGGACACAGTTCTCGAAATATCTGCAAATTCAAATATTTCTATATACTTTTATTGAGGCGATCTGTGCATCTGTTAGAGGCAACGAAACAATATTTTAAATATATGTACTTATGATGAAGTAATAAGTATATAAAAAAAGAAGAAAGACACCCAATAAAAAGGCCCAATGCTCATTAAACAGACGACTCTAACAAATTACTCCTCCAAACAAATTCGTGAAGCTCGTGTCTGAACTGGGCCTCCTCTGCGTGGAATATATCATATGTTGTGAATATTATTCAAAATCAAAGTAACGTAATTTGGCTAAATACGTCATCTCTGATCAATATTCAAAAGTATTTAATAACAACTTAATCTCAATATCGTTACAGTCGGCCCATTATTTCGCGTAATATTTTGACGCTTGGTATGTGAACTAGATTTAAACTAGCGGTCCGCCCATAAGCTGGGATATCTCTGACAACTTAATTATTATTGCCCGACTGCTGTGTTCCGTTGGTCCCCAAAAATGACAAGCAATAATGATAACTCAACTTGTTTAGTTATGTGATGATGGGATTTCGACTTCCCATACATAAAAACTACGCGAAACATTTCCCCTCCGCTACAAGCTCATTGCCTTACTAATTATCATATTTTTTATTGCCAATTTGTGACACATTTACTTAACTATGGAAACGTTTAATATACACGCATTATTTCATATAAGAACGCATGGAAAAAATGTAGTAAAAACATTTGTGATACACTTTCAAATATTTGATAACATTTAATAACTAAAATAAACAGAATTTGTTGACTTTGGAGGTTAGGATAGGTTTTTACGACGTACGGATATTTTTACGACCCATTATAACAGCATTTGGATTCTTTTGGAAGTTAAAATGTCAGTTTTCCACGGAATAAGTAAAAATTCGCAAGAAAGGGTAAGACAAAAAAAAAACAAGCAAAACGTTCATTTTGATTTAGAATTATCCCGTTCGCATAACACATGACTACTTAGTTTGTAATAAACATCTCCATTATTTAAAATACTTAACTTGATGTAAATTAAAAAGTATTTTTGATTTAATACTACACATTGCCCTTATCAAGATCTATTCACACGAACGATAGCTACGAGTTGCAAAACTGTTAAAATTTTAATTAGACACTGAATCAAAAAAATATGATAATGTGTAAAGGTTTCTTCGTTATATATGTATCTGTTTTGGTGTTGTCATGACAACGAAACAATACTGCAAAACTTCACAATACGTACTACTGAAAAATATTATGTTGCACCCTTTAGAAATATATGCAGTGTTAAATGTAAAATGCATTACAAAATTATTTATTTAGGTCAGATTGAAATCTTGCAGTTATCAGCACATCACTAAGCAAAGGCATGTATGTTAAAGTGCACTAAAATTAGCTTCTTGGCATTGTTCCTTTCCTATCGGAAGTTTAACAATAATACATACTCGTACATGCATGTAACGCTTCAGATTTAGCAGCTAAAATAACGATGGCATACTTAAATACATTAGCAATATTTTATATAATCTAGATTGAAAAAAATATACAACGTAACATATACTATTTAAAACATAATTGATACGGGTATATAATGGAACACACATGTTACTAGGCGAAGGTCAAACAAGCGTTATCTTAGTTGAATAAAAAACAATCGTAATACAAACATTGTAACTACCTTTTTTGACTTCTGAAGACCACCGATGGGCGTCACAAGAGGCGGTATCTTCTGACCCAAACACTCACTAGTTCCACTACCCTTCTTCCCGTCCACCTGCTGTTTATCAGCGACATTTTTGGGTTCTTCAAGAACAGTCTTCACCACAAACACGACTTTATGATTAGGCGTCTCTTCACTTGGTTTATTTGATGCATCACTTTTAGTTGTTTCGTTATTTTGAAGTTGCTCTTTACAATCAATGTTTTCGATGTCTTCTGTTGGTTCTGGTAGTCTTTCTTTGAAGGTGGTTTTTTCTTTGTTGTTGTTGTTGTTTTGAGGTCGTAACGGTTGTTCCAATGGGCGATCAGGCGGATGGTTTTTGGGCGGACGGCCCGCACACCATTGGTTTCCCATGGTTCTGTCAGCCTTCTCCGCCCTACGCGCCCTTCGCCTCTTGTCACGCAACAGCTTTGCTCGTATAGTCTATCCTGAAGATATCCTGATGCACCCCACTACACCACTGTGTTTGATTGTTCTCCGCATGAGATGTCCCAAGGACTGCAGCGCGCCGAGTGTCACAATGATTTATATGAAGTTGGCTGCGCGAGATTCGGGTTAAAGTTTCGTTTCGTTTCGTATTCAGTCGATGGAGTCCGCTTCAGCGCCCACCGGTAACTTTGCCGTCCACCGGTAACTTTTTTTAAAAAACCGAAAAGGATTAAGCTATGAATCTTTAATCGAATTCAGTCTGTGAAATAAATGTGGTCGAAATTTCGTTAAATTTAAAGTGTAAATAATAATGAAAGAAAAATATATGACGTTCTAAGTGGATATACTTGAAGAAAAGTTGAGCTGTAAATAAGGAGAGTAAAATAAGGAAATATTTCTACATCATAATAATTTCTGTGCCATTTCTCGTATATAAACTTCTTTTATTTATACGAATGATAATTGAAATATATTAAACGAAACAATAATATTTTTAAGCATTAAGAGCTCCCGTTTCAAAATCACTTTGGTTGATCATAACGAATTCTGTTCCTTTCCTAGAATGATTAATATGAGAAAACTTCAACTCTCGACTCTCCTCAAATCTTATGAAATGTCTCTACAAACGGATGTCGAGTTAGTTATTTTAAGTCAAGGAATATCTTTTAATTCGGGTGAGAACTGTTATGAGGACCAAGGCGGTTGACAAAAAAATATGGCAGTGGTTTGTGACGATCACATGCTCCAGTTAGGAAAGCGGATATACTCGTAGAATGAAGCACCTGCATTTTCACATTATACCCATTAGAAACCGATCTATAAATGCTGATTAATAACACCAAAAAAGTGCCTTGTATAATACAGGTACTGTGTCATCAAATATCTGGCAAATTTTCCTAGAGGCAGTCATGATGAACATATACACTATCGTATATGTTCTCAGGTAGACCTCTCGGTGTAGATAAAACATTGACAGCACAACTGTGTAGTGGCAATTTATTTAATTTTTTTTATTTATGTAATCGAATGCAGGAGAGCACACCCGATCAAGACCAGTGCACTCTATGACGCTCAGCCAGGGAGGCTGGCCACTGCATGCGGGAAACGTGTGTTGTGTTCGTGTTTGTGTGTGGTTGGTGAGATTGCAAGTGTATATTTATCTGTTTATTGAAGAGATCCAGATTGTAGGAAGAAGGAAACACAGACGCTGGAAGAACATTCCATAGCTTATCGGTGGCATTAAGGAAGGAGCTTTGGAAACTGCTAGTTCTTGGTCGACACACATTAACCGTGTATGGATGTTCGGCAAGTGTAAAACTAGTTTGTCGGTTGTGGGTGGGTGCAGGAGGAATAAGTTCTTTAGGTTCCGAAGAGCAGCGACCGTGGTAATAACGGTAGGAAAGACTAAGAGAACCAATCTTACGCCAATAATGTGATGCAGCTATGGAACGAATACAGAATGATCCATGTGCACAGTTATCATGTCAATGATTAAGCATCCTGATTCCTGAGACACGTGCTTTGATCTTCCGGAACGTTTTGTCTAGTATGGTACATGGGTTTGCTAGTCTCGCATGGTCGATGGCCGTGTGGCAGACGCTGGGACATAAATCTCATCCAGGCGGAACGTACATTGCGTCATGTGACATAACGCGTTGACATCCATCAGAACAACTGTCACGCACCATCTCACGTCCATTCGCGACTAATGGACAACGTGTCTATGTTTCGAAAATGAAACAACAAATATCTGTTCACGAGAAGGAAAACAGCAAGAAAATTGGTTCTAATAATTGGATACAAAAAAAGAGAATTTTAATTGAATGTCATATATATTTTTAGCAAACACTTTGAAAACCGTTTTCAATAATAAAAAGATAAATGTTTTCAATTGGTTTTAATATGGATTATGTTAAATAATGTTTATTCACATACTTGAAGGCTGTAGTTTTGTTTTCTATAAAGCTACTTCAGTTCTTTACAGTAAATTTATACTTTTTAACAACTGAATATGTTCTCATTGAATGCGAAACTGCGGTCTTCGAGTATGTAAATAGAGAGTGCCTATTAGACACTGTATATTAGAACTATTATTTATATTTTTATCATTCGCAGTTAGATTATTTTTACCTTGTGTACCCACGTAATACGTTTGCAAATGTTATTTTTTTATAATTAAATTGATAGAAATGAGACCACTGAGAGCTTCATCAATCCTTCGCTTGTAAACAATTACTTTTCGCTACTACAGATGAGTGACATAAAGACATTATAAAACAATGTAAAAATCAATATATATTTAAAATATAACAAAGCTATATTATATAGTAACGAATATAATATTGAGTATTTTTATTTTATGTCTACCTATAAAATATATACACTTCATTGCACATTCAACCGAATTGAATAACATTATTAAGTACCTTGCAATGTGATATTATTTCAGTTTTTAATTTTCAATAATCTTTACCTTGTATATTTTTTGTAGTCTAAATTTTTTTTTTAAATAATATCTCATTTCATATTAACTAATAAATGTCTGCTTAACTAATAAAAATGATATTTTAAGCGCCTTAAATTTAAATTAAAAAAGATTACAATTTAATTTTAGTAAAATTCTTCATTGATATTTTGACAATTGATTCAATCGTCTCGATATTGTACATGATCGTCATTTAAAAATATTTTGTAGCCGTATAAAAATAGCTCGTGTGACACACGCTGGTCATAAAAGCTGTCAAGTTCATCACAACATGAAGTCACCAAAATGGAAATGGGCAGACCACGTGGTCCAAGCCACGGACTATCAATGACCGCTGGTGAACAGAGTCATCATCAAATACTAGGATGAACCCATCCATGTTTAAGTTTACGTACAACATTGCTCACTTATGTGATTGAACGAGAGCTGCACTTACAATGTACTATTACCAGTAAAAGTCAGGATTGGCGCGAAATTAAGTCCTAAAATTGGCTTTTTAATCAATATAAATATATTAGGTTGTTTCGAAAGAATTTTGTTTTTTTTCACCCAAATAACTTTCAAAACATAATTGTATTTATTCACAGCCAACTTCACAGCCCTTTCATTACGGCTCGGTTAGAATACAAATTATACTGTCAATTATAAAACTAGTATTTGAAGCATAAATGTACTTATCTGGTCTCTTTTAATATATCACATTTGTTCTTGTATCCTTTAGCTATCAGATGATGCATAAAAAACTATTCTAATAAAGTAGCAAAACGATAAATCACGTCAACCGATGTCAAAGGTCGGGGAATCTTATGACGGCATATGCCGCAACCGATGCGAAAGGGTTAAATCGCATATTTATTATATTCATTGACAGGTAATATAAAAAGACATGTTTGGTAAAAAATTTCGATCGATTATACGCAGTAGTTTTTTACAATATTATAAGCAATTAAATATACATATACTATACATAAAAATCCTTAAACGAGTCAAATCATTCAGAAAAAATATCGGCGGGAGCGGGATGCGAACCGCGGACCTTTGGAACCAACCATTTTGCCCAGGTAATTATACCGCTCGGCCACCGGTAGTTTTTGGTTGTCGGTATATTTTGGGTTGAACTCGGGTTGAGCCGCTTCTTAGGAACAATTGATCTGAGCATCGGGATAACCATCTTATCTCCTTAAAGAAATCCTATTAACAAATCATCCAAAAATAAGCCTAAGAAACTATAGCTTAAACTTCTTCAAGTCCTCGGACTTCTGCCCTGGAGGTTGTCGGGAACCATATATGTTCCCAGGTGGACCTTCAGGCGCAGATATGTCTCGGCATGAGAAAAGGGCAACGGCAGTTGACAGAACTGAGTGCCGGTAGTTTATGGTGACCATATTGTTCTAGATATATATAGACTAGACAGGTATCTGCGAGCCGCTTCTTCCAGCTCTTCCCTATCGCCGAAATGTGTACCACCCAGGTGTTTATTCGTGTCAGGGAAGAGATTAGGCAGGGCTGTAGGGTGCGTGTTTGACAATACCCCATCCAAATTTTGCCTTATAAGTTAAAAACATATTTTTTTTCGTTAAAAAATAAATTACTTTGCTATCAAGTAATCACAGTTGGAGCGCAGTTTTCCTTAAGAATTGTTAATTTTAACCACTGCGCGTTAAGAGCGTGATATGCCTTGGTTATGCAAAGGATAATAAATTTAAAAAATAAATATGTTTACTGTTATCATTATGCACACAAACATTTTTTATCCTCCTCGACGTATTAACTCCTTCATCTTTCGTTCGGCTGCCGTTCGTTTCTCAACGTTCGCCGAATAAATTTTCGCCAATACATAAATTAATTTAGAATGTCAACATGGATCTTTAAGATAAGTTTTTATGACCGGTTAATGGACGTTGCGCAACACACTAATAATTACGTGTTGCATAGTTTTTAATAGGTGTCACAACCCATATGCAAAATATTCACATAAGAAGACATTTGCATTTTCAATTACCATATATATATATATATAAAGTAATAATAAGTTGTCAGAATTGTCATTGAGTAATAGATAATAATACCATTATAATATTAATAATAGCATTATACAAGGGCGAGGAAGGGTAGTATCCCTTATTTTGAGATGGCGTTGTGAGTAGTGGTGACGTGTTGGAGGAGTGGGGGTAAGTTCTGATGACGCTGTGTCCTTGGTATTTTCCGTTAGTACTGCCGTCAGTTGTAGATATAGTTTGGTCGAATGAGCAACGCGCTTTTGACAGTTGTTGTGGCAATTGTATGCTCCGTTTAGAAAGCGGATATAGAAGAAGAAGATGATGATGATGAAGAAGTAGAAGACGAAGAAGAAGGAGAAGGTGAAGAAGAATAAGAAGAAGAATGGGAATTTCTAGCAAAAATAAGAAATTTAAGTGTTACAAAAAGAGTATACACAGTTGTGTCAATTGCCAATGCCATATCACTAGACATCTCCGCACTCGAAAGTTCATTTGGGAATATGCATGATTTCCGACCGATTTTCAATTTTTTAGGGAAATAGGATGATAAGTCCGACGATGCTGATGCCAGGAAAATTAGGTTATGAAGGGTGGTTCAATACAATGTCATAAGACATGTGATAAGAAACGACCGGTAACCCTACCGAGAACTGCACTTAAAGTTATTTATATTTTTAGCATTCACTTTGAGATCCATTTTGATATTAAATAATATAAGAATGTCATACCTTGTTTCAACATCAAATGAAAAACATAGTCGAAAAGATGATCTAAAAATCAGTACCGTAAAAATCAATCTCACTGCAAGAAATCAAGAAAACCTTACTTAACCCTTTACGTGCAGAATAAGATTTCATAAACAAGCCATGAAATAAGTCACTTAGTCAATGAAAAAAAAGTTGAATATTTAAGGTCAATTTTTTTTATGTGTTTTGATTGGTCAATGCTGCATTTATACTTTCAGAACTAAATTAAATAAATCCATTATTATTTTTTTTAAATGACAAATTTGAAACATGTGTAGATTGACCCACAACTCAATACATATTGTAAAAAAAATTGACGAAGGAATGTCGTAATACGAAACCAAATTATATTTAATATAGTATTCCGATAAATCCGCATCTCGCACTGAAGCGAATCGTTTTTTTCAGGGCGTGGGATAAATCCGCACCTCGCACGTAAAGGGTTCCATTAGCGCATTGTTATTACAGGTTTACTTGGTGCAACTCGAGCACTGATTTATTACACAGATAACGGACGTCTACAGTAGCTTTATACGTTCTAGATAAGCAATCTAGAGCAAAATCTAAAATAAGTTAAAACACTTCATTGACTGCGACTGCTTATGCATTTAGAGAAATATATATATTTTTTAAGAAGCATAAACATTTCAAGCATAAGCTCGTACTCTTACACGATATAAGCAAATTTTATATAATTGTTATAAATTCTTATGGTCTTATTCTTATTGTCTTATTCTTATTACCATGGTCTTATTCTTTAATGAAAATTAAAATAAAAACTTTTATAAAGTTACCATGACCGCCGGCGGGAATAGCTCAAAGTCAAAGTGTTTGCTTTGCAAGCCAAAGGTCGTGGGTTCGATCGCCGACGGAGATTAAAAAAAAAAGTATTTTTAATCGATTTCTGAGCTCTAAAATTCAATCATGGTTGGTGTGAATTTGATCCGTCACTCGTAAAATGACAGTCATAGCCTATTAATTAAAATTGGTGGTAGACAAAAGTCGTCCCGTAAAGACCACCCATTCATAGTAAATTCCTGTAATAATAATAATGATGCGTGAATCTCGGGCTGTACTATATGACGTTGGCGGATCAACACTCCGCATGGAGCCTTTAGCCATATGCACCATGGTAAGTGTCATAGAATTCCACAGATGAGACTTTAGAATTACTATCACCATCTGTCGGTATTCTCCTGTATGTGTTTACATTAAAAAAAAAGATCCATATTAAAAAAATGGTAAAATGCTATTTTTTTTTTTTTTTTGAAATCGATGTCAAGTAAATACTAAAATAGACTCTAGAAAATTAAACAATTTAATCTTTTTTTTCATAATTTTTTTTAATTTTATAATTATTTTAAAAATACCAAATTCAATTTCTAGGAAAGAAAAAAATTGACGCACACCTGCTTGTAATTTCACTAAAATGAAATATATTAAAATAAATTACAAGCAACAGTAAACAAACACAAAGCAAATGACTCATACGGTAAAAATACTCGTTAAATTCGGGATAAACAAGCGACGCATTTTTACTGAATACGAAAATGTGTTAAAATTTGTACGAGTTGTCAGTTACAATTGTCCTAAATGGATCTTGGTGACGTTCCCATCGCTCATGGGTGACAGTCGCTGGTCATACGTGTAATCTCCGTCTTCCGAAATTAACTAAATAAACTAGTTTAACACGAAACCTGGTTTATCACTAATCAGAAATAGTTTCTTTCCCTCGCGGCCCTCGTGTATGAGTATTTCGTTCCGCGATATTTTTGAGATATCGCATACATTTTCGATGCAGTGTCTCATCACATTCAGGAATAGCCGAGTCCGATTTGCCAGATCCTCGCCACTAAATAGAGACACTAATCATACGTACGTAACGGTCTTATATTTCAAAGTAACCAGTAGTAAAAATACACATTATTTTGTATCTCGCAACTCATCTCAGAAAAATTCTGTTAGACTGCAAGAAGACCAATAGAACATAAACTAGAATACGAGCAAGAATATTCATTCAGCGTACACATTTTTATTTTAACATCTGAAACCTCCAGCTTTACCCAAATTTATATTTAAAAAGTAGGTAAAGTAGATTGAGCAACATTACTACATTTTTCACTACAGTTTTGTCTGTCTATAATTATGTGTAATAAGTTAACAGATTAAGAAAAATGATAATCTGAGTTTTATAATACCCATTAAACTTGTTTAATATTACTAATATATGAAGAACAAAGTGGGAAAATAATGTGCGATTGCTCATTTGGTTATTACATTCTTTTAAAAATTATGTTCTGTTCTACAGAAAAACAAATATCACAGTAACAGTTTATTACAGTATATTTATCTACGTTACGTATTGTTATACACAATACGTAACGTACGTGTAATCGGTTTGTATATTATTTAATTACGTTGTTTCCGTACTACGAATTCTCTGTTTCGGTTCTCTTGTTACATGCGAGTATTTAAACATAAATGCAAACATGTCCAATTTAGGAAAATATTCTGTCTTCACAAATGCATTTTTTTCAAAAAGCACTGTTGTCACTAAACCAAGAATAGCCTTGTGTGTAACCATCTAATGATAGGTTGGTTTACCACCATTAGTTTGGCGCACATCAAGCAACACATGCACTTTATTTAGCAATATATTTCACTAAGAACGATGTACTACAAAATTATAGTGAAGATTGAATAAATTATAAAAGCACTGATGCACACTTTGATTACTATCAAAGATAACCTTCTCGTTCTAAAGATGATCATGTTATTAAATGATAATTTAAAAAAAATTATAACATTGATTTATTGTGTACCTTGTTGATTATGTTGAAACATATTTATAAGTACAATTATAGTTTTGAATAACTTTGTATTAAATTGTCGAATGCCTGTTCTTCCTTGGATTATTCATGGCCTTAAACAGTTATAATTAACTGTTAAATTAACGTTCTATAATATAAAAACTTCATACTGTCAATTATCTCTACATAAGTGCAGAAAGTATAGCAATTATAACATAAAGAAGTTGTCTACCAATTATGAATAGTATTTTTAAAGGTTCTCTGTTTTTTAATCATGTACATGTTAAATGCCTGTGTTACTAGGCGGCCAAAAATGAACTCAAAACATATAGCTTTATTATATTTAAAACACGGATTTTAAATTATGTTGCCGACTATGGGGATGTTATTATTATAATTAAAAAAACAGGGTGTCTTTCACTCTCTCAAATATATTAATATAACCGTGAGATAAATAATTATAAGAAATTAATACTGGCATATTCGTCGTAAACGCAGCGTATTATTATTATGATGGGATGACAAAACACTAGAGAAATTCTTAATGCATAATATTTATAAAAAAAAAACTTTTAAAACGTTAACACCGATTAGATAATTAAATTGTACAAAACTACGGATTATAGAAACCGAAAGTACACTGAATAATCTAAAACACTTTGATAATTCACGATTAGGCTGCCGAATCGCGATGTAAGGTATCACTATGAAACGATGTACACACAACTCGATTTCGCGTAAATTTTCCACCACTCTAGAAGAGCCGATCTCACTTTTTTGAAAAGCTTTTTTCTCGAAGCTTTTGATTGTCCGCAATCACTCGGGTACATTCCCCGCAGCGCACTCACTAAGCACTAAACCTCCGATCGCTCCCACTTCATGGCAAGCCTGCTACTCTACGATCAGCTGATCGGCGGCAGGCACGTGCCATACTGTTTAGCAGCCGCAGTATAAATAAGAATATCATACAGCAGAAAAGAAAATACTACTCGCATTCAATTTATTTGAAAACTATAAAAAACGTATTTTTAAAAATAAATATTAAATATATTGAGATTTTCACAGCAGTACATCCAAAAACTTTGTGTCATTATTATTATCACTTGAAAACGATGTTTGAAGACGTCAGCGCGTAGTAAAAAATATCTAAATGAAATTCAGGATGGACTATTTATTAATTCTTAATAATTACACAACCATGTTTCACGTACTAGTACGTTATTTCAAAACGTTCCCCTGAAAGACGAGTAATATTTTATACAAATTTAACGATATTTAATTTTTACAAAATTCTTTCAGCGACACTGTGAAGTATTTATGTTATTCTTACGATTATTCTAAGATTCACTTCGCGTTATTTTATTTGAATATTTTTATTCATAATCCGATGGTTACTGACAAATCATCGCACAATTAATATCTACACATCATCATTAGTGCTCTTTGGATAATTATAGTGTGTAATTTTTTACATTGACTTTAAGCCGAGTAATTTTGAACTTAAATTTACTTTTCACAAGCATTTACAAACATTACAATTAAAAAAGTTTTCAAATAAGATTTAAAACTACATATATTCACAATTTGATATTTATTAGAATTTTTGATCATTCACGTATTTGCTACTAATAACTACATAATAGTTTGTATCCACTCTCAATATTAAGTATTTAAATTAATATTTAACCTGGAATTCTAGTTTATATAATTTAACGTCGTGCTATTTTTAGTATAGAGAAAAATAATGAGCAAGTAAACAATAACAAAAATAAACTACAAATTATTTGAATATCACTTTTTTTGGTAAATATAAATGCAATGAGTAAAATAATAATAATAAATCTTCCTGAAGTAGCAGTAATAAAGGAGTATTTTCCTCGTACAAGTTTATGAAATTCACTTCACTGCCGATAGTATAAAATTACAGGTACAGAAAGAATTATTAATAAATTCATTAAGATGCGTAATGTTTATGCAAAGTTTATTTTCAAGTTAAACGATTTGACGGCAAAAAATTTAAATTAAAAACTCGAGACAGTTGTAAAACACAAAATCACACTTGAAGCTAGCAAATCATGAGTTGTATTTGTACTTTTTGCACGTCGTTTATCACTCAGTTTTTCGCGATCGCGTTTCTTCGTTCTTCGCTCTCTGCTAGCGCGAGGCCCGAGGGCGCTCTCATGGACCGGACTGTTCGGGCGAGGCGCCGCGGCGCTTTGTCAGGCGACCGACGTCACCCACTTGGGAGGGGGCGCCACACAAAAACAAACTCGCGGAACAAAACATCATAATTGTTTCGTCAAATAGACAGCTCAGATTTTTTGACATCCGCCGCGAAATGCGAACGTTCAACTCGAATATTCTTAAATTGAACATAAAAGACTATTATCTTTTACTTGCTTTTAATTTAGATCACGCTGAACACTGTTACACATCAAAGGCCGACAATTACCACTCGGTAAGTTATTTATATTACATTAAAATTGAAATATAATAACTATTTTTTCAACTTGATTAAACATGCATCAAGTTTAACAGTGTTATTCATAAAATTTAAGACCGCGGTCTCGCACTGCGGCATAATTTAATGTCTTAACTTTATAACAACAAATATTTATAATAAATGGGGCATATTTTTGTCACTTAACGAGGCATAAATAACCCATAAATAATTTTATTAAATAATTCTGTTTTTTGTGATTGTTTTGTTTACACATGTAGGAGAATGCTGACAAACAGTGATTTCATATGTGAATTCTACAATATATTGCCTGATCTTCTAAAAGTATGATTAAGTTATATTTGTGGATTGTTGACCCGATAACGTCATTACACTACAGCCCAGTAATCACTCATCAACTATTTTCATACATTGTGTAATTGGGTGATGCTTATGAAACGACTTTAGTTTATTATTACTTAATCAATGTATTTAAAAATGTGTTTTTTACGTCATATACTGTATACGGGTAGAGTAGATTAAGTCAAATGTAAGTGAAACAAAGGCCTTCTGATTATGAGAGTGAAATATACATTTATATTTTCGCTTCTAAACTGAAGAAAGTGACCACCACAGGCACTACAGATACTTGTCAGCCTAATTGGCTTCAAAAATATTAAAATAATTACTGCATTACCTGAACCACTGAATAAAAAAAACGTAAGCTGAAAACTATACCTTCTCATGAATATTTTGTTGATTGCGTTTGCTTATTTTTCGCTTCGTTTCGTATCGATTTGCTTCAGCCAAACACAGTGTCTAGGTTCACGGTGGCGTTAAATCACAATAATGTTAAAATACTCGTAATACCACAACGTTGTGTGTCATCGCTCAAAATAATCAATTACGTTATTCTTCAACTCAAGATGACAATGTTTTACTATTTGTTAATATTAATACGGCACTCGTGATGGCCATATGGACTACCAGCCATTCTTCAACAATTCTACTATCTAAACTGCTTTGATGATTCGTACTGCGATAACCCGCGCCTAAGCAAGTTCATACTTTGGTGAAGTCATCCAATAAGCATCGGTAACTGATATTTTAAATAATATTTTTAAATGTATCGAATTGTACTGCGCAATCGTTATAATTTATAACCAAATAGCAAACTATTGTAAGTAAGGCGTTGCAATTTATTATGATTGAAGTGCTTTTTCATTATGGTATTTTTAAAAGCCTGTATTTCTTTGCTAAGTAACTAATTAAAGGTTTTGGCAACAAGTCAAATCAATTGGCAGTAAATAAAGCTAATCGGCAGTAGACGAAATAAATTGTCAGTATCCACTTTGTCAGTATGAATGTGGTCAGTTATAAAATTAAAATGGCAGAAATATATTCAATATTGGCATAAGTTAATGTAAATTGAATGAATGGTTAACCCAGAAAATGGTAACCTAACCTATTAATAACAATTATTATTTTTCTACTGCCGATTGATATTTTTTGACTGCCAAATGATTATTTTTTACTTACCTTTTTAGGTATTTATTACTAACCGTTTGCTAAATAATCACTGCCAATTAATAGCTTTATAAATGTACAGAAACCTTTACAAGCATACACGCAATAACTCGTGTAAGTTTCATCGTAATCGGTTGAACTGTATAGGAATACGTGAGAAACATACAAAAACATTGATTTTTATGCATATGTAAGAATTGAACAATATATGGAATAGCCGGTCTATTATAAGATCAAAAACGAATCGTCAACTCACTAGTGAGATCATTAGCATTGAATGTACCTGTATCTCTGCGGACTCTATGACGCTCAAATAGGACTGATGGACGCTGCTGGTAAGAAGGAGTTGCATATGTAGAGTGTAACACGGCATTTTAATGATCAAGTATGTAGCATTGCTTTTTACTAACATTATATTAAGTTTACTCGCGACGTTATTTATTTTGATGATAATTTTACGGAGATAAAATAAGATAAACTTTAAAAGCCATTAGCCGCTTAAATTAACATAAATACATATTTAACTCATTGAACATATGAAATTATACCTTATCATGTATATTTAACGTCTAAAATTAGCTATCTATATTCTACGTAATAAAACAAACATATTTCATTAAACTTACTGTATTATGACATATATGTGAGGTTATATTTAAATTCGATTGTATACTGGTCACAAGGTTTGGTGTTTATTTGTATTTTATATATATATATAATATTCTACTATAAAATCTGTTTACATCTATAAAAAAAACCCGAGGGGAGGATACACCCAGTAACTACCTTGAAAACTATTTTAAAAATAAAATATACATCTAATGTATATTTTTACGAAAGTATAAGTTCGACTTATGTGAAAATATAAGCTCACATTTAATGTTTACAGCTTACATTGCGCGTACATTAATTTCTTAGAAAAAGTCCCAAAATAATTCTGATTCCACTGACTGAACGTTTCACTGCCCAAAAGCGATGGTAAAGAATTTTCAAAGAAAAATAAAAATTTAGTTTTCTACTAGCAATACAAAGTATGAAGAAAAAATATAAAGTCAACTCTCCTATCACGTTTTTATACGATCGGATGATTAGCCGGATGCTCTCGAGGCCTGCACCATTAAGGGGGCAACCACTTTAGATGGTTTTTGTTATTAAAACTTCGGTTCAACTAATAACTGCATTATTATACATTGTAATTAGGCTTGTTATATCGCTTTCAGGTTGATATCCGACCTCTATCGTGAACGCCAACAGTACAGCTAAATTAAGAAAAAAACGTATATCAGCTTATAACTAAGACAATGTTCGAGAAAACCTTCTAAAAATATTTGATTTGTATTCCATAATTTTCATAAAAAGAACGCAAGGAATTCATCTTTTTTTGAAATTCGTTTCCTCAAAGAAGAAAAACACAAAAAGTTAGACTACATTATCCTAAAGCAGTTGTCCTCCTAAGTCCTAAGAGACGGTCCAACAAAATAAGAACGTAGAAGAGACCATTTTATGAAAACTCACCGCAAACGCCATAGTAAAAATCTCCATTACAAATCAATTTATTGTTTCGTTACGGCTCGGTGGAATAAAAATTAAACTGTCAATACGGCGTGAATTTTTCGAACCATTTTTTTGCATAAAACTAGTATTTGAAGCATAAATAGCCTTATCTGACCTATTTTCTTATATCACATTGATTCTTCTATCCTTTAGCTATCAGATGATGCATAAAAAACTATTATATTTAACAAAAGTTCATTTTATAACTCCATACATATTGACACGTGGTTTACAGAAAAATCGCTCCTGTGACGAAACCTAACGATATTTATTTACATGCTTTAGGTTGATAAAGGGAATGACTGCACTTCCAATTTCCTACCGTAGATGTCACAATGAGTACTGAAAGAAGCAAAACGATATATCACGTCAACCGATTTCAACGGTCGGGGAATCATTGATGGAATATGCCGACAATCGATGCGAAAGCGTTAAGGGTGGGTAGGTTATAGGAGGGACCATATTATTAAAATCCGCTATACCGCTGTGTAATATATGTGTATATCAAAAGAATCATATTGAAGGATTACTATCAGTAGCATCCTCTAAATTAATTTATCATTATATGATTGAAGAAGTTGAAATCTAATATTTAAATTACGATTATTATTAGATCATTTTAAAATTATCAAAATGATTTCCTTGATTTTATCACAAGCAATTATGTATGCAGGTATTTTACGATTCGTCACGAAGTCTTTGACCCAAGAGAAAAATTGGAGAACATCCAAGTAAATTTTCAAACGAAATAATTTTTATTATTCATCTAAATTCTAAACGAATTCGTAAAAATGATTTTTTCTTCTGAAAATAGAAAGATTAATTTTCTTCAGTCCGTCAAGTTACAGGTACAAACTGAGATAAAATAAAGTAAAATAAAATAGTACAATACTCGGTAATACTATGCATCGATCCTCGAATAATCGTTTTTCCGGATTTGTCGTTTATTTATTCTACTCTGAATTCATTTCATACTAAAATTAATCCCAAATTCATAGTTTATTTTAATATGTCCCTTTTAAAACGATAGATAGGTTTCACTGTATAATATGACATAAATTTGTATTTGTTTGACGGGTATGGCCGAGAGTCATTTTGCATCACTGTTATACAAGAGATCGTGGGTTCAATCCGTGCAAACCAAATAAAAATATTTTTGAAAATTATAAGAAATATGTATTAAATATCCTTGTATGGTGTCCGACTCATTCTTTGCCAGTAAAAATAATTATCAATAGCATATTGATGATGAATGTCAATTCGTTATCTCGATTCATTCACTGTTAAATAATAAATTAAAAATAATAATGAATGGCTGCGGATTTAAACATTGAGGTATAAAAAATTGACATATAATAAAAATTATCACGCAATCAACAATAAGCAATGGTGACATCAGCATCTTGATATACCATCTTTCGTCTCTTATTTCTGTTCGTTTGTTGTACATGAATTTATCCGCCATATTGGCATTTGGAACTAGTTATATAGACCGCTACTTGTGGCGCTGGGCGAGAGCCACCACGAGCGCGGCAGTCGTGTCCCGCCCTTTGGAGAGCTTATTGTATTGTGGCTCGGCTCACCACAAGGTTGTAAAGCTTATCGTAAATTTAAATGTAAATGTGCTTCTGAAAAAGTCTGTGTTATTATTAATCTGCTCCTAATTCTGCCACCACGCGCGACGGAATACAACACCTTTTGAGAGAGAGGATAGATTCTTAATGGATATAGATTCTATAAATGAGATGTCTCCGTCGTCTGTATTCTTCAGTATATTGTAAAATAATAAAACGGAAAACACTATTTTATATTATCCGAAAGCTAGTCTCATATTCATACTATTTATGTAGATTGTAGATCTTAACTTCTTAACAATTACCGCCAAAATCTACCCTAATCTTATAATTTGACAGACAGTCCAGAGACTATGCTTCTTGGGAGAGGTATCAGACTGTTCAACCACATCGCCTTGGATGGTTGATATATTCCACGCAAGGGAGGCCTAGTTCAAACACGAACACCACGAATTTATTTGGAGGAGTAATTTGTTGGAGTCGCTTGTTTAATGGGCATTGAGACTTTCTGTTGCTTGTCTTTATTGTTTTCTTTTTCTTAGTACTTAATAAATGTACCAATATTTATTTATTATTTATATTATCTTACTTCAGGATCGTATTAAATAAAATATGTACTATTTCTGAAAGAAAGAAATAAAATTGAATTGAAATATAAAAAAAAAAATGGTAATATTTCAAATATGTAATAACAATCAATGTTGGAGTTATATTCGTACATATTATCATCCTTGCGTCTGTTTGCGTCATTAAATTTATATAATTATTAATTTGCATAAAAACCATTGCCAGAATGACAAACACATTATGGCAGCTTAAAAAATAAGAAACTACCGCAAAAAAAATTAACGAAAATAATGACATTTCAAATAATATTCCTTCAGTCATTTTGACATTTTTCCCGCCTTTTTCGCGAGACAGTCGAAGATAAAAGATGTCTTCCGAAAGCCGCCGCTAGAAATTTATTTTAACGGGCCTATTCTCGAAAGCCATCAGTTATTCAATGTTGACATTAAATCCTTTGGTCTCCGGGAATGCGTGCGAGAATATTTGCGAGAATTCGAAACGAAAAAACAACGAGAGAAACGAAAATAACCAGCGCGTCTGTTTTTAGTTTGGATTATTGAGTTGACAATAAACTCAGGCAGACTTGGAGGCCATGTGTTTTTTTTCTATACTAGAGCAAAAACATTATAATTATTATATTATTACGGATATAAATATATAAAATAAATATTAAATTTTACAGTGCAGTGACATCTGTGGTATTTTATTAAAAACAAAATAAACTGCAAGGACTTTGTTCACATTATATTATTTTAACGCAGAATCGAACAGCAAATCTTTCACATAAAAAAAGGGTTTTTTATAACGTGTAATGGTCAGTTCCAGGGGGTTGGGTTCCACGGAGACATGAAACATGGTTAATAATTTATAGTAAACATGATTTATTTACTTTAATTCCCAGAAAACATGCTAATTTTCTTGAATGAAGTGTCTATAGATGTATTTTCTAATTAGTCTTTTTTATATATATGTACCAGCTGACCTGTTAAATTCAGTTTCGTATTAAGTTCAAGTGAAAACAAAAATATTTGAACAGAGATGGCGTTGTGTGCAAGCGATATTAAATGAAGCGCTATCTACTGAAAACAACTTAAATCTAAAAAGCCATTCGATACAAAATGTATGAAAAAACTGTTTCATAATATTTGCCGTGATTTTTCCACGATTTATTAATAGTTATTTTTCTATTCGGGATCAAGCCGAGTCCAACAAATTAGTTGGAAATCGGTCCAGCCGTTCTTGAGTTATAAATGATGTAACTGAAACGACTTTCGATTATATATGCAGAATATATATGTGTTAATAAATATTTTAAGTACGCCTTATGCAATTTTATAAATAAAATGTTTAATTATTTGACGAACACATTTTTCTCAAAACATTTGGAAGTAATTGTTGTGACTAGTGACTAACCTGTTCTTCGTCGGAATCCTGCACCGCGAGGGGGCCGAGAGAGCCTCTCCTAAGGGCCCCAAGTTGGGGGCCCGCACACCAACCGTCGTCCCCTCGTTCCTGCACCTGCACAGGAGCCTGTGCACCACAAAGAAGTTGTCTCTCAGCAGTCTGAAGTTGCAACGCCACGTCATCTGTGTCTGCCAAGTCCTCAGAATCCATGGCTGACGTGCCATCTGCAAAGAACAATAGTCATTTTTAACAAAACTACTAACAATACCTTATTCCGATATAGCCCATGCAGGCTGGTGCCGAAAAGCCTCGATATACGACATTTCGTCTATTATTTTTGTTCGCTCGTTTGACACGCATATATAAAAATGTTAAGATAAGTCTAGATTTTAAAAGTCATTTATTTCGTCTGTTTATTAGGACCTATCACGTAGCCGCTACACATTATGTAACAGCAGATAGTTTGTCAAAAGGAACGAAAAAATATTTTTCAAATATTTGAAATAATATGATATATACATACATATATTAAACATAATATATGAAGAAAAAAAATGCACGTGGTATTCTACTTATTGCATACAAGTTTAGAAAATGCAATGTCTATTGAAGACTTTTTGTATAATTTTGCTTACAGCTTTTTTCGTCTCGTTCCCGTTCATATCCCATTTCCATCCGTTTCCGTTTGTTCCCTTCCCTGTCTATTCCCATTCCCATTCCCATTCCCATTCGTTCCCATTTTGTTCCTATATCCTTCGGATGAATGGTGAAGTAATGCATAAAGGATAAACACACATACATTAATTTTTATACTAGCATTTACAATAAACATAGATGATCAAGTAAGTATTACATTGTTTCAAAAAAACTATAAATATTTTTTCAGCCATCTAAAGAAGGTATTTATTGTAATTTAAAATATAATTTGCATCAATTAGATGCGACAAGTTGAAATACTGCAGCATCCAACGAATTTCAGACCTCAGGCCGCAAGTCATGATAAATAAGTAAATTAGCACTATTTACGACTTTGTGGGAGACGGGTGGTTTGTCCACGTGTGTGATGACTGACATGATCGAGTGTTGTTGTGGAGCGCTTAATGCCATCGACGTTCACGCGAGTGGTATCGGGTTCAGATTTCGGCAGAGCTTAAAAAAGTTTTTTCATCAAGCTTTTAAACATGATTCATAGATTCTTATTGCTGACAAGTAAAAACACTTGTATATTATGAATTCAATCTAGCACTTCACCCATTCACAATAAAGTAATTTAATAAGCAATTAATTTTTCATTATGGTGCGTTAAGGCCGAGTTATTAATTTATTTTTATTTTTTCACAGAACCGAAATTTCAAGGTACAAAATAATAAGAAACAGAGTATACATAAATATACAATACATACAAAGATAATAAAAGTAAAAAAAAAAAACATAAAAGAAGAAGAAGAAATTGACACGTGTCAAAGATCGCATAGATCTAGGAGAACAATTCAAAGAGGAAAAGGATGTAAGAAAAGAATCGAGGTGTGCTGCTAGGCCATTTCTGAGCGCCATTGCCGTTGTACTAAATTGAGTGCTCGAAGCTCCACAAGTATCAACTGGGAGTTATAATAACGTTGGAGGATTAAAAGTTCATATTATCAGATATTATCATTCTCAAATTGACAGACGTCATTGAATTCATAAATAAGATTGCTCATTCATTTTCGGATTATTTTCTCAATTTCTTTTACACATAAAAGATATACCAAAAGAGTATATGTCCACCAAAAATCACCAGCGAAAAGTGCTAGCTGCCACAACATTCACAGAGGGAATGAAAGATAGTTACATACAGCCGTATATAATTTGGATAACACAGAAGGACTAAAACGTTTGATGTGTGACACACCCTATTCTCTTTTAACGCAACTTTTTTATCTAATTTAGTTGTAACGTGATTTTTTTGGACGGCACCGTATTTTTTTCTAACGTGATTGACTAGTTATTACGTGATTTTCTTCCAAATTTAATCTAATTAGTCCGAACAAACTAAATATTCAAGAAATTAAAAAAAAAAGTTATTTAAAAAGTGAATATATTTTTTTCAATAATGCATGCAATACCCAAAAATCTGTTTCTCATTGTATTTTTATAAACATTTAAGAAAATAAAATATAAACATACGTTTTTACACGAATTTGATTTTGTTTTTTCATATTTTTTGGTACTTTTTTACGCGGAACCTATTCATTGAATCATATGAATGTTGAGATTTTTTATGCGATTCTATTTACGCGTAATTTTCGGAACCAATGTATGGCGTAAAAAAGATAAAAGTGTCCATGTTGTTTTCGAAGATACGATTACCTGAACTAATCATCAAAATATGCCTCGGATACTAAATGTGTCGTCTCATCAAATCCCAGAGCTGCTGTCCTGAAGGGCATCGCGAATTTTTTAAGTTAACCTTTGGGTGCAGCGATGTCATGGGCACCGTTTGTTAACTGATAAAACAGAATGGCGGCAATTTGTAGTGATCGTATGTTCCAGATTTGAAATGTACATGGAAAGAAAATAATTATATTGTTAAAAAGGTATTGATTATATTAAGTTCATTACAATGTGTCTGGTGGAAATTTAGACTTACATGGGTCGAGGCTATTAAAGAATCGAAATATATATGTAAATGATGCTGAAATTGTCACTTCGATTATAAAAAATTTATAAATATGAATGATATTATTTTATATTCTAAAAAAAAAAAAAAAAATATGTTATTATGTAAAAAATGTAAAAAATAATAATATAAATTAAATAACACTTAAATCAAAGATGAATCCCACGCCACACACAAGATCTACCTTTAAGTGGCGTGGAAAGCGAATTTCCAAAAAAAAAATAAAAAAAAAAATTAAAAAAATTAATGTAATACTATCAAAAAAATCTTAAATGTATCCTATTATATTTGATTTAATAAAAAAAAAAAAAAAAAAAGAAAACAATCGGATTTCCTACAACAACTACAAAAACTACCACTTGTTGCTCTCTGAAAACGTTCTTGTTTAACCGTTTGAACTCCTATGTCAAGACGTACTTGACATTAGTTTTTTTCCACCAGCTCCTTTGTAAAGTATGTCTTGACATTTTTTCACAGGCAGTTTTTTAAGTGTAAATAACTGTCCTGGTAGTTTTTTTTTAATTTCTATGTGGAATGATTGGAAAGATGTAACCGAAACTGAAATAAGAGCATTCCTGGGCGCAATAATAAATATGGGAATTATAAATGTATCGAAGATGGAAGACTATTAGTCGCACGATTTTTGTTCAAGAATATCATTTTTCAGTAAAATATTTAGCCGCAAGCGATTCTTTTAAATTTTCTGTTCAATACACCTTGAAACAATAACAGATAGAAGAACGGACTTGAGAATAAGAACAATTGTATGTTCCAATCGAGAGATTAAAGGAGCAAGAAAACTAACGAAATTTTTTTGCAACACTTGCGAAAGAAAACCCGGACTTCATCCTGGAAATGGCTTTCAAAAATACCATATATTGAATGAATATAAAAATTAGCATAATGCATATAACAATAAAGACCTTACATAACTTTTTTTATTTCTGAAAACCCGATTTTTTAATTCTGTAGCATAAATATTATTATTTAACAAATTCACTCAAAATAGCCTGGAGTTGGTGGAGACTTGGAAAAAAAAACATAACAAACAACCAAAAGGTTAAAACGAATTCTGGCCAATAATTCTACTACAGTGATATCAAACATAATTTAAATAATAACCGCAAGTCTCAATAAATCGACAAATCAGTACTATCTAGCCCACATGGCACATGTGACACGGTAGTCATGTGGGTTGACGAGAAGGTATTGCACTCGCAGTCACCCACTGAGGCAAACAATGTACATAATATGGGTCAGGCCGTTCATGTGGAGGAGATTTGTTGTTCTGCCACCCACCAGAGAGATGTCTGATGACAAACCGTCATCAGGAACACTCGGAGCGAAGCTTCACCGCGATAATTAGAAGTCAACTTATGATGACGATCGTCAGTAGTTAAGTATGCTGATCATTGAAGAGACATTCAACACAGTGGCGCACCTATTATTATCGACGCACCAGAAAATACCATTGAATTTCGATTTAAACATTTCATCTACTTTGAAAAGTTCTTAAGTTATGCATACCTTGAAGTATGTATGATGTATAGTTATTGATTAGGTGTAGGACTTATTATTATATCATTAATTATATAGGTTTTTTTTATGACTAAAGGGTCATTCTAAAAGTGTTTCATCGCCTATATAAGTAAAAATATGGGCTTTGAGTTTATTATTATTATATTATTATTTGTATTGCGCTCTTTTATGATCGAATGATCATTCCAAAAGCGCTTCTTTGCCTCTCCGAGTAAAAAGGTGGGTCTTGAGTCTGCTTCTGAAGGATGCCTCTGCTTTAAGCTCTCTTATGCTTTCCGGTAGTGAGTTCCAGGCCATTGGCGCAGCGTAGCTGAAAGCCCGATTGCCAAAGACCGTGCTAGGACTACCTCCCGCCAGCTGCAGGGTGCTTCTATTTGCTCTAGCCGATCTGAGTGTCTCTCCACGCGTGCTTATTTCTGAAGGCTTAATAAGTTCTGTCAGATAGGCCGGTGCAGTTCCGTTGAGTGCCTTGTAAGCTAAGAGGCATAATTTATACTGGATTCTAGCCGAAACTCTCAACCAGTGCAGTCGGTGTAGTATTGGAGTAATGTGACAGAATTTGGGCGCGTTGTAGGCTAGTCGAGCCGCTGCGTTTTGTAACGACTGCAATCGATTTAATTGTTTGGCTGGCTGGCCTGCGTGCAGTGCGTTGCAGTAGTCCATTTTGGAGACTATAAACGCATTTACCAAACTCTTTGTAGCGTCTCTGGGTAAGCATCTTTTTACCGACCGTATCTGCCGCAGGTTAAAAAATCCAGATTTAACCGTTTTTGTAATATTACCACTAAGATTGAGGAACTGGTCAATTTCTACTCCCAGCAGCTTGACGCTTGTAGAAGGGATGACATCATTACCACAAATGGCCAAGGGTTGTAAGTCCAATAGATGTTGTCTTCGAGCTGTGGCCATAAAGAGTATTTCCGTCTTTTCCGGATTAAGAGCGAGCCTATTTGCTGACATCCACTGTCCGATCTCCTCTATACAGCCGACCATCCTTTCTTTCATGTTGCCAATTTCCTCGGGTCCACAAGAAGAGTAGAGCTGGCAGTCATCTGCGTAGCAGTGTACTTTTATTTCCCATCTCCTCAATTTCTTTGGTGTATAGAATAAAGAATAATGGGCCGAGAACTGAGCCTTGTGGGACACCACATGATAGAGTAGATGCTCTCGACATTTTATTCTGTAGACAGATGGTTTGCTTACGGTTTTCTAGGTATGACTGAAACCAGTCTAGGGCCTTTCCAGATATACCGTAATGTATTCTTAGTTTCCTTAGAAGGATAGCATGGTCTACAGTGTCGAACGCTGCACTCATGTCTAGAAGAGTCATCATTGCGATATTTCCCTTTTCTATAGTTGTTATCAGGTCTGAAAGAAGTCGCACTAGGCCCGTTTCTGTGGAGTGGTATTTTCTGTATGCCGATTGCTTCTTAGCAAAGAGATTGTTGCATTCCAAGTTTGCCTCTAAGGATGCCTCTATTTTGCGCTCTATTGTTGCGTAATATTTTGGTACCTTAACTCGATCTAAACAAAATGTCATCTAAATAGCGCCTGTATTGCCTTCTTTTTTGCGGCTGTAAATCTTCACATCTCATCAAAAGTCAATGCAGCCCTACAATGTATTTCGTAAGCAGATGCCTGCGTAGAATACTAGGGGTACGATAGTGAGACTTTGTAAGGAATGACGATATGAAAGAGCGAAAAAGGTAGCCTTTCATACTACAGTTGGTCAAGAGGCGAAGGTGGACCTGATTGGGACATACACTATGAATGATGCAGGAAAGCATACCCTACAGCGGTCTTTTCTTATAGCCACCGAACTCGCGCCGTCCTAGATTAGTACTGTGAATAGCTCTCCATGGACTTCTAGGACGGCAAGAACCTGGGGGCCTGAAGAAATACTGCCTACATATTTAATAATCCGTTTCTCTGAAAAAATTGTAGTATATTATGTTAAAAGAATCACAGATCCAAGATCCATAACTGAGCCAATCAAATAAATATAGTATTGGTAATACTATATATAGTATTTTTTTCCACTACCAAGAAGACCGGTCCAAGATTATCGGTCACAATCATTGTTGACTTTAATGTAACACTGTAAAATATATGAATAACAAACGTTGGGAAACAATTAAACGCAACTGTAAAAAAAGATATTCGAAAAACAAAATTTAAATTTCGTTCGAATTTTGAATATTCTAACAGTACATTTTAAAAATGTATTTATCTCTTAAATAATTAATCTGTCTATCTATAGATTTTTTTTTAAATGCTATGATACATTATTTATAAGCGATTTTTATTCCCGTTCGATGTGAGGATATACACAAGTGACGTCTGATATCAATATGTATACGAGAACATTTTTTTAAATATTCAAAACTACGAGTATGACCATAATGAACGTTAATTAATGATCGCACGGACATTTTATTTCAAGATAAATTGCGTTGAAATACCAACACCAGAACAAGACAAAATCTGACCCTTTCAATGACCTTAAATGGACGCCGAGCAAATACTTAATTGACTGCAGTCTCTAATGATGCTGCATAACGTGAGTTTAAAGTACCTTCTTATTAAGTTAATATTGTGCAATATCTAGCACGATATTTATCATCTGAGTACCGTATAATAGTTTCTAATTTTGATTAATGTTATTGACATTTGTTATATGATTTGTTAATAAAGTTAAGCTGAGGTTTATGAATATTATTAAGATTATAATTCTTACATTAATTTTAATTTCAAAATTAACAAATTAAAAATATTAAATTTTGATTCAAATTTATTTTAATCGGTTATATGTTTCGGCCTCCCTGGAGACCATCTTCAATAATGATTCAATTAAAAACTGGCAGTGGCTTATATAGGTATGTATAAGTATTAGTTCCTACGTTAGTACACACATATTTACAGATTTAAAAAAGACATTATAAAATCAAGGATTATGTGTTATCTAATGTATTAAGCCATTATATAATATTACATTTTTGTGTTCAATTTAAAAAAAACCTAGTAATTCTATCTTTGATCTTCAGCGTGGACGACGGTTAGTACAAGTTAGTATAAGTAGTAAGTTAATATTATTAAGCTTTAAGAACGTGTAAGAATGTAATGTTATATTCTACGAGTGTGTATAGTAATTATATTATTAGATTAAGTATGTATGTAACACAAGTATTGTTTAATGAATAATGATTATTAAATAGTAGGTTAAAAACGACAGTATGTTTCTTATTGATCCGATCAATCAACTGGAAAGTTGTCCACCAGTAACAGAAAGTACGCATCGTGTGTTGTGCACTTTATTATTTTAGACTGAGTACTTTCGAGAAATGATATTCGGTATTATCTTTGCAGAGATTTGCACCGTCATTGATCGTTTGGGTGTTCTTTTTAATAATTCGTTTGTGAATTACGAGTGAGAACGAAATGATCGGTTTGTTTAGTAGCTTCATTATAAAGAAGGCTTTAAGACCATTTTTAAAAAGAATAATGCTTGTTCGGTTTATACATATTATATTTAATTTAATTTATTGTGCACTTCATGTATCCGTCGCAAAAATATCATTTTACAATGAATATGTTACGGTGTCAATAAAAATTTCGTTCAAACAAAAGTAGTAGACCTATGTATACATTTTAATTCGGTATGATCACAGGATTAGATTTTTTAAATGTAAACACATACATGAGAATACTGACAGATGGTGATAGTGATTCTGAAGTTTCATCAGTGGATTTTATGACGCTTACCATGCTATATTTGGGTAAGTGCTGCATGTGGGGTGTTGATCCTCCAGCGTCATAGACTACAGCCCGATATTCACGCATCATCCAATTATTGCAGGAATTTCACTATGAATGAGTGGTCTTCACGGGACGACTTTCGCCTATCGCTAATTTTGATTAATAGGCGATGACTGGCATTTTGACGGGTGAGGGATCAAATTAACACCAACCGATTTACGGAGCTTAGAAATCGATTACACTTTTTTAAATCTCCGTCGGGGATTGAACATACGACCTTCGGATTGACAAGCAAACGCTTTAACCACTAAGTTATGCCCGCCGGATGATATGAAAACAACAAATAAAGTAGCTTTTAATATATTATTATATTTGTGGGGACTTTGAGAGATTTGGAATATTGAGGTTTTTAAATCATTTGCTTACTTCTGAAGCCGTCATCGAGCCAATGCGCGTGCTGAGGTGCTCTCGGCTGCAAGACGGATGCCAGGTCCCTCACACGAGGATTGTAACTCTTGACAGCAGGGCGTAATTGCGCGCGCTGAAGTCCACTACCTGCAAGAAGCGCCGCCACCACGCGCTTGGGGCCAGGATCTCGCTGGCGATTACCACAGTCACCACCGTCTCCAGCAGAATCCTCATCACTCGGAGACGTCACATCGCAATAAGCGAAGTCGTATCTTTCATCAATTGATCGTTCCGGTTCAGGCTCTCTTCTGTACACAGGCTGTTCAGTTGCTGATAGGCTTCTCGTGGCGAGTGGAACGCGAGGACGAGCTTGCACAGTGACTTTCACAGGTTGAGGTGCAGAAAAGCTCCTTAAAGTCTCTGGACCAACACGTGGACGACCCCGTCCAGCTGGACGCTGCTCCGATCTAGTGTCTCCCATTCTTTTCTTCGTAGGATCTGGCTGCTTCTTCATACGAGACGTGCAATCGTGCTTGCGAGGAATCTTGGCGGATTTACTGAACGTAAATCAAAAATCTAATATTTCTTGATGTTTGTTGTGGATTTTGATCACTTTGCAGTCAGATAGATTCGCATCTGTCGGTTTTCCGCGGCCGTCGGTCAGTTTTACTCTCCGGTGTCCGCGGCAACTTGACACTTATCAGGACATCCGATAAGTCCCCGCCGCGGATATCGAGTTGCGAGGACGGCAGATTTTTCTTTCGGGAAAATCGCTATCCACTCGATCCGGTGCGACACGCATCGCCCGCCGATGCGAGTAACGCGATATGCGACAACTGAACATGACCGTAGTCGCTGAGAACATGGAGACTGAGCTCCGAACGGACTTGCAAGAGCTACTCTTGACGCACTTTCTCTCCCCGTGGAGTGGTGAAGCTCGCTATTGCCTGTAGCGATGTTGAGCACCTCACATGCGTAGGCGGGCTGGAATACACTAAGATCAAAAATGTACCGAAGAAACCAGTTCGCTGTATCTCTTCACGGGTTTCGCTCTAACGCGACGATCGCTTTAACTCCCTGAATGAATGAGATCATTTCAATATTCGCAAGGAGACGAAATAATATTTCCCGTCGCGATATTATAATTTGTTTCATTGTTTGTGTCGATAATGCTCGATGACTTGCTAACTAAACGATTATTTTTTGCATTGTGATCGTATAACGAAATTAAATAATTTAAATTCAATGAATTAATTATTAAGATCTAGTATACGTGAATAATAATACATAAATGGAGCGTATTTTAAATGCACTAACATTATTTTTGATAACCTAATTCACCTAGTAAAACCGGTAAGAAAATTCTGTGTTTATACGATAATACTAAAAAAAAAAATATTACGTATAAGTTAACTTTCTACATATTGTAAACCAATATTAGTTATTACCTACCCACAGCATGGAATTTGATGTAAACTATAAATATATCAAGCCTTAGTATTCTTAACTAAATGTTTTTGAGCATTTTGATGGTTATAATGTTGCTTATTATTTCAACACGAGATAGACACATACACCAATGCCTTTAATTTATTTAAAAAATTAAGAAGCTTTCAGTTTTTATTAATGGTACACGAAAATCATCCCGTGAGCACCACGCATTCCTAGTGAGTAAAAATAAACGATGCACGAATAACGCGCTGTAGTCTTAATGCGTAGGCGGATCGATATTCCACGTGAAATACTTTTAACTTCCTTTTTTTTAAGATACTAGCGATAGTTTCATAAATCACTACTAGGTTAGGTTAGCGAAAAATCCAGTGCCTCAGTTGACCTGTGAACCAAATGTCCTGTGCACCAGACGTTAGTGTGCCCCACGTCGTAACCGATGAGGCGTTGAACGAATTGTCTGGGAACAATAGGTCGTGACACCGAATGCGTGGTGTTTACGAGACGATTTTCGTTTACCATTAATAAAAGCTGCGACTTATCTAAAAAATGTGATTTGCCATCACATCATACGAAATATTTTATCCACAAAATACTATCTATATATCGAGTATATTAACTAAGCAGCTAAATGCTGAATTTTGGTTATAAGGCTTAATATATATTTGTATGAAAAATATTTGATAAACTTATTACTTATAATATACATACATAGAAAAATAACAGTTTGGTAAAACAATCGTAAGAAAGTACAATAACGTAACTGTACAAATATTTTAATGAATTTGGTTTGTTTTTGAATGGCTTACTATTACAAAAAATGGCGCAATAATAAAACTAATTGAACTTACTTTGTCTTCTGGAAATCCTGGATTGATGTCAAATATTTAGAGTTTTTGGCTACTCCTATATGACGGCCAGTCCCAGTAACACAAATTACCTCAAGAGATGATAAATAATTTCTCTTGTTCCTTTCATGGAATCATAATTAGATTAATTTCATATATTTTTAAATCAAAATTCCTCAGTAGACTAATATTTCACTTGCTCGGTGGGTAGTGGCGTAATGCATCCGGGTTGTCACATTTGTGATAAATAATAATGTATTGACAGTAGACAATTATACATAAAAATAGATTTTGCAATAAATTATTTAGGGGAAAAATATTTTTTCAAAAAAAAAGTAAAATTGGACATATAGAGAAAATCAGGGCCATGAGAATTACGATATTATTGCGGGACCCTCTAAAATAGTTCGTAAAAATTTTGGTGAACAAATATTCATTCAGAAAAAAATGACGTCAAAAAATGCTAATGACGAAAAATTTTCGTTTGTAAATTTTTATCGATTTACTTCTCGCAAAAAAAAATGTCACCAAAAAAAATATTTAACATACTAAATCGACGAAATGTCGCCCTTAAACTTAAGGGGTGCCACCTATACTCCTAGTTAGCTTTCCGGGGAAATTCGCCACTCTGGTTCCAGCCGCCCTTCTCCTGATGGGGAAAGGAACTAACGCTCAGTACGCCTGGTGATTCGCAGTTCTGCAGCTCCTTCAAATAAGGTTGCTGGAGTGAAGATGGCGTATCTTCACGCGAAAGATCTTCATCCAGAGAAATCAGCAGATTAACTAAAGAGCTTCCTGGCAGCGGCCGCTCCATTAAATCCCTCTTGGATGACCATCAGGAGGATTGTGAGCAGATTGACGCTGTCAACATCTTACAAGGTCGGGGTCATCGCGACTTCGCTGGAGACTCTCATGCGGCCTGAAGTGTGGCCTGAGAGGACCATCGTCCAGCCTTGGATCCGTGTGCGACACAAGAGTCGCAATGTGAAAGGCGAATTTGTCACTCGAGTTGAGAATATTGACATTTTGTGTAATATTGCTTCGGTGTCGGTGCAGAAAGATACGGAGTTATATTTTGGAGTTTGTGACAATACCTTGTGTTCTTTGTGTCAAATTTGATGTACTTATGACGCGGCGTTATTGTCACAAATCCTAACTTTTGGCTCTCCGGTTTGTCTTCACTTGTACTGAATGTGAGGTCGTTGACACTAAATATGTTAATACTGGAGCATCCATTATAATATAGACACAAATAATAAAATGATTATTATTGTTATTTGTAGTCTTTTATTTCGTTGTCCTTATTTATAAACATATTAAATTTAAAATTTGTAATGTTTGTTAAAAAAATATATATGTTAAATAAGTTGAGGTTTAACAATAAAAATAAAAGAATTGGGGAAAATGCAAATATATATTTTTTTAAATGTAAAAAAGTAGATTTCCGGAATGTCGAGTATCTCTATTTGTCAAATTGGATTATTTTAAAAAAGGCTCAAGTTCATGAACACAAATTTAACATATGAAAAAAATGTGTAAAGGAGAGATTATTTTTTGTATTAACTATTATTTAATACATCGAATGATTAAACTCTTACGTCTCCAAAACCAATGCATTAATAATCTGGAATAGGTAAATAACTGTCAGTTTTCAAAATAAAAAGTTATTTATCACTGTCTTTTACAGTTGAAAATGCACAATTTTATTTGCAAGTTAATTTTGACTAATTATATTTAGTATATCTATAAGTGAAAATAATGATTCCATTGAATCCAAATATGTTTGACTTGTAGCTTTAATTTTAATAAAAATCAACATGCAGTTCTAGTTTCAGAAAAGTTTAAACGATCATCATCATCATCAGCCTGTATCCATCATTTACTGAGGCACTCAATGACCCAAATCCATAATTCCTAGTTTTCTACGCAGGGCTAGTAAAGGTTAATTCATAATTGCCACCATTACTGAATCGACCTACTACATTAGCTGAAAATATAAAATGTCTAACTAAAACATAACCCAAGCACGCACCGGTGCGTTCATGGAACTGGCCGATAGTCAGTGGCTCACATACATTTGGGCTTACGCCACCAAAGAGAAACACAAAGTATAATAATAAAAAATAAAAAAACAAAAAGGATAATAAAAGATCATTCACATTTTATATTTTATTTTCATTTTTCTACTACACGCCAATCAAACATGTGTTTCAGCATCCAATATTATATAAATACAATCAATTTATAACCTGACAATATATATTTTCAAAACGATAAAATATATATTTCTATTAGGCAAGTTATATAATTTTCATGCCCATAATGTAAGCCGTGTATTTATAAATTGTTGTAAACAATTGAACTTTCAAAAGTGTTTATTATTGTCCGATTATAATATAACACCCTCCAGTCTTAGAATTTAACCAATCAACTCAAGTTTCAGAGTTGTGACATATCGTGTTAGAGATGTAGAAGAAGATATATTTGGAAATGCTTTACATTCCATGCATTTTATTTTAAGCATGTATAACTGTAAGCTGTTTGATCACCTTTTACCCAATCAAGATTATTTTCTGACTTACACATTAAACATTTACACATCATATTTGTCACACCAGCCCTGTGTAGCTTACTTGCTTTTCTATAAAAATTAAATAAAAAGTAACTATGAAATACTAAGTGAAAACTCACACTCTATCATAGTGTGATAACAATGCCATGTAATTAAAAAGTAAGGCAGTACAACTGGCAGAATTTTAAATACCAAATGTGAAATTTGGTAAATTAAATAAATAATACATTTTACCATGCTTTCAAATGGATCTTGTTGAGTTATTGAACTGTTGTTTCTAGAAATAAAATCATGGCTTTGTGCATTCCGCACACATTCTCAGTCATTCACTAGTAAACAATCACTCAATCACAGGTTACACAACGTAATCCATATTAAAACAATGTAAAATCACATTACATATTTAATACCAGAAACGGATCTCAAAGTGAATGCTATAAATAATTAAACATAAAATTGCAAAGTAAATGATTCCAAAATGATGAAATAAAATGCTTAAATACAATGAGGATTTCAGTGTCATAAATAAAATTAATACTGTGTTGACATTTTGATTTTCAATCAAATATAACGGTTTCTCAATCACACCATTAACACCGTAATTCCTGGTGATACTCGGGGTAAACCAATGCACCAAATAAGATAATCATTAAGTATAATTTTTGGAACATCAACAATATAATTTGAATCACATTATTATAGTGTTATATCACTGGGAAAAGGTGAATATGGATATTTACGAAGGTCGCCACATGTGCCCATTATTATGAAAATGGCATAAATCACGTTTAATTCTGAGATATTTAAAGATTTGTGTATTGACGTTTGGTTGAAAACCTTTTAAAGTGACAACTTCTTGTTGCATTATATATTATATTTGAATATTTTTAAAGATATGTTGGATAAAGATTATGTAAATTCACAACTTGAATTAATATAAATTAATGAGGATTTTATTTTCAATTTCTTGACGCCACTTTCATAATTACTGACACATTTAATACATGATTGAAGTTCAATAAGGTAGAAGCATCAATCTGTAACGGTGCGGTGCTGGATGCCGGTGGTGAAGAGTATCTTGGATTTGTATTTCTTCTTCTTGCCCTCTTTGCTGGAGCGCAGCTGGCCGGGCTTGTCGGCGCTGGACCGCATGGCGGCCGCTATAGCTTCGCTGAGACTGACATTGTAGGCCGGGGGCGCGGCCAGGTCAGCGTCGCTACAGTCAGAGTCACTGCGCTGCCGGGGCGCGGTCACAGAAATCTCGGGACTGGAGGAGACCAGGTGCGGTCTGGCCGCCCAGCTACCAGTTCCAGATGCCATCTGAAAATAAATCACATGAATTTTAAAATACACACATGATTTTAAAAAGTAGACTGCAAAGATTAAAATGCTTTATTTTACCGTATCAAGATAAAGCTGACAAGTCTACTACTAAACACAGTGCTTATTATAAAATGGATCAACAAATAACACAACATTGTAGTATCAATGCTTTCACACTATATCAAATGGGATGATCCAATAGCCTCCTTAACCTTTTAGCTGCCACAAAAGATAAACGCACCGGTGGGTGCACAACATAGATTACATTGAGCAAAAATATTGAATTTTTGGTCAGTGTAATTATAGTTGGATTTAATAATTATGCCTATCTTTGCCATATATATATTTTAAATGTATCTTAAATTATACTAAATTGTAGAAGAAATGTGAGGTTTTAAAATGAAAAATATCCTGGCACCGGCATTGAGTTTGATATTAATTTACTAAAAGTTTAAATATTTATTTTTCAATCACTTACAAATGAAAAGTAATATTTTTCCCACTAACTTGGGATTATTTTATATTTGCCTACACCTACTATTCCATTTATATTTGCAGTATATTCACACGTATGTAATTCCAGCCCACAGGCAAACAATACAGATTCAATCTCAAGATATAAATCAATAGCTTATTACATGAAATCCTTGTGGCAGATTGTAAACTATAATACAGTGGAGTGTTAGGTTTGTAAATACCTTTGCAAATGATAAACTGCTGGATTGTGAGTCATGAGCCGGTGCGAGTTCTTGGCCGGCCGACGGCCAGTCCAGGGCCGTGGCCACGTCCAGCTCGGGCTGATAGGCCGGGAAGTGTTCCTCGGAGTGGAGGCTGAGGCGCAGCCCGGGGGCCAGGCCGAGCTGGCGCTGCTCCTGCTGGGAGATGACTTTCTCGCGGCGTTTCTCATCGCGGGCGCGGCGCAGTCTCTGACGCTTGCGCTCTTCCAGTTCCTCTGAAGACAGAATTAATTGCTTATTATCAGAAAAAAAAAACCACAAAAAATTGTCTGAATTATAACAGGAGTGTAGATAATACAAGGCTGGTCCAAGAGAAAAAAAAGAGTAAATACTACAAAATTCATTTAAAAAAACCTCTATCAATCTCCTCAGAATAAAGACATACAGTCAACTCTAATAGAGGGGACACGTATAAAGAGATTTTTTCAGCAGTCTTTTATATAACGGCCCCTTCTATAGTATACATTTTGAATTGAACCGCCTTTTAGGACAAATGGTCTACTCTAGGACTTGTGAGCATCAGGCTAATCATTTAATTCAATTATTTATGAATATTACAAATGTTTTTTCAAAGCGTTTATAAATGAAATAATAATAACTACAAAAAACAACATAAAATGGGGTAAAAGCACATAAGATATTGTAAAAATAATTAAATGTTTGTACTTGTGTTATAAGGGGGTAGACTGTATGTAAGTTTATACAAAACCACAGTCCTCATCATATGTCTTTATAATCGGTACAAAAAAATATATTACTGTACATAATTCAAAATTATTGGATTTTATTCATCATAAGTAATTATCACACTCTATAATACTCAGTTGGAAATTTAATTGTTGTTAGATTTTCAAAATGAATTATGTATCAACCTTCATGGTTATAAAGTTTGGTGTATAAATGAATTATGAACCGAGGATTATTTAAAGGAAAAAATTAAATTTTATACACTCTCACACTACTTAAGGTTAAGCATAATGGTACCAAACAATCTCACGCTGAGAGAAGAAAAAACAGTACCTTTGAAGATGTTCAGTGCCTCGTTGGTTACGAAGGGTGGCTGCAGGTGAACCTCCACCAGGTCGTAGGGACAGTGGACGGGCAGATGTTGCAGGCAGCGCAGGGCGGCGGCGCACGGCGACCGACACCGAACCCGACACGCCGGGCGCAGCACCCGCCCGCGCAACTCCAGCGGGGCGCTGCCCAGCGAGCCCCACGCGGCCTCCAGCAGATGCACGTCCAGCCCGTGCAGGAAGATCGCCTGACCGTCAGCAGCTAACAACGCATTAAATTATTGACAATTTATTACATTAAATGTCAAGAATGTGTTTTTTATTTTTAGCATTCACTTTGATATTTATCCAATGTAATATAAAATAGATGAGAATTTTGTAAATTAAGCAGCGTTTCACTTGATGTAAAAATGCTGTTTCGTGATATATGAAAGCTTCTTTAGTTCCATGTGCACAAACATACTAGTATGTTGTAGTAAGTTTGTGCACATTGGAAGTGAATAAGCTTTCACAGATCGCGAAACTGCATTCTTCCATAAAGTGAAACAGTGCTCAATGTGATCCGTATTAAAACAAGGTATGATATTCTTATCTATTTAATAAAGCATCAAGATAGCAATTTCCTTGAATAAGTAAGTAGCATACTACTAAATATATCACAAAAATAAAAAAAACCATTAAAATCTGGCTAGCAAAAGTAATGACTGGGCTGTTAAAAAAATTAAGAGGGGGAATGAGATTTGTTCCCTAATAAAAATGAATATTTTATGTCGAATACCATTTAATGAGATGTTGAACTCAACTGCTAACTAAAAAAATACCATTTGAAGTGGGATTAAAGAATATATTTTTTTTCTATGATTAATTGATTTTTTAAAAATAATTTTTGAAACAATCTTACCTTGATAGAAGTAGAAATACTTGGAGTCATCAGTTGTGCTTTGTATATTAGGTTTTTCAATGTTATTGTCATGTTTTTCGTCTTCAGGGAGAACCTCTTTGGCGGTGTCTTGTTCATGTTCCAGTTCCATTGTAAATATTGGAGCATCAGGGTTCAAAAATGAAGCAGGTGGATTGTTATCTATTTGTTCCTCAGAGTCTTGTTTTGGCTGCGACACCAAAGTCATCATTTTGAAATCATCCACAAAAGAAAGTCCTCCAGAACCACTAAATCCAGACAAATCAACACCTCGAACAACATTGTTAGGTATATCTTCATTGTTGCCTGTGTTAGCGGGTTTGTCCAATTCGGTCAGAAGAGCGCTTTCCCTCTTTTGAATCAAATTCAAAGCTTCTTGAATGAAACAGAAATCTGGATTGTCCGGCTCAGCTGTCAGTTGTTTAGACAGTTCACTGCGTTCTCTAGCAATGATTTCCATAACCTAAAATTAATAAAAATACATATAAATTCGACATGCTAGGGTTCAAGACTGTGGATGACTCGAATATTAACACAGTAAGAAAAACTTTGGGAGAGAGAAATTTCACCGTAGAAACATAAACTACAAACACATATTTATCAAAAGATAATGCTTTTAGGTTAGGTCCCCCGTGTAGACAAATTTAGATACTAGACAATTTATTAATTGATAACATTCTCACATTAAATTGTTTTTAGATTTTTTTAGAATATTTTTCAATATTTTAATACTTGATAGATAATTAAAAGATATATGCCAATATTTTTTAACAAATTGATATACACATAAAAATTAACAATAAATATCATCTATAATGACATTTCTACCCTCAATATAAAAAAAAATAGATAAATGCCATTAGGTATGATATTTGCTGAAGATTTGTATGTGTACACCGTTTTTAAAAAAAATGATAGCAATCTTTGAAGCTTCGCCCTGAATTTAAATCCGTGATTGCTTGCATGATATCTGAACACCTTAATTGTTTGAATTCATACGAATATAAGATCTATTTATAAATCCATAATAAAAGTTATTTTTTTGTATACCTCTGAGGGTGATGCTGTGAGCATCTTGGAGAAGAGTGTTGAGTGGTGTTGCTCTGAGACAGACAGCAGTTTGTGGTGCCGGGCGGCAGTGGGGGCCCCTAGGGCGCCCAGGGGTGGAGCCGCCTCCACGGCCGTGCATCCTCGCACGTGGCGCATCAGCTTCATGCGGATCTCCTCACCCACAAGGAAGTTGTCCTGCCATACTCCCTGCACGCTGCAAATAATAATGGAAAATAATTAAATACAAGAATTTTTTTTTTAAAACACTACATAGTGTTTTAAAATTGGTTAACATTTGTGACCAAGATTATAAAAGTCGTGAGTCATTACATAAAAAATGCATTGTTTTTTTTTTTAATTTATGTTTGATGAAAATTATATTAATTCACAACACATTTAATAAATCTATTGGCTTTTAATTTATGAACATATTATATTATAACAGATAATGTTTTTTTTTTCAATTATTGTCTGCAAAATCGACTACATAGTAAATTACAACCATCATATAAGTGTCTGTGAAGCGTACCTCTTGAGGTGCCTGCGATCGATGGGCTGGAAGCAAACCGGACAAGGCCGTGTGCTGTCCTCGGAGAGAGCAAAGTAATGCAGCAAGCACGGCCAGCAGTAGGCGTGGCCGCAGCGCGTGGCCCTCCCGGCCACCAGCTCCTCCAGGCACACGGGGCAGCGCAGCGGCTCCGTCACTCGCACGTTCTGCACATCACAAATGTTTAAATCCAACTGCTAAACATTTTTGCAAGCGAGTAAAATCAAGGTTCCAGCTCATTTTTGTCGAAAAGACAAGTTTAAGCATAGTTTTCTATTTCGGAAAACATGAGAAACCAAAATTTAGTTTCAGAAATAGCTATCAAGTCAACATGCGGAGCAATAAACAGGGAACACCCCTGATGGTTTACACAAAATAGACATTAAACAACAACACAAGCAATTATGTTTATTTAGTGCGAGTGGTTTTAACCTGTCAAGCTTGAGGCGTTTACACTAAATTCCTAAGAAATTGTAGGTGTTAGAATATTTATTTACAAATTTCACCAACAAATTCAAAGAAGTGGGAGTAAAATGGGTGAATTTGGTTTATAGCACCCACCAACAAATGTGAGACGGAAATATTCAATATAGGATGAGGCAATTAGGCATGTAAGGCTGGAACAAGATATGTATTCAGTATTGTATGATGGATCAATTGCTGTTTTTGTGTGATGAAATGAAGACTGATAGAATAATAATAAAAAATATACATACTTTGAATATATACTATAGCGACATCTATCGTACGATGATAACAATGATATAAATACTAGTTTCAACGCAAGTCAGTCTAGGCGGGGCAATGGCGCAGTTCGCCGAGCGGTATGAATACCTGGGCATAGTTGGTTTCCAAGGTCCGCGGTTCGCATCCCGCTTCTGCCGTTATTTTTGTGCTTGGATTGACGCGTTGAAAAAAGAATTTTATGTATAGTATATGTATATTTAAGTAATAATAATATTGTAATATAGTCAATGATCTATAAAAGTAGATTAGAATATTGAAATAATAAAATAATATTCTAATAAAAATTAAAAAAATTCACCTATACAATTGTTTAAGACGTACTAAATTTTTTGAAAAGATAAGATTATTACTTTATCAAAAGCTTATCATAACGGGGGTCAGATAAAATTTAAACTAAATTTGTGGTATGGGATGGTAGTTTTTTGTGCTGAAGTGATATTTTATACAATGAAATTATTATTACCGTGTATAATATAATATATATTGTTAAATATTTAATAACTCTGCATGTCAAACAGAACATTCACTGTAGTACATGGAAGAATGTAATATGACTAATTACCATGTTTTTAAGCCACCACACGGAAGAAAGATACCGAGGCGGCAACGCTCAGAAAGTGGGAGTAGGCACGACTAAGAATAAAACTCACGATCTGTTCGACAAGGTCCCAGTTGACCGGAATATCAGGATCCACCAAGTGTGGAGTGTAGTCACCACTCTCCTTCACCACAAACTGGCAACTGAAATTAAAATACACAGATAATAAATTAACATCTCCAATTAAAGAAACTTTTGTTAGGAACTTACAGTCCGTATTTAACAGTCCAAGTGGGAATATTGAGAGAAAGAATTTTATTGTGACACAAAATAATAGAAAAATATGATACTTTTAAATTAAATTATAAATTGTTAAAATTTTAAGTAAATTGGGAGTAAAAAGTCCTAAGGGAAATTACAAACAAGAATTTGCCTTGACAGAACACTGTAATTAGAAATCATTTAAAACTTTTTTTACATTTTCTGATACATAAGCTGTTATGTTTTATAAGATTTGTGTATTTTTTTCTGTTAATTTTTCTCGGAGGCGAGAAACATGTACCGTTGGGAATGCTTCTCTGTTTGACAGTACAGTTGCACACCATGCAAGATCACTCTATTTGTAAGAAAACCTCCATGATATGGTTTTTATTTAATGTACTAATGCAAGATTATACTAATTCTACGAATACCACTTTAATTTATTTTTGCTTAAATGTACTAATGCAAGATCACTATATATGTAAGAATATCTCTATATCGTTTTCCTTCAATGTACTAAGTTATGTAACTTATCAACTACAAAAAAACATAATTGACATGTATTCAGACATATTATACGGGACAATAAGAGTTCTACGACATTCACTTGGAATGGACGTTATTCGTCTTACACCTGCATTAAATTGGAGAACAATGAACTCATTCAGATAATTTGACTGACTTGGACTGCAGGAAGAGTTCCTTGCTGTGCTTGTGTATGTCGGTGTGCACCAGGCCGTGTTTGCGGAGCGCCCCAGTTCCGGCTCCTGCGCCGCCGCCAGTCTCCCGCGGCGCAAAATGGAAGTTCAGCAAATGATTCAAATTGTGCTTTTTACTTCCCGGAAGAAATACTGATCCAATTTCGGCATCAGTATCCTCTAGCCTAAAAATCAAAATAATGATTAATAAATGCATCATTGACAATTTAAATAATAATATATTTCATTTGAATCAGTCCAATAACTCATTTTGAATAAGAAAACATACGTTTGTAACAATATTAACTTTAACAATAGACATTATTGCTGTCCGTCAAAAAAAGTGAGAAAATTTACATTAATAGCTGTAAATGATAAATTTGAAAATATGGAATGTAATTAAGGAACAATATCTGTCATTTACATTTACAAAGCATTTATCTTATTAAGTTTGATGCACTAAAATGAAGTGTTGCCATTTGAGGTTATTGGCCTTCAGATATACAATGCCTAACCTATCGCAATTTCATAACAGATTTCTAGTCTAAACAATAACTATTAGGTGCATAACCAGTTGTGCAATGTCATAACAACATCATGGTCAACAGCTGTCATCACAACAAAAAAACAAGATGGACGAATAAAATTATTCTGTATTCAAAAAGCACATGACCCCATTGTGTAATATTTACATTATGGATGAAATAAATAACGATCAGGGAGATAGATGTTGTCATAAGAGAATTTTAATAGCAGCTACAAAGATGTGATGATTTGACCGGAAACGATCTTTTGACCTGACTGAGACGTAATGGCCACCGGAAGAATGATCTTTGGATTTTGTGTTATGAGATGTATTGACAGGTGAAATGTAATGGCTGCCGGTAGTGAATATGTTGGGAGAAGTTGTTATTATTCTATTACCTGGTGTCCTGCTTTCCAGCCATAGCACTCGGGGTCCCGCGGGGCCTCGGCCGCTTATCAGGCGCGCGCCCCTTTTGGGGCGCCGGTCTGCGTCCCGCCTCGACCACAGACTCCCGCTTCTTGCTGTAACGCGGCCACACCTTCCCACTCGACACATCTAATTTAATAAATCAAATAGTAAATACAAAATAAAACGGCATTTTACTTTACGATGGTCGAGTGATGGCTGACACGTCGTAGAGAATGTGCTCACCTTGCTTCTTGTTGTCGTTACTCTGAGTCTTTGTTTGAGACTGAGACGACCGATTGCTCGTCTTCTTTTCCATTATAAAAGACAGCGTCGCGTTGAGCGCCCGCCTTGGAGAAAACTCCGCACGGAGAGACCGATATCACCTGCAGACCCGACATTTTAGCAAGCCATGTTTATAAAAATGGTAATGAAAAAGTGACAGCCTTTTTATATGTGCTGACGAAGGCAGATGATCGCGGGAGGGTGGTGGACAAGGATGCGGCTCGCAAAGGGAGCAGGAGACTCCCTGTCGTCGTTAACGACGAGTTTTCAGAAAAGCACCCAACGCTGTTTCGCCCTTCTTGTGGCGACTGGACGGAAGTTCGCCGGACCGCCGCGTGCGCAACTCTACTGCGCACTTCCGATTCAAATGCTCATAAAAATGTTCCTAAGGAATATTATATGCAATATATATATTATTAATTAATTCGAAATATTTTATTCTTTATATATATATATATATGTAAATATTAATTATGAGTTACATTTTATAATTGTAAAAAATATAATTGCTTCCGTATAAATGTGACGTTTCGTTAGCTAGTGGTAAACATTCCATTTAGGCGCGATATTAAGATTTTTTGAATTTGGTGCATACAAATTTTGCACTATATAAACAAAATAAGAACTTATTTCTTAAATGTTTATGTTGTATAAATATGATATTATTAATTTGCTAAATTAGAATATTTATGTGAATATTTATTAAATGGTAAATATACGAAATATTGTAATTATTTATAGCGTTAATTGTACATATTTTTTGTAAAGCCGGTTTTAAGTTATAATAATTTTATATTTTACTAAAATACATCAAGTATTATCTTGACTTTATTAATTATATACTTATTTAAATTCCTCTAATTTAAATGTAAAAAATCTCGTTTGTTTAATTTTCAATATTTTACTAGATCAGAATACATATTTAAATGATAATTTATTAAATTAGTGTAAAATAATGAATCTTTGAATATTTTAATATTCAACTAAAATATTTAAAAAAATAAGTAATGTATCAATTTACACACATATAATCAGAGCTGAGGAAAAACCTTCATATAATTAAACGACAATAAAATTAGTGAATTAAATACTTATGTTAATCTCATAAATTATTAATAATAATGGTCTCAATCTACTTTGCGAAATTTATATTACATCAACCATTAAAAACAGCGTAACGATAAACACATCAATATTTTATTTCTAATACATTTTTTTACGATTTTAGGCTAAAATATAAACTTAATATTCCATTAAATTTTCAACAAATAAACAATTAACTTATCTTAATTTTCTATTAAGGAAGTTGCATTATAAAGTCTACCTTTTGATATAAAATACAGTCATTAAATGGTTTAGAGATTTAGCATATTATCAGTAGACGTTTAATTGGAGCTTGCAGAGTGTGATCATCCGGTGCTGATGCTATCATCAACGGTGATATTAATTTATCGCATCCTTGTACCATAAAATAAATAACAGGCAACGGTCAGCTGTTTACATTAGGAATCTGGCTTCCCGTTATTGCAGCAGGTCACTGAAACAGTAACAAGTTGCCTTTAAACGTTGGTTGCCATTAATCAATATAATATATAAGTAATAAAAATAAATTATGTATTAATTACCTAATTAGAATAAACCATATATATTTAAAGCTTCATTACTCCATAACTTATTTACATCAATTGAAAATTAAGGTATGATATTTTTCAAATTTGTGTTTTGTTATGGAGTACATCTAATATACCTGTATAGTAACGTAAATTATATCTTTCAGAAAATAAATTATGAATTGGAAAAAATACGCGATAAGTACGAGTGTTGTAGTTTACGAGTAAAGAAAGTCTTAATAGGTATAACAATTAGGTATTAGAAAACAAAGTATATTTGCTTATGTGGATTTTTTCTAAGAACTCTATGAATTTTTATTGATAAATAATTGAACGTTGCTGATTTATAAAGTATTTATAATGTACATACATATTTTTTATACATTTAATCGAACAAATTGACGTTTAAAGGCTTTAGATACGAAATGAAGTATCCGTTACCCCTTTGTATCGATACAAAAACTGGAAGCTCATTGCTTTCATTAGGTATACAGAACCATTCAATTAAAATAATAAATAAAAATAGTTTTTATTTAATAGCCAATAATCATTAATGACGCGTATTAAACATAATAAGTAAAATATGTAAGCATTTATTTATTTATTTTATAATGTAATATATACTTATCAATGTTAATATAAATGAAATTCACACTGGCCACTAGAATTATGTATACTCGTATATTTTATAAATATAAATTATGAGGCAAATTATGACTATTTCAATAAATTACAACATTACTTAAAACTTTAAGTAGGAGCAAAAATTTACATCCTTGAAATCAACACCATACTATACCACGGATTCGCTTAAGACATCATATATTCTCTAGGTTGAGGTGTTTATTTGCTACTACCCCATAAAGTGTGAAGCAGCTCATTCTTAAAGTTCTAATTAAAACATTAAAGAATTATTAAAGTTACTAGAATTTTAACTATAGGCAGCAAATTTGTCAGCTGATGGAGGTCCCTGATAGATAGATAAATGATTAAAAATGCTTGTTTTAGGTAAGCATAATTAAAGTTCAACGCTTACGTATTATTTAAATGAGGTAAGGTGCTCGATCTCTGCATCATCTTTTAGTGTGTATGCGTTTTCATAATATAAGACGATCGCGATCTGCCGATCCATCCCGGCCGGTCTTCACCGGATCAGTCGCTCGCCCGACCTCGCATCGCCAGCACCTCCCGAGCAGTCCAGCCATCAGCATCACCATGTACCACCTGTACTTGCTTCCGCTGCTAGTCAGCCTCACCGCAGCCGCACCGGTAACCTACGACCAGCGCCAAGAAGGCGAAGTCAACGTCAGAGCCGACCTTCAAAACTTCGTGATCATAGCTCTTATCCCGAAGATAGACGGCGCGGGATCCTTCCTCTTAGACGCTCTTTCCAAGTCCATCCCAGCACGCAAAGGTCTCAAAAACTTTCCAAGACGACCAATCGATTCCGTCGATGATGACGGCCCTGACGGAAGAATCGCTGAACAATTCCTCGAGCCAAAGACGCCGTACCAAGTTGATATCACTCAAGCAAAGGCTAACCTTGCAAGATTCTTCCCAAACCAAGCTGAAGGTAGAACCGCTCAGGGGTCACCTCTTGCTCCAAATGCGCACGAGAATCCAGAACCTGCAGCAGAGATCCCAATCCCAGACGTTTTGCCTGTAGAAAATAACCATTACGTTGTAGCTGCTGAAAGAAATGGAAAGATCGTCGAATTGATCACGGTTAACAGCAACGCCGAGCCGTCTGATAGTCTGCAAGTTTCCAAACTCAACGACGAAGAAGCTGCCGAAACTCCGGATGAAACTTTTGAAAAATCTGACCGGCAGAGCGGCCTGATGTTGTTGGGGGCTATGGAACAATGCGCTCCGGACCAAGCAAGAGATGCCGGGGGAATATGTCAACTCATCAAAAGTCAATGAAATAAACTACGCGAGAGTTTAATTAAATTATTTATTTATTCGGTATATTTTTATTTGCCATGTAACACTTGAATCCTAGTTGAAATGTTTATTTATTGTAATAAAATTATTCTAATCACAATTTGCGTGTTTGTGTTATAATTGGTAAACGTGGTGTTGATGAACTTTGATATGTTGAGATATGACAGTGGGTTATTGATGGTATTTTATGAAATCAGCATGATTCATTACACACAATTTAATTGTATGATATAAATTATAATTATTTGCGAATGTGAGTCACCCGAGTAAGGTAATCAAAACTGACAAATTCATAACAAAAATTATCACTGCTTAATAATCACAACACTAGGACATTACGATACACATAACTGAATTATTAAACATGGACGCACCATTAAAATAAGTATTCACCAAAAACGAAATTCTAAACAATTTCTCAAAGAATACTATTGATAAGATATGTCACACTTGTCGACTTCTGTATGTCCTTTTCATATGCAGCGTCTAATCAATCTTGCTGAAATTCATAAAATTCACTACAAGGACAAAAGCTGGTATTCCTTGCGTGTTCTTACATATAAAATGTAATTTGATATTTCATTGAAAATTTCTAAACATTCGAATGATCGTAAGATACAAAAAATTATAGATTGATGTATTAAGACAAAATTAAATATATATAAACACAAGTCATTCAATTGAATATTCAATTATACCTAAATATTTTTCATTATTTAGCCTAGCATTCATGGGAATAAGAAATATATGGCAATAGCTGCATAATGCAATTATAAATTTTGCTCTAATCAATTTAATGATATTCTAATTTTTAAGTTTACATAAATTAATAATATAATATTGTTTATAAATAACCTAATAACTTATATTATGTGTGCCAATGGATCCAATGTTCAATACTTAACACGCCTATGTATTTAGCACTTACAATATACTGTACATATAAGTTAATAGATATCTTTATATCACAAGTGAAAGATAACAGTGCAACTGGTTAAATAGTTCACATCTGATAATGAGTCTAATTTTCTATCACTGCCATTGAAGGAACCGGTACACAAAGCGTTATAACGGTCTCAACAAACTAGTAAATAAATCTGCAACAAACGTCATTATTTTATAATTACGTCGTAAATATAGAAAGTAATTGGATAATAAGTAGTAATTTTTAATTATCATATAGGATGGACGTTTTAGAGACTTAATTACAATTCCTTGAATTACAGTATGTATAAGTAGGTACTCGCATTATGGGGAACTATTATTATTATGTATAAGCTGTACTACTAAGTATAAAATCGTTTACATACGCCAATAGGTAAAAGGATAGAAGCTTAACAGCTTACGAGTATACATAGAAAATATTTTTTTATGATAGAAACGTTTTATCTACGACTAAATGTTGGTGTAATAGGTGTTCATAATTTGCCTATCTGACAATAATATAAATACAATACAAAATAAACCTAATCCGTCGGCGAAATTTGCGCAGGAGCAAAACAATTTTTAAAATAAATTACATCGGTTCTTAATAAGGGTACATAACTATCTTCTCTCGTAGGATATATGTATTAAACATAGTCTAATTTTAACTCTTAGTGTATGGATTCGAAGGATTAGGCCTTATATAATAAATTAGTTCAATAAGTTAATTTAAAAAAATGTAAAACACACTTTCTTGAGCGCTACAAAGTTTCATATTAAATGGAAATTCGAAGCATTGTGGAATAGAAAAAACCGTACATCGTGAGGTATTACATTTAAAATGTTACAATATAATTCTTGATGTGATTTGAAAAAAAAAGAAAATTGTTTACAAATAGGGACTTACTTTTTTTAAGTAATCAGTAACTTAAAAACATGACAGTAAGTTTAATGGATAACTTGGGTACATTTGTACTTATGTAATGTCCATAATGTATAAAGGGTTAAAAATAAGCAGTGGATAAATAGTATTCATTTTTTTTATTTTGGCATAATAAATTAATAATAAATAGTTTCACATTAAAAACAAATAAATATTTCAACATATTATAACACTTGAGTTACAAAAATTGACGATACACATATTTTCGTAATCGATAGAGTATTAAAAGCACACCTGGAGATCGTTTGATTAAAGTATTTTCTTATCAGATTTTAATGTAGTGGAGGTTGCGACTCTTCCTTAGCAGAGGAAGAAGAAGGTTGGACAGGCGCATCTTCAATCTGTAAAACAAAGAGATAAGAAAACATTAAAAAATGAGAAAAAGCTTTTATGGCAAGCTTTGAGCTTTTATGTTTAAAACGGTGAAGTTATACAAGCTAATTCAAAATGTATTTTTTTTTAATTACAGTTAGCACTGAGATATAAGCTGTTGTATAGATAATTTATATTAAAATGTATAATATAAGTCTGCTATGATTGCAAGAATATAGTAAGTAAAGTATATCCTTCATTCTTCTCTGTGAAATAAACTCCAGTCGTCGTGTACGTTATTATCATAGGTACTGCGGCGTTGAATGCAAAGCTTTCAGCTAGCATGATGAAGCAAAATAAAAAGCCTAGGGTATTGACTCTCAGTGAAAATAAACGAGCAATTTGAAAGCTATTCATCGTCTAGTATTTTTTACGATACAACTACTTTTAGACGTGTTTTTTACACGCCAATAACCGAGATGCGCATTCGACATGCCAGCATTTTTTAAAACGCGAACTTGACAGCTTTTAACCTGCAAAATTAAATATTTTTTGTAATATATATTGTTTTTTTAGATTCAATTAAATGAAATACGTACCCTTTTTTCTTTAAAGGCTTATCAGCGGAAGGTTTATTAGCGCTTTGTTCTTGAGTGGAAGTTGCTGAAGAGGACGAGGCGCCAAGTACTGTGGGGGTTGGTTTTTCGGCCGATTGCGTGTTGGTGATGGCGCTTTCTGGGTCTTCGATCATTTGAAGTAGCTCTTCTAGATCAATTGAAGAAGCGGCAGCTAAGAATTCTTCAGCAGGAGCGATGGCTAAAACTACGCCGTCGACGTTTATGCGATAGTTTTCTGTACCGTTTTGCCGTTGGTCGAAAACTTGTGGTTCGTTTCTGAGCGCTCCGGCGTCGACTTGAAACGGCACAAGCGCGCATAGGAGAACCATTCCGATGTTGAATTGTATGTTTTTCATGTTTGCTGAGGGTTTTGCAGTGTTTTGATAATGCGTCCTCTCTGCTTGCGAATGTAGATTACACTGAGTGCTGATGCGCCTCGGTGGGAGAGGCAAGTTTGCGCTAGGTGAGGCGTGTTCCTCTATAACCGGCCGAACCGGGATCGTTAACCCGCGAAGGAGCTTTCTTGTTTTCTTTTCCTATTTTTGTTGCCAGTTTGGATAAACGGTACATCCACCGGCTTTGTGGGTCAGATCTCGGGTGCGAGGCGACTGTAACTGTTTTGCATGTCTCAGAAAACTGGAGACAACGGGGCTTCAGTCGCCTTCATTACGAGCAGTATGTAGTTAGCACATGTACTTGTATAATGCGAGTAGTTACACCGCGTCGTGGTAGGTCCTCACTAGAATCTAGATATCGCGTCTAACGGTAAGCAGCTCTAAAGGAACGATGAACTTTTTGCGGAAATGGAATATTGACTTACGTTCATCATTTTCAAAAAAATGAGTATCAAAAAAGAGCACCGAGCCTGCATATAAACACATACTAGGTTACGACCAAAGTACCTTCCTACACAATAAGCATGTTTGAAATGTTTTATAGATTACGGCAACCATTAAAATAAATGCTTGTCGCACGAGAAAAAAAATAATGTCGTTTTTTTGTCAGGCGCCGATTTTTCGTCATCCTGGAATACCGTCAACTGCAGAACGTATTCAGTGGAATTTAGTATGGATCTGGGAGCAAATATTTATCGGTGAGTTGTGACAGCCATATGCACTAATAGTAAGTAATTATGGCTTAAAGATAATTAAAATGCATTCAAGTATACGTACATATTGTTATGAGTGAATATGAAATTAAATATTTAATTGATCGTGATTAGTAGTACATATATGAGCATATTACACATGTGCGAACTTTGCAACCCCATATTGTGTTTTTTTATATGCTTTACACGCGTAAACAGACTTTTTAAATATAGTAAAAAATTATTACTTAAATATACATATACTATACATAAAATTCTTTTTTCAACGCGTCAATCCAAGCACAAAAATAACGGCAGAAGCGGGATGCGAACTGCGGACCTTGGAAACCAACCATATGCCCAGGTGTTCATACCGCTCGGCGAATCACGCCATTACTGTGCCCAGACTGACTGCGGTGAAACTAGTATTTATAGCATTGTTAGCATCGTACGACAGATGTCGCCATAGTATTTATTCAAAGTATGTATATTTTTATTATTATTCTATCAGTCTTCATTTATTCACAAGCTTAATATTATTACTTTCCGGCAGTCTATTTATTTTAGTAAGTACCACTCGGGTCTCGAACCAAACTATAGACTGAATGGATGTGAAACGACTACTTATAGTTCCGACTCGGACTTTATAACCAATCATTTACCTGTGTTACTGATGGATAATTTTACCTTCTTGATATTGTCTCAAGGAGACATTATTAATTAATTTTTTTTAATTTTTATTAGAATATTATTTTATTATTTCAATATTCCAATCTACTTTTATAGATCATTGACTATATTACAATATTATCATTACTTAAATATACATATACTATACATAAAATTCTTTTTTCAACGCGTCAATCCAAGCACAAAAATAACGGCAGAAGCGGGATGCGAACCGTTGTTCAACCGAATGTTCGCATCCCGCTTCTGCCGTTATTTTTGTGCTTGGATTGACGCGTTGAAAAAAGAATTTTATGTATAGTATATGTATATTTAAGTAATGATAATATTGTAATATAGTCAATGATCTATAAAAGTAGATTGGAATATTGAAATAATAAAATAATATTCTAATAAAAATTAAAAAAAATTAATTAAATAGTAAAAAATATATAGGCCTCAATGTTGACCTTCAATTTTTCTAATGCAGAGATTTTGCATATAGATAATATTTAAGCTTTCAAAGCGTTTTCATGCAAGCTATTTATGACGCATTTTTATCATATGAAGTAGATATGAGATTGAAAAATTAGTTTTACATTTTCGTATATAATAGATATAACATATAAATAACAAAAAATAATAAATATTTTTGTAAAATGCGCAAGGTTTTATGAAATTTAGTAAACAGGTAGATCAGGTGAAAAATAAATTATTTATTTTTATCTTATTTTTTTTAAGCATTATCTTATTTCAACCTTAGGAACCACTACAGTATTTAATAGGAAAATATATAAGTCTAAGACTTACAATAATTAATAATGTTAAACTCTGGAAGAGTTATTAAATTTTTATGCATCAACTAATAATAACCAGTCAAATAATTCACAAATTTTATTCCATATAATTATTATATATAGTTAATTGAACACGAAAAATACTTGGAAACATAGTGAGACCAGTAGGGGAAGAGGGTCTTATGAAAGATGTGATATAATGCTTGGGTATTCATTTCTTCCAGCTGTTGCCTGGCGTGTTCGGGAATCGTAAGATAGTGAGACCCAGCTTGATGCTGTTTCGTTTAGCGCTGTTTCGGTATAGCGCTCTTTTATTTCAACCAGGGATTCCCCGAAATTTAAATTCCCAGTTAATTTCGGGGATTCCCCGGAATTAACTGAGCAAGAAGAAAACAAAAATATTGATAGTAGTGATTTCGAAGAAGAGCAAAAAAACTTTCGATGGCGTTTGTAAAAAGGAGTTTGACCACTATAACTGAACTTATGGACCAATTTGTTGAAAATGATCCAAATTTTGACAGGAGTTCAAAAGCAAGATGGGGTGTTATAGATGCTTTATCCACTTATCAACAACTTCTAACGCAAAAGGAAAACGCAAACTACATTAGATGCCTTCTTGACAAAAAGGCAGAAGATTGGAAACACAATAGACTGAATGATCTTACTGACTTAGTATATTCGTTTATATCAGCGGTCGGGGAACCGGGGTAAATTACCCCAAATGTGGTAAAAATATGTCTTTTGGGGTAATAAAGAAAATTTTCTAGTTTGCTATTTCATAAAACTTACTATTTTCATGTAGCTTTTTTGTTATTTTCCGTGTAAATTAATTCAATAAATAATGTTAATTTAAATATACATCGATTGTCTTCTATTCAAAATGGGGGGGAAGGGGTAATATCGACTTGAGCAAAAATATTTTGGGGTAATGGTTAAAAAAGTTCCCCGACCGCTGGTTTATATTGTTTTTATTTTTGGAGGAAATAAATGTTTGGTTTTATTTTAATTAAAAAAAAACATAATTATTAAATTTAATACCTAACCAATTTTCTTTCAATCTTCCCCTAACCCCATTATTTACATGTTAAGATAGCCTCGTTTAGCGCTGTTTTGCATTACGCTCTACTTTGATGGAACATATCCCCGCTTAATGCGGGGTCTTACTGTATTTTGTTGGAAATTTGTTTATATGTCCCTGACAATTATTTGAGGAAATGAAAACCCTAAAGAAGTTTAAGAAATACCTTCAATTAATGATTTGGAATATGTGGTTAAAATTTTATAACATCGATTAAGCGGTTTGACTATCTATAAGACCTTTATATATATACTTTTTGTCATTTCGCTTTTAACCTTTTGCCCACGGCACCAAATTTAGCAAACATACCCTGCACGCGGCTGCATTTTCGGGGATTTTGTTGTCGCGTTATCAATTATAAATATAGGTTGTGATATTTTTTCAACAAATCAATATGTTAATTGGCACCCAAAGTAATTTGTTCAATAATAAAATACAAAATATTTCTTGTATTTTTGATTTAACAATAATCATTCTTCATACAATTATATAGGTTTGAAACATCCATGACCTCTATGTGTGTCATACGCGCTGAGGGCATGTTTGTATGAACACACATAGCGGTCATACGCGGTGAGCAGATTAATGTTTACCGACAGTTATAGATAACAGAAAAGTAGTAAACTCCAATTGAAATAATATGGTATATTTCTATGTCAAAATGTTAAAAAAATCACAAAAAAATATATATAATATGGTGAAAATCATTGACATGACAAGCAATTAACAATTTAAAAAAAAACTATTCGATTATAATATAAAATATAAGGGTTAACACTAAAAGATCAATATATTGCCATTGTTTTACTGATCCAACAAGAATCGTAAAATTTAAAGTATAAATTGAGGTTTGTGCTAACATATGTCAAATTAAACATTACTTCTTCATTATAGCTAAATAAACAACTTACATATATTGAATTTTATGGCAAAAATGTGTATCTCATAATAAGTGCACTTGTGAAAAGTAATTATCTTACTAAAATTCTTACTGTAATAAGTCATATAACATAGTTTTATTATCTTAAATATTAAAATAATCCATAGTTCAATAATTATAAATTCTACTTCCTACATTCTATAAGTTTTATCATTATATATATATATATATGTTACTTATATGTCTTCATAGTTATTATATAGATTTTATTTTTATTAAATAAAATTATAATTCGTAAATTAGTCATATATTTTTTTGTTATTATAGAGAGGAATAACAAAATTAATATGTCAATATAACTTATTTAAAAAATTAAATCAAAACAAAACATTTATAAAGTATGAGTTATTTTGCTTTTGTAATATTGCGTTTTATTTGAGTTCAACATTTCATTACAACAAATCTTGTCTAAATCTGAAGTTTAGATTATAATAAGAAAATCTAATGACATTTATTTAATACACAAAATCACAAAAAAAATATTATTGCAATTGTTAATATTATAATATAATATATCAGAGAAATAAAAAAAAAACATGAAGGACCTGTTTTTATCTGTTTTATCTGTATATATTTCAGATCTCGTTATAATTTTAATAAAGTCAATTATTTTTATTATAGACCATTCTATAACTTCTTCAGGTCGAGGAAAAATAAGTTCCAATTCAAAAGTTCAATATTTTTCTCAACTATCCAAGCCAACTATATTTTAATCATAAAACTCTTGCAATATGAGAATATATTTTGCAATAAGCTTGATGTTCTTTTTCTTTGGAATTTATATCTTCAAGAATACAAGGTCTGTGTAACTTGGTAAATATATTAATGGATTAATTTATAAGTTTAATTGACCATATGATATTGATAAATCACTTTGTAAAAATCATGTTGATTGCTATGATATTGCATATGCATAACTTAAAATTATTTTCCATCTATATTCTAATATTTTCGGTGGGTAATACAAATGTGAGTACCAATTCTTTCTGGAGTCTCCATTGACAACATAAAATATTAAATAGGAATTCTCACATTCATAAATATTGCTGAATATAATTACCTATAACACAATAAATTTATAATTAAAAAAAGAAATTGAAAAAAATTGATAAGTTTATATACTTTTTGTAAAACTTAAATATTAGGTAACTTAGTATTATAAGATCTTTTTGAAATATATATCAAAGGCACTATAAAAGCACTCACAAAAATGCTTCCCTATCACACTTACAAAATATCATAAACTTAAATATACAACATCTATAATTATCATCATGTAATAATACTGAAAGTAAAAAATAACCATTTTAAAACAAATATTATTGCCACGTTCATCTTTGATATTAAAAATTTAATAGGATAAAGATAGGAATATAAAGATTTTCCTGTAATGCAAGCTTTGTAATATTAATTTAATCAATATAATCTTAATAAATACTTTATTATGGAATTCATTTTATGTCGTAAAACTATTTAGGAAAGTATAAAAATTTTCTAGAACAATCTAAGTGAAGATAAAAGTCACATAGTTATATTAGGTGCAATTTTATATAACTCCTGTTTGAAAAATGTTATCAAATCAAAAATAATTTGGTTCTACGCTTATATTATGGACAATATGTTAGATTCTGTGATGGGGTTTAGTCTTTAACTTTCTAAATGCAGTTATTAATTCACAGGAATAGTAGTAAATAAATAATAAAATCAAACGAGATTAGTTTCCCTGTACGTAGGAAATAAATATTATTTATTAATGAAATAGTTTTTGATTGACTTTTCTAGCCAAATCATAATACGTGGATGAATTGTAAGAAACTACTAGTCTCAGTGATTTTTCTATTTTATGCACTCTTGGAAGAACATATAGATACTAATTTGTGAGAGATATTTTATTTGTTTATCAGTAAATATGGAATTTAAATTTTTAATCCTTGCAATAAATTGTTGTTTATACTAAGGTGTAAGGTCCATCTTTAAGAATTCTTTAAGATTACCATTACCAAAGAGGTATTTCCTTTTTCTGCTTTCGTAATAATTAAGTTGTTTATGTGATTTTTTAAAAATGTTTTTCATATCCATTCCTTCATGATTGGAACAGGACATTATTTTAACTTTATATTTAAAATCAACTTTTAGAATCTTTAAGCATATATACGTTTTGATGAAGTTTCAAATTCATGAATATATACATCTATATCAGTGGCTAGATTTTTATAACCTTTCTTATTAAATTATACAATACGCCCTGGACGGGATTATTTGCAGCAAGTGCTTGAGGACATGAGTTGCAGCTCTTATGTTGAGCTAAAGAGGGTTGCAGAAGATCGAGAAGAGTGGAGATCGAGATGCAAGATTTTGTTGCTGCAAACCAATCCACCGTTTTGATACTACGAAGGAGATTATCAAATTTAAAATTTGGGCTTCTTTTTCTGGATCTTTTCTAAGATTGTTTTTCATTTTGATAAAATTTACTGAATTTAGGTTAGTAAGTATGTAATTCCTAAAAAGTTAATTTATTAGTGTTAATATATAATTTTAAGCTTTTTATTAAGAGTTGATTAATTTTAATTCTTTCGTAATACATGTAAGTGTAGAATACTATTATTTTCAATTTGATTACATTTTTTACAAGCAAACAGAAGACTTAGCTATGGGCAGACCTCTTTCCCCTGTAATATTTTAGAGTCAAAAAGTTTAATCCACTGCATATTATCATTTTTTTATTTGATAACTGAAGTTAATTTACTTGTGCTTTCTGTACATTTTTCGAAATATAAAAAATGATGCTTTTAGAGTATTAAAAAGTTGAACGTAAATTTTGCAGTTACAATTAGGTTAATAAGGTAAAAAGTGATGAAAGTAAATCAGCATTGCATATTATTAAGACAATAGTAATGAAAAAAAAACATAAAAAAAGGAAGACATAGAGTAATTACAAATTCTTTGACTTTGAATGACCTCTCGGGGCTGGCGACGTGTGGTTCTGATCTGCAATGAGATGCACCACCTCCTGGAATGCATCACCTGATTCTTGCTGGCGTCTCCAGAGCGAGCAGTTGATGTAGGTTTGCATCTTGTTTTTTGGTAAATCTTGTGCCGCATCGCATATCTTGATCGCAGGCTGCCAAACTCCATTAGTCACTAGAAAGAAAATAGAAATAAACAATTAATTTCAAATATAATGTTTGTGCTATATGAAGGTGGTTATGTTAAAAGATTTTAAGCTTCTAAATAGAAAGCTCTAAATATATATCTGCTGTATTAGCTATTTTAATCATAAGAAGTTAAAATAGTTTTTATTATGCATGCAGGAGAGCACAACCGGTCGAGACCAGTGCACTCTTCGACGTTCAGCTAGGGTGACTGGACGCTGCATGCGGGAAACGTGTGTTGTATTTGTGTATGGGTTGAGGAGATTGCAAGTGTATATTTAACTATTTCTTGAAGAGATTCAGATTGTATAAAGGAGGAAACACAGACACTGGAAGAGCATTCTAGAGCCTACCGGAGGCATTTAGGAAGGAACCTTCCTAACAGCCAGTTTTTTGTGAACACACATTAGCCATGTATAGATATTCGGTAAGTCTAAGATGAGTTTTTCGGTTGAAGTGGGTTGCCAGAGAAATTAATCATTTAGGTTTCGAAGAACAATGACCGTGAATATTTATATCAATCAAACCTAAGCTAACCTTTGTGAATATTAAGATTATTTATTAATACTATTTGACAATATACCCAGATATATAAGCAGATGTAGAAAAATCATATAATAGGAACAGTTAGGTATACTTACTGAATGTTTGCATATCTTTGTCAGAGTGTTTAGTCAAGTGGTTGATACTGGTCACTTCTTCAAACATATTGCTCTCTCGAAGGCTCTCCATTGTAGAGGAAAGATGAGCTCCTCCTCCGATGGCACAAAAGCCTCCTGTGGCCGCCATCTTCTCCAAAACATTCACGACTTCCTCATTGAGATTCGCCTAAAAATGTATGAAACCATTTATTTGAGTGAACCAATTTCAAATATAAAATTTATTGTACATATTTTTAAATATATTTTTTTCTTTATGGAAGGGTCATCATTCAGTTTAAATAATCAATAGGTAAAATAAATAAATTAATAAATAAATAACAAACCTTTTTAGTCTTGTTATTATTATTTTCAGTTTGAAGAAGGACTGATCCAGTTATCACATGAAGCCAGTACTGAGTAGGCACTTTCTGAAATTAAAAATGAATTTATTTTCATATTATTTACTATTCAATTTTTAACAAATTTCCGGAGTAATTTGATGTAAATGCCAAGCAGTATAACATGTGGTGGTTACTGAGGTTCAACATGCAGTATTAGGGCATATAATTCAAAAGTATGAATTTTTAGAAGTAATGGAAAGAATTGCAAAATATTAAGGAGAATCTGGCTGAGGACAATCTTTTGATCACATCTAAATGCAGCAATACATGTCCAACCAACTCCTAACAAGATGTAATGCTGAGCGATAAAAAAACTATCAAATATATTGAAAATGAACCGGAAAGTAAATGCTATATAAAAAGAATTAGTTTTGCTTGAAAATCAACGTGTATCGGTTTCAAAGTTTACCTTTGTATCGGCGAGGCATAGAATCCGCACACTCTGCTTGGGGCTGGAGTCGTTCTTTGAGCTGTCAGGATACAGTTCTCCCACCAGGTCGGGGTAAAGCTCCACCAGCAGGACCTTCCCAGCCCCGCCCAGCAATGGCGCTGGGCTGCCGCCCACCACACGTTCAATCTTGTCATATACCGAGCTTACTATTTGTTTCTTGACACCTGGTAAAATCGGCGATCATAAGTATCGTACAAAAGAAATATTACGATTAATCTAAAAAATAAAAAATCTTTAACCACTTTCTTGAAAGTTTTTTTTGCATTGAAATAGAAGCATTTCCATCTCAAAAAACTGTAAAATGCACAGATAATTTTGGAATTTCAATCACTAAATGTGTCAATAATTATGAAACTGCTAATTTGAGAAATTTCGAAAATGAGTTAATCATTTATTTCAGTTCACATTGTTGAGCAATATCATCTTCATCAAACATTAATTTTAAAAATCAAATTAAACCATTCTATGCAACATTAAGTTGTCACATTCATCGGTTTTCAACCAAAATCAAAACACAACCCTTTAAATATTTCAGAACTAATGAAACATGAATTAATACATAAACATGATTAATTAACTTTTAATGTATAATCATGTCAAATAAAGAGGACTAAATATAATTATTTCGAACTCTGATATATTTAAAAAAAAAATACAAAAAAACATACAAAATATTGTGATTTAATTGCAGTGTTCTTCATTCTATTTTCTTATGGAATGATTTTTTTGCAAAAGAGCAATGAATAATAATACATATAAACTAAAATTTACTTCAAAGCGATATGTGCATAACAATGGTTTGGTGATGGTGTGAATATGATATCATAAAATTGAAAATACATAAATAATGGTAAAGTAAAATAATAATAATAACATCAAGACGTACAAATTATAACTATTTCCATTTACCTTATCGAATCCTTTTTGTGAAGCTGTCAATAATGGATTGAAACATTCATAATTACTCAACTTCTCGTTTAATAGACATTAAAAAATAATAGAGCATATAATTAACATATTAAAAGAAATACAAAAATATATATAATAATTGTAGTATAATAAAATTAATAGTTTCATTTATGAAAATATACAATAGATTATATTAAATTATGCAATATTTTCAGATCTTATTATTTTTTGTTTTCATCAAAGATAATGTTTATTTTACAGGGGGCTGGTAATACCTGCTGCATAGTCATTATATTACTATCATGTTACAAGGCAATAAAGAATAATCTTTGTCACAGCAGGTAGTGTTTTTTTTTGTGATTGGCTGCGGTATTCAGAGTTGCCCGACATGTCGATAAATCGTAGCCAATCACAAACCAGTAGCACTGAGATAGTGTTTTGAGTGCCTGAGACTTTTAAACGTGTTTTAATTGTTGTCAATTAAAACTAACCAAATTCGAAGGAATGTTTCATTTATTAAAATTTATAAGAAACTATCTAATCTGGTGAACATTGTGCCACTTCAGAATCAATAAATGCTGTGTTCAAATGAATACTAAAAATTATTTGAACAGAGATGGCGTTGTGTGCAAAATTAAAATGCTTACAATGCTCTACAAGAACCAGCAGGAATCTGAAATTCTGTTCCATACAAAATAATTCTTTCATCATTCTTTCTCGTGATTTTTTTCCCAATGTTTTATTAGTTATTTTTATATTTGGGATCAATACGAATCTAAAATATCAAATATCTTTAGAATCGGTGCGGTTGTTCTTGAGTTATAAATAGTGTAACAAACACAAATTTCTTTTATATAGTAATATTAGATTTATATACCCAATGCGATTGCACTATGTCCAAATTCCATATCATGGCACCACGCCAAGATGATCTTGAAAATCACCGACAGTGAGCAGTAGACGTTCTTGAAGAAGGAGTTCTCCCTGATGTGGATCTTCTGGTTGCAGTTGTTGCATTGCCACTGATACTTGTCAACGACTCTCGAGGCCGTCCAGACCATGGAACAACCCGGAAGGTCCTTGGAGCATTTGGCCGTCGGCTGGATCAACTTGTACTCTTTCATCCACTCCAACAGCTCGCCCTCTTGCCCCTGTTGCAGCATCGGCCGCATCACGGCCTGGAAGAATCTGTGGTCTCTGGAAATGATAACGGCAGACAGTTAATAATTTTATAAATAATCCATGTTCCTAGAACGCAGTAACTTTAAGTTTATTGTTTCATTCTTATAAATAATCTTTAAGCGGTTAATATCCTGCAATAATGGAAGTGTATAATTTTCAAAAGAGTGGGGAGTCAGTAAAAAAGGAATATTTGAAACGGTTCTACACTCTACAGAGGTAAAAACAATTTGGTGTCGGTGAAACGTGTGGTTTAGCAAGGATACCAACGAAATGCGGTAATTTTCTTGAATTTACAATACCTAACCTCACCTGATAGTAATCCCTAATAAGGGTGCTAAGCTGAAACTATTTCGCATTAAATTAATTTCGATGAATAAATGTGCTCATTTCAAATCAAATATAAACATATTTGACGATTCCCTTTGGTAACATTATTATTTTATGGAAACGAAACAAAAGGTCAGATTTTAAATCAATTTCTGGTCAGAATTTAAAAAACCAAATTGTTCAGAAGACAGGTTTAATATGGCTAGTTAGTTTAGGTTAGGTTTGGTTGAGTTGGGTTAGTGAAACTATGTAGAACACGTTTAATATGTAAATGCCAAAGATTTTTTTTTTAATGTCTGACCAAAAAAATAATTAATCTGACCAGAAAAATACGAGTCTATTCTTACTCGTAGCAACAGGTGCCAATTATGTACTCCCTTTATATAAGTCAAACTAGATATAAATTGTAATTTTTGATTTAACATTGAACTAGCTCCAATCTTCGCATTAAAGTAATAAGTTATATGAACTTCACAATCATTTTTATTCATATATTAGCACACTCAGGAATATTGTTGCCTGCATAAAATGCTGTGCTTTTAAAAGAAATGAGAGAACACAGGCGTTTATATACATGCAGTTGGTAAAAATATATATATATGGTTTTGTTTATTTCAATAAATTATTGTAAATTTGTGATTTTTTATATAAAAACATTTAGTTGTTAATATAATGTTGCAATAATTCCATTCTATGGTTTGTAAACAAAAATATTTTAAATTTTATCATGATACTTATACTTTATGATAATTGTTAACCCTTTCGCATCGGTTGTCGGCATATGCCGTCTTAAGATTCCCCGACCGTTGACATCGGTTGACGTGATTTAACGTTTTACTACTTTCTTGGAATAGTTTTTTGTGCATCATCTGATAGCTAAAGGATACAAGATCCAATGTGATATTTGAAAATAGACCAGATAAGTACATTTATGCTTCAAATACTAGTTTTATAATTGACAGTATAATTTGTATTCAAACCGAGCCGTAATGAAAGGGTTAACAATCATAACATGTTTATGATATTACTAATAAATGTTTACTATGAAGTTAACACAATCAATGATTAAATACTAATGGAAAATTATTATGAGACGATTTTTAACCTCAACAAACAAACAATTAGTGCTCTTTATAATGATACTAGCGTATTCGAATATTTTTGCTGGATTTAAATTGTAATTTATATGACAAAATAGTAATAATTAATGATACAAAGTTAGTTCAGGAAGAATCAACAAGTTGTGATATTATTGATTGATTAATGAAGGAAATACCTAGAGAGCTCATCAAGTAAAGTTGTTTCCCTGTCTATGACATATGAAATGGGCGAATCCGAAGAATCATTCTCGATCGTCGTGGAGTCAGCTTCCATTGCAACCAGATGTGAATTCACATGATTTATTATAAAACTATCCCCAAACAACAAAATGTGACAGTCGACAATTTATTCCACAATGTTTTGTTTTGTTCTACTTTTTAAACGCGTTTATGGCTGGTAGCGCGTTGCTTGTGGAAGGGAGTTTTTTTGGTAGGTACTAAAAAAATTAGGATCACAATATAGGTACCTACTTTTAATCTACGCTATTTTAATATATTTTTACGTGTATATTTATTTATAATGATACTCAAAGATGCAAATACTTATGTAAAATTAGACGATTTAGTCGTATTCAGTGTGGCGTATTGAAAAAACCCTATTATGTACTTGGCATAAACTTATTCCACTATTTTTCGTCTTTGTTATTTAGAATATTTTGAAACGGTCTCATTTTAGTTATGAATTTTACAAAATACACCTAATCCACACGGCTATTTTTGTAAAACCAACCACAATATTACTTCTACCATTTGTGTATATGAACTTACCATGGGTATTTAAATCAAATCCAGGAACAACCTAAGTTTTGATATAGGTTTAATATTTTTTTCCCTCACAACTAGAACAATTTACCAATTTGTTCTTATTTTATTTTGTAAATATTATTTGCTGATGCTACCCACAATTTTAGGTGAATTTACAACTCATTATTTAGAATTAATTGGATTAAGGATTGGACTTACTACTTTTATTTAAAAAAAGAAAAGTGAATATAATCACTAGGTCTGACAGTAATGCTATTTAAATATACCTACAAGTTATGTATAAAAAAGTGTTTTTTAGATTATTACTTTTTTAAATTTATTTTGGAAGAAACAAGCAAAACAGTTGTTGTTTATACATTAACGGAAAAAATACCAGAAAGTAATTAATAAATTTGAAAAAATATCGTTATATTAGAATCGAATGTCAACGTTCACGAAATATAAGGGTCATACATCAGAGTGTATTGCGAATAAAGATAAAGTGTACACCAGCTGCATTTCCAGAGTTCAATAGGAACTAAATCTCCTGCAAGTGCCGCAGTAATACCCGACATTTGTCACACGGTAAGTGAATGTTGGAACGTGTTCACTTCTGGCCATTTTCCACTTCTCTTCAAGAAACAGCTGCTTGAGACTCTGGACCCCGGAGCAAGGTATGAATTATCGTATTTCTGGGAATAACCATTGCGCTGTACTCCAACATTTTTTTCATTGTTCAAGTTATTATTGCTAAAAATATTTTGATACAGTAGTTTAAACAAAATATATTAATACATTTAGTTGTACATTATTATAATAAACGAGTACCATAAGGACTGATAAAATATTGTATAAACACATGTGTTATATTAAATAGTATATATAATAAAATTGAGTTTACCCACCCCCAAGGACCGAACGGTCCAGGCTTTGGGAACGTCGGAGTAATTATCATTAAAAATGCTTAAAAATGAAAATTAAGCGTGATCACTGACTTTTTTCTCAACTAAATTATATTTACTAGAATCCAGGCTTAAGTGAAAGTTAAAATACATAAAATTACTGAAAGTATGGACAAGCTATTAGTTATTGGATCAAATGTGTGACTAACACAAAAATTCTAGCACCTATTATATATAATCTAGCTATCGTTTATAATATATAATTATTATTTATTATTAATAAATCGTAATAATTTTTCAATGTTTAAAAAATGTTTAAAGTAATTATCTTAGGGATTAAATTTGATGAATATTTTGTCATTTATTTCACGCACGGAAAAAAATATTAATTAAAAATATAGTAAGTTAAACCATCATAATCATCAGCTAGAGAATATTAGACTTGCGCGAAAAATTCCAATTACGTTGGAAACTTCTAAAATAGGATATTCTCAATTATTACCTTAATGTGTTTTAATTAATTATTTAATTGCCTAAATTTGCAGGATTTAAAGGTAAATCACAGGTGTAATTATTGAGATTAAATCTAATTCGTGTAATTCTCTAATCTGTAGTAATTTACCTCCGGACCGTGCGCCTCAAATAAATGGAAATTTTAAATCAATTTATTTAATCTGTGTTAATTGGCTCAGAAGGAAGAGCAATTTATTAAAGCTTCATTAAAAAATATATTAGCACAGGAAGAAGGTTATGGATCACCAGTAAACTCTATTATGCTATACAGGGTCAGCTGGACGCTGCGTGAGAGACAGATGTGTAGTGGTTGTAGGTAATAAATATATTGCAGATATTTATAAATCAGCTATTTGAAGAGAATTCGATTTTATGAGGAAAGATACTCTAATGAAGGGAGAGCATTCTAAAGCCTATTTTTGGAGTTTAAGAAGGAGTTCTGAGTCGTCTTATTTTCTGTGTGACGGTGATAGCTGCGTTAGGGATAATTGAGAAAGTTCAGAAGAAGTGTCTTTGATAGTAGAGGTAGAATAAACTTAGTGAACCGACTGCGTATTCAACAAGTAATATTCAGAGGGCTACTAAAACGAATGATAATATACCTTTTTAAAATGACAAAGATAAACAAACAAACGTCTCCATTTCTCTACCTCTTTCTAATATAGTCTTGTAATGTCAGCAAATTATACTGTAAAACTGAACTTTTTTCTTTCCCATCTATATAAATATGATACAATATATACATCTTTAATAGTTGATTGGTCTTGCAATTCGTATTGCTTGTGTGAGTAATCTTTATTAATATTAAACTAGCTGATCTGGCAAACTTCGTACCGTCTTAGAATCAACAAATTTTTAGTTAACTTATTTAAGGTTATTATATTAAGTGCAAATGAATATTAAAAATTATTAAATACATGAATGAAGTTGTGTGTAAAATGATAATGCATACGACATCTTCTTGATCCAATAAAAACTTAAAAGCAGTTCCAAACAAAACGTTTGATTTTTTTATTTTAATTAAGTTTTCCTATTTTTTCTCAAGTCATCATAGTTATTTTTATATTCGGGATCGAGACGAATCTAACAAACCAAAGATCACAAAAATCTGTCCAGCCGTTCTTGAGTTATTAATGGTGTAACTAACACGAGTTTCTTTTATGCACGTAGATAATGAATTATATGAATAAAAACACACAAAAAAACTTTGCTTACATACAATAAATGAAATGGAGTACGTTTGTTAAATCATTCAATATTGCCGCTAATACTTTATTATTACTTAAATATATTATAATGCATTATGATATGAAACATTATACTTAATAGAGATACGCATTTCAGGTTAAGCTGTGTAGCTTGCAGCACAACAATCGGCAATGGAGTTAAATGACGGTGCTGTTGTGGCGATGAAGGGAAAGGACTGCGTGGCCATTGCTTCCGACAGAAGGTTCGCAATCGGCGCACAAACAGCATCTACAGAATTTCAAAAAGTCTTTGAAATGGGCCCTCACCTGTACATCGGCTTCACCGGCTTGGCAACCGACGCAGAAACCGTCTACAAAAAGCTGAAACTCAGACACAACCTCTACGAGCTGAACGAGAAACGCATCATGACTCCGCAGACGTTCTGCTCCGTAGTATGCAATCTTTTATATGAGTATAGGTTGGGTCCTTATATGGTGGAACCAATCATTGCGGGGTTGAACTTGGAAACACTCAAACCTTATGTATGCAGCGCTGATACTATTGGCAGCTATTATGAAGCTGAGGACTATGTTGTCAGTGGGTCCTGTGCTAAGCAGTTGTATGGAATGTGTGAATCTTTGTGGGAGCCAGATATGTCGCCTGACGACCTCTTTGAAACCATTTCTCAGACCTTAGTAAACGCCTTGGACAGGGACCCCTTTTCGGGTTGTGGTGCTATCGTTCATGTAATTGAAAAGGATAAGATAACTACGAAAACACTCAAGACACGAATGGATTAAATAAAAATAATTTAAAATTTTACAGCGCCGCTTTATGTAAATGGACTTTTAGTCAATTAACCCCCATTGCGCGAATGACGTCTATAGACATCATGAGTTCTACATTGGTTTTTGAGGGTCGTATATATTTAAATTTTTTAATGTTATTTTTTTTTATTAAATCTGCAAAATATAATACATTTTTAAAATTTGATTGACAAATTCATCAAAAAGATGCAGCGGTCGATAGGTTATGTAGTTACACTATATAGATTGTAATGTATTATTCAGTAAATAAATAATAGGTCCCTTGCATCGTATAGTTCTTAATTTTTAAAACTATATCGAGTCGAATGTATCGTAAATTCAATAAGCTCGTTATTCACTTAATTTTTAACATTACTATAGTAGAATATTTTTTTAATACGAGTCTGAAAAATCCGTGTAAAGACCACAGTGAAGGGTTAATTAATTAACTAAAAATATTTTGTAACTCGTTTTATTCTTAAATTATCATAAGGATTTAATTGCAATTAAAAAAAAAGTGTTACATAAATGTACAAGAAGTGAAGTATTCCGGAATCTGGTTAAGCTATTTTACACGTAATTTCAGAAACTTTGCTCTCATGAAACTATCAGCACTGATTTATGTGACTTGCGTAAAGTTTTTTAATTATAAATTACAAGTTAAGTGAACATCATAACTTTACAGATTCATTAGGCATGAAAATTGTGAACAATACCAGTGTATATTTAAAAGTATTACGTGTAATATAATCATTTATCAGTTATTTATTATTGAAATTTTATAAATAAAAAGACTTTTTCATTTTTGTTAATTTTTCTCATGAAATATATTGGATTTTTAAATAATTGTTATATCATTTTTTATGAACAAAGTATAAATATTTTAAATGTTTATCAATTGCGTAAAACGATTTTTAGTATTATTTGTGTGTGTGCTTTCATCATAGTTACCAATATGCGACTGCACTCTGTTATTGCTCCATAAAAGCTACTTACTCAAAATGTCTAATATATGTCAATAACATTAATAACAAAACCCAACAAAAAACAATTTGATGAAATATATGTAGGAAGCTTGTATGAAGTGAAAACCAGGCACTGTGCACACACGGCGTTATTGAATCTAACCTAACCTAAACCAATTAAATAACAAATTTTTGGAAAATTTTAAGATTTGGATCAAAAAATAAACTCTTTAACGAAAAAAAATGTCAGTATTTTTTGACTATTTTAGAAAACATGTGGAAAAAATGTAATTATTAACTTCAAAATGGTAAATTTGATAGTGAGGTACAATTTACATCATTAACACCATAACTTTGATTTAATATTAAGCACAATACTATAGTGATGTGTAAATGTTATTGTATCTATGACGATCAACGAAATAAATCACTGGTGAAAAGGTTTCCAAATTTTATTATTGCATTACTGCGCAAGCATCGTATTTCCGAATCGTAAATTTACATAGGCGACCCGATGCACTACGTTTCCATTTTGATTTGGGAAAACCAAATCGTGAAATATTTGTTTTCTGTCCGAAATACAAAAATTTATATTTCAATTGAGTTTGACCGAACGATAGTGGGGTTTCACGACAGAGGCGGTTGACGCAGTTCGAATGCAGAATCTCTTCAAATGATCGAATGCTGGTCTGCTTTTGTGGGACATGCTCGTATCAGTGAATGTGCATAATGAAAAGCCACTTCATTGCATGCGTACATGTTGTGTTTGGCAACAAAATTAATATTATTTCAAGTGTATGTAGGAGGTTATTACTTTGGCGTAGTGATGCGTTTTTTTTATGTTCGTTGAAGCAAAATTAGCCCAAAATAACATAAATTGGATTACTCAAGCCAAGATATAAAAAATAGAACACAGGGCTCTTAAAACCAGAACGGCTATGTGAAGATTGTATATTGATCTCTTTCGAGAAAAAAACTAAATTGTATGAAGGAAGAAAACTTACCTGTAGAGTTTAAGAAGGACTTATAAAATACATTTTTCTTTGTCACGTGTGTGCAACGAGTCTGTTGATTATGTGCGGGTAAAGAAGAGATTACTTGAAAATAAGAAGTCAGTGCGCTATTTTATTTTCTTCAGTCAATGTAGTAAAGATTATATTTTATTTTAATAAAGTCGTATCTTAGATCAAATGATCTAGGCCTCGAGAGATTCAGGTTAATAATAATATCTTTATTAAGAACTGATTGACAAACGCTTAAATTTATCGGGAATACTTTATTTTAAACTTTTTAAGCCACTGGGTTCTTATCAGGGAGAGATGTAAAGACGACGGAAGATAACTTAAGAAGAGCCAATGATTATGACAGCTGACAATTAAAGTTGCTTATTTACTATTTGACACAAGTCTTCAGACCATTTCAAAGAATAGTGCAATATTTTTCTAATTAATATTATTTGGGGAAAAAGACAAATTACCCATACGAATAACATAATTGATGCATTATTGAAATTAACTATATCTATCCAGAAATATTGCTTTTATATCTATATTTTTCGTAACAAAACGAGATTATTTCTCGCCATTATAAGCAGTATTTCGATAATAAAATAAAAATAATATTTATTAACTTATATCATAATAATGTAATCCTGAATTGTCGGATTAAATAATATTAATAGCCGGTTGAATTGCATTGTTCCATGTAGATAATGGAACTACAATTTATGACGTAAATAGTAGGATTCTTTTTAGATTAACGTAAAAATGCTGAGCGAAAAATACTTCACCTTTATGGGTCGGAGGAATAGCTTGTGATATATTTCAGCACCCTCTCTAAAAACCCTTACAAAGAGATATACGGTAGAATAGCTGGTCTAAAGTTCGACCCTTACTTATTGTACACACAAACTTTGGTGTGAACTATATACAAAAAAAAAAGTACAAATATTTATATCGGAAATTGTGACAATCGTTTTCTAGCCCAAAAAAAACGAAAGCCTTTCAGAATGGCGAGAGCCTGGGTATTTAAGAACAGGTCGTCGTTGTGACGGTGGCTGGACATTTAACCGAAAAAAAATATTGGTCAGCGTTTGTAATGGACATTTAGCCGAAGTAAATTAGGTTGAATGTCTGGTTTCCAGATATCCGTCTATTAATTTATTTGTGGTAAAATGTACGTATGAGAAAAATGTACGTCTAAACTCTAAGACATAATTAGAAATTCGGCCAGGTTTTAAAAGAAATCGAGTGATCACCACGACGCTCCAGAGGCATGAAAAATTGGGTTATAAGAAGTGGTTCTACCCAATGTCTTATGCATTTAATAAGGAAGATATTTTGTGGTATCGTTTTATTCACACTATGTCGCTATGTCGACCAAGAACTGGCAGCTTCCAAAGTTCCTTCCTTAATGCCACCGGTAAGCTATGGAATGCTCTTCCAGCGTCTGTGTTTCCTCCTTCCTACAATCTGGATCTCTTCAAGAAACAGATAAATATACACTTGCAATCTGCCCAACCCACACACAAACACGAACACAACACACGTTTCCCGCATGCAGCGTCCAGCCTCCCTGGCTGAGCGTCATAGAGCGCACTGGTCTTGACCGGGTGTGCTCTCCTGCATGCGTTTACATAAAAAAAAAATAACGCTCTTATGTATATGTACAGAATAATTTTATCTATGGTTGATAATTGTTTATGGAGTATTAAAGCACAAGTGTATTTTAAGAAAAAATAGTTTTGCCAACACATACAATATAACATACATATAAGCAATGGGTACTAATCATAGAAGAACTACTGACAAACAAAACATGTGTCAAAAAAAGCAGTTATTCTCTTACTTTATCTTAAAACTAACTCACAACTACTATATAACAACATAATACTCGTACAAAGAAGAATACAAAAATAAATAAGCAATTTGAAAAACCATTTTGTCGAGGAAAGGACAAACATGTTTACTCCCATCATATAGTATCATAATACAGACCACTTCTATATTTATGAAGAAAATGCCTGAACTTCTTCTGTGAAGTATCAAAAAATATTAAAATTAATTAATTGTATTTACTATTTACTGCTTACTGAGCATTTCTAAGTCTCTTAGCCCTCAAGTACTAATCACATCTCCATCTTCGATAATTCTCGACTGTTTGCTTTCGCATGCTTAACTTCCGTTCTGTTTTCTTACATCCTGTTACAAATATATATTTTGAAAGCTCGCAAAGTTTTGTTTTTCTCTTTGAACTATCATAATAGAAAAATCTCTTAAGCAAACATTTATTAGATTACTTTGTAGTGTTGTTTTTCCTCTTTGACGACATTAAATGTGATTTTATATAAATAAGTGAATAAATATTTCAATTTAAATAATTATACTTTACAAGAAAGCATCACATATCGTTGCTTAAAAAATGTTAAATAATTGATAAATAATGGACAGATTTAATAATATTGTTACAAATTCACTATACTAATAATCAGAGAGATTCTAACAATTAAACATTTATGTAAAAAAATAAATTATATTAATATATATATAATCGTGTCGGAAACAACAGGGTCAGATCCTGTCTGCCCAGAAGTGGGCGACGTCAATGGCGTTACTTCTGGCCATCATCAGGTCTTCCTGGGTGCAGCTATTCGGGCACAGCGCACACTCCAGAAGGTGTGACAGGGTCTGCTCCACGCCGCAGTCACATTCAGTCGGTCCGCTGTAAAACTGACAGGCCCTCATTTGTGTCCTCGTCTTGCATACTCCGGTCCGAAGTCTGTTAAGGGACCTCCATATATTCCACCCATGGTCATGTCCGGGGGCTAGGTCCTCTTTCGGGGCAATCCAAGTATTCCCCTCAGTTGCGCTTCTCCACATGTTCATTATATTATTTATTTATTCATATTTTTACCAATATTGACAATGTCTTTTGCATTTAAATCGACTGAAAATATAATCAAATTATAAGAAAGAATAATAAAAATAGATAGAACAAATTTAGAGTACGAATTTACTGTTGCTTACTCGATTGAAGATAAAATGTTAAATTATTTATATCGTTAAATACAAATCAACTCTTAGAAAGAGGAATTATTTCCAAATTTAATTTATTAAATACAAATTAATATACAATTGTAATGAGATTATCAATCTCAGCTAAACAAAAAATTGAGTGTTTAAATAGACAATGCAGTGCAAACACATTTGATTAAATGATTACAGCTCTTTAACGCGTTTCAGTATCATCACGCTTGAAATATTGTAACTAACAATGGGCGTAGCGACCGCAAACGAAAGAGATCGGGAAAACCCAGCGCACCGCCACGAGCGCTCATCTGTTATATATGCCATAAAACCGCAGCGCGCTCGCAGTGCCATACAAGTCAAGAGTCGTGCCATTCAATTATGGAGGTATTTAATTTTAATGATGTTCGCGGTGACAGTCGCAACATCGCGGTTTTATCATCCCGCAACGTGATAACGCGGCCATTCAATGAATTATTTTGCTATTAGTAATTAAATATACACATACTATACATCAAAATCTTTATACGCGTCAATTCATTCAGAACAAATATCGGCAGAAGCGGGATGCGAACCTGCGAGCCTTGGAACCAACCGTTGCTCTTGTTCATTACCTTAATCCACTCGAGTATCTCCTGCCCGAACTCATGCGCGGAATATGTTGTATTTACATATACCATTGTTACCATCATATAACGATAGATGTCTCTATAGTATATATTCAGAGTGTGTATATTATTATTTTTTTATTATTCAATAAGTCAACATTTATTCACAGGCTTTTTAATATTATTACTTTCCGACAAATAACTATTTGAATCCATGTATATTTTGTTAGACCACCCATTCATAGTAGATTCCTGTAATAATAAAGGATGATGCGTGAATCTCGGGCTGTAGTCTATGACGTTGGCGGATCAACACTCCACATGCAGCGTTTAGCCATATACACCATGGTAAGCGTCATAGAATTCCACAGATGAGACAAAAAAAAAATTACTTTCACCATCTGTCGGTATTCTCCTGTATGTGTTTACATAAAAAAAAAATGTTATTCTTTGCCGACGTATTGTGGAGAACTTTTCAATTCATGGTGATTATCAATTAAATTAACCGGATTCGATAATATTCATCGTCATTATATTGATTTCGTATAAATGAATAGACTTTCAGATATCTCGATGTGCAGGTAACTGAAAGCGGCAGAATTAATTTGCCTACCTTGAGAACTCTTGATCGTCTTTTGATTCCATGCGCAATATCTGGGACTGAAAAAATGTATCTGCTATGTAGCGCATGATTCTCTTTATTCTTATTTACGGCTGTGATTCTTTGCATTTCACAAAAAGTCAATTCAGCCGTATAGTACTTTTTGAAAGCAGACCATACTGGGGGTAGAATTCGACTTGGTGAAAATGACGAGGTGAGATAGCGGACAAGGCAGCATTCCATACTAAAGTCGTTGAAGAAACGAAAGTGAAAATGTATGGGATATGAACTTCGGATGCTGCAGGAAAACATAAACCATAGTTTCCTTTTCTTTAAGCCTCAGGGCTCGTGTAGTCCTGATATACCGTTGGGAACTAGACATAAAATGTACTTGACGGTGCTCTGGTAAGGGAAGCTAACGTGGGATAACGCGAGGAGTATGGCGGCTGACAGAGATTTATGGCGGCAGTTCGTCACGAATATGTGCTCCAATTAGGGACGCGAACACAGAATCACGATCTTAGGAGGTTTTTTTTTATGTAAACACATATAGGAGAATACCGACAGATGGTGATAGTAATTCTGAAGTCTCATCTGTAGAATTCTATGACGCTTAGCAAGGTGTATATGGCTAAACGCTGCATGTGGAGTGTTGATCCGCCAACGTCATAGACTACAGCCCGAGATTCACGCATCATCCTTTATTATTACAGGAATTTACTATGAATGGGTGGTCTTCACGGGACGACTTTCGTCTACCACCAATTTTAATTAATAGGCTATGACTGGCATTTTACGGGCGATGGATCAAATTCACACCAACCGGGGGTATTTTAGAGCTCATAAATCGATTAAAAATCCTTTTTTTTTTTTTTTTTTTAATTTCCTTCGGGGATCCAACCCACGACCTTTGGATTGCAAAGCAAAACGCTTTGACTATTGAGATATGACCGCCGGCATAGCCATAAAAAAGATTTCAACAATTCTTAAAATGACTGAAAAAACATTCGAAAAATGCTTGTTTTAAATATACATACGCGTGCATTGAACGAAGTGCATTGAAGCAATGTTGAAAAATTTTACGGATTTGTGTCCAAAAAAGTATATTCATATTATTGAGTATTATCCGAAATTTTAATACATGTCGTATAATTGACTATTTGTTTTGCTTACAGTAGCGTGTAAATATATTTAATAGTGAATAATTATTATTCAAACTGACAAAATGAATCCGTAAATTAAGTAACATGTTTTCATAATTATTAATATGTTCATCAATATGAGAAGAGTTAATGACGTGGCCATGTTTCCCACAAATTGAAAACCTGCATTTTAATTGCGATCCGAACTCCATTATTTGCCGTTGTGTGTAAAAGAAATCAATTAGTCGCATTTAATATTGTAATTGAAGTATTTAAAATATTAATTGTCAAATAATGCACTACATTAAAATTATAGAAGTGCCGTTCAAACGTTTGTTCTATTTTTCAAAAATCATAATCTGTTTATGTTAAAAAAAAAACAAATGAACAAAATGAAAAAATAATATATAATGAAGATGATCAGAATAATATATCTAAATATAATTGAGATTATAATAGAACTGAAGGGGCTATTTTAAGATTTTGAGATTTGACATAAAAAAACAGACACCTCTATTATCTGACGTTTCTAAGCGCCTGAACCGTATTTAATGTTATAATTCTTGAGTATTCTAGTGGTGGTAGAAATATTATTCTTAAGTAATACGCACGCTTATTACGTAATGAAAAAATATATTTTATGAAAATTCATCTATTGTTATAAAAGAGCCCTTTTTAGTTTATTTTTAATTGAAACAGCACAAGCCGAATTATGTTTTACGCGGGCGCAATTGAAAATGGAAAAATCCCTTTTTTCCTCCCGCGTTTTTCCCGAATGGTTTAGTAGGGAGCCGCTGCGTTCGCGAGTCACGCAATAAATCTTGTGATAGTAAAAGGCCTTTGTATTTTTTCCTGACGTTGATAAACCATGGAGGCGACTACGCCATTAGGCCTGGCCCTTGTTTGCGTCGCGATCAAATGCAGGTGCTTATTTGTGTACAATAATTAATCAATTAGATTAATGGAAATCGTGTGTTTTTTTGTATTATAAAGTCGACGGAAGCAAAAAAGTCTAATGGGGAATGATTTTTCAATAGCGTGATCGCGCAAAGTTAATTTTATATTGAATAATATTTCTTTGTTTGATTTTTTGATACTTATTTCTTCCATATATATTTCATATCAGAAACATATGACCACCATAAATTTCTGCCACAGTCAGCTGTTATTCACGAATTGTACTAGGACATATCTGCAACTAAGCAAATATAATATATAGTTCCAGATGGCCTTCAGGGTAGGAGTCCGGGAAAGAGTCAATTCGTATCCGAAGCATATTTGGGTGTTTTATTAAAATGTAATAACATTTTTAAGGAAATTAGGCGATAGTATGCATCAGGGTGGGAAGATTAACTAGTAAGTGAAAGATCAACTATTTTTCATTAATTTTAAGATATATCTTAAACGGGGGAAATTTGTTCGATTTTATTCCAATGTCATAATACGAATCACTTTTATATTAAAACAATTAATTAAAATTATAATTCAAATCAATTTATGTAATTTTTTTTTTTATAATACTCTAGCTTGAAATAATTTTGTTTGCTTGTAACCATTTAGTTGTCAAAGTGCAACGCCGTGTAATTATTTAAAATATAATTTCCATTATGTTATTTTTAATTCAATTATAGTATAGCAACTCATTGTAAGGAATAAAAATAATATTTTTAGACTTTGAAATTAAATAAATTAATTAATTAAATCCAAACGAAATTCACAGATTCTAATCAGCTTCAAACAACACAACCAAATAAAACGTCAAAAAAATAAATACACATAAAGCTGAAAAAATCATTTCACAAATAACTTGATTTGATTTATATTTTAGAACATTGTTCTGTACGTGGTAATGTACCTTTTCGCACCTTTATAAGTCACTCAAATTAAATCACGTAGGTAGATTGTACGAGTAGGTAGAAAGAGATTAGTCCTTTCGCCTCCCCTTTACAATTCCACGAGCTTTGAATACTAAATATTCAACGACACAAATATTGAAAATATACATAAATATTCAACATAGAAATATGAAGCTTTTTATTTAGAGGAATATCGCCAAGTGGAGATGAGGGTATTTCTTCAGTAAATTCAATGACTTTGGAATTTCAAAGATAATCAATTAACACTGTTAATGAAGTATAGATACATTATTGATATTTAACTACAATCTGGATCACTAGTCACAACAATAAATTCATTAAAGTACTAACTTGTAATAGTGCGTTGTTAACGGTACGACTTTTTATAGTTATTTGTAAGCCTAAAAAAAAAAAATTATGCTGGCGTTCCTTTATAAAAAAATATATAATTCGGCCTTCTGGCTTAATATTCGGCCGATTTATTGAAAGTAGCCGAAAACCGAATAGTGACATTATCAGAATAGTAAATATTCATCACAATCCAGGTAGTTATTTATTAATATACTCATATTTGTAAATTATCAAGAAGCTTTAAATGAATGAAAAACAAATTTTATTCACATTTCATCGGGGATGGAACTCACATCTACTTTACCTATCGTCGTTTTGAAAATATTTACCAATATTTTCAGGGCCTGAAATCAGGTATGTTCTTCAATTGAACTAAGTTGTTTGTTTTTTCAATTTAATTATAACAATCTTAGCATAAATAATGAATCCTTAGATAAGTTTTAATTAATTCAAATGAGATAAGATCATCTGGTATGAATATATATGGATCTGCACCCTAGTTAGAGCATATGGTTTTTCACAAATAACCTCCATTGGGATTAACTCATCCGCCATGATTCTAGCCTGGTCCCAAGACTTCAGCTCTGCATTCCAAAGCTCCACCAAGCTCGTTATATATTTAATTATCAATGTCCTTTCAAGACGAAAAAATTCTAAGGCTTAAAGAAAAACCATTTAAAGAATATCAGAAATATTTTCATGAATTTGATTTATTTTTTATTTTTATGTAAACTCATACAGGAGAATACCGACAGATGGTAATGGTAATTCTGAACTCTCATCTGTGGAATTCTATGACGCTAACTAAGCGTTGCATGTGGAGTATTGATCCGCCAACGTCATAGACTACAGCCCGAGATTCACGCATCATCCTTAATTATTACAGGAATTTACTATGAATGGGTGGTCTTCACGGACTTTCGTCTACCACCAATTTTAATTAATATGCTATGACTGGCATTTTACGAGCGAGGGGTCAAATTCACACAAACCGGGGGTAATTTTAGAGCTCAGAAATCGATTACAAATCCTTTTTTTAAATATTCGTCGGGGATCGAACCCACTACCTTTGGCTTTAAAAGCAAACGCTTTGACCATTGAGCTATACCTGCCGGCAGAATAGCTTTTGTAAATTATATCACGTGTTTGTTTTATGGGTGGTATTACTAAAATATGAATTAATTTATCAATTTCTTAGAAATGTTCAATTATCTAGATTCTAGAACCTTACATTAAATTTGAATTTTTTTTTTGTTAACTTATAGTTATATACCTTAAAATTTCTCAACATTGTTAAACTTATTTATTAAATCATATTTTATTTATGAGACAAATATTCATGGCGCATAATAAATATTCATCATCATCATCATCAGCCTGTGTCCGTCCACTGTTGAACGTAGGCCTCCCGCATGAGTCTCCATCCTCTTCGATCCTCCGCCTTCCGCATCCAGGTCACTCCCGCTATTCTTCTTATATCGTCGGTCCATCTTGTAGGGGGTCGGCCAATGCTTCGTTTGCCAGTTCTTGGGCGCCATTCCAATACTTTTCTTCCCCATCGACCGTCGTCTCTTCGACAGATATGTCCTGCCCATTGCCACTTGAGTGTGCCTATTCGTTGGGTAGCATCCACTACTTGAGTTCTTCTGCGTATTTCCTCGTTTCGGATTCTATCTTTTAGCGACACTCCGAGCATGGATCTCTCCATAGCACGCTGGGTGACTTTTATTTTATGGGTAAGACTTGCTGTCAGATTCCACGTCTCTGCGCCATAAGTTAATACAGGGAGGATGCATTGGTTAAACGCCTTAGTTTTAAGGCATTGCGGAATTTTCGCTTTAAAAATGTACTTTATCTCTATACAAATCTGCAACAATGATGGTCCAGCTCCATGATAGCACTAACAATATTTCTATAAACAAAGGTGTTAGACAAGGAGATGTTATATCTCCAAAACTCTTCACAAACGCCCTAGAAGATATTTTTAAACTGCTATCCTGGACAAAATGTGGAATAAATATTAACGGAGAGTACATTTGTCACCTCCGATTCGCAGATGACATAGTGCTAATAGCCGAATCACCTGATAAGCTCCAAGACATGCTCTACGACCTCAATGAAGCGTCGAACAAAATTGGTCTGAAAATGAACATGGATAAAACAAAAGCCATGATTAATAGTCATATTTCACAGACCTTCGATCCTATTTCCATTGGAGGATCAGAAATAGAGGTTGTAAACGACTATACCTATCTGGGACAAGTAATACAACTAGGGCGAAATAACTTCTCAAAAGAAATCGACAGGCGCATACAACTGGGATGGGCAGCATTTGGAAAACTAAAGTACATTTTTAATAAATATTATTTCCCATTAACCGCGGAACTTTATTAATATTAAAAAGCAATTACTTCTGAAAACGAACATTTAACCCAACGGTGTATAATTATAAAGTTTTGAACCAAATAATTAAAAGTTTTAGAACTCATTGCGCCCTTCACCAGGTATAAAAATTACACATTTTATTTGTGGATAATTTGATGTTGAATGAAATTACAGACAATAACTTTTAAATATTGAACTTACTATATTTATGTTTATTTGTTTATGAACAACTTCTAAGATATGATACTAATAAAAGAGATGGTAAATATTTTTTATAATGGGTGAAATTTTATATAATAAGTAATATAATATATAAATGAGACGGATGCTGTCAACATCTTTCAAAGTCATCGCGACTTCACTGGAGTCTCTCATGGAGCCTGAAGTGTGGCCTGAAAAAACCGTCGTTCAACCCTGGATACGTGTAAGACGAAAGGATCGCAGTGAACAGTGGTTAAAACCAACTTGAGTGAAGATATTAACATATTTAGTGTAATATTGCTTCAGATTCAGTTCTGGCGTGGACGGATACGAAATGTTGGACGTTTGATTTTGTGTCAATAATGCCGTGTTATTTGTGTGTCAACCATGATATACTTATGACATGGTTTTTGTTTTTACAAACCCTAACTATTTGCGCTTCGTATTCCTACACTTGTTCTGAGTGTGAGGTCATTGACACTAAATGTGTGAATACATTTACATAATAACATTTACGTTTGTACTTCAGTAACGAAATAAAATTGTATATTTTGTAATATCATTCAAGGAAAAAAAAAATTAATAATAATATAAGAATATAGTCAATTTAAATTTCAAGGAAAATAATACAATTCACTTATAAATATAAAATAGAAACAAAGTTTACTGAGTTGACTGCTGATTAATATAAATATTTATTAAATATAACTGAGTTATTAGGAAAAAAAAAAGATCAACAAAAAGCAAAAATATGTCTTGAATATTACCCCAGGAATCTGTCTTGGGACAAGGCATGGATAATGACAATTGACAGAACTAAGTTGTGGCGATTCGTGGTGACTACATGTTCCAGATATGGAACGGATATGGCAAGAAATGCACCCGAAAAGTGGCGCTGAGGACGGGATATATACATTTTTTTTCATTTCAACATTTCAATAGAATAAAAACAATTTAAGTACAAAACATTTTTTTCGAATCAACTAGTACTTAAATATTCGTAAATTCGTGGGTTTTCTCGGCCAGATTTGGAATTGTGGCTATTGGGCTTAGCCGTGTGTGCCGAATTTCTTCTCTCTTCCGAATCTCTATAACCAATATTTCGACCGCCACTGTAGGGGTCATTTTGAAGGTTGAAGATTTTGCATTTTTTTTTGGCTTACAGTAAAACGTCAATCCATAAGATGACCCCTACAATGGGGTTCGAAATATTGGTCAGAAGAAATTCTCCACACACATCCAAGCCTAAAATCTACAGTTACAATTAGAACTTAAAAAAATATATTCACATAAATAAAAAATGACGCAAAATTTACAATCTAGAATAGCGCTAACATTAATTTCGAAAGATGTTATTAGATCCAAACGGATTTTAAAAGTAAATAATTGTAATAATTTGATGTGATTCTTATTCTCTGATCGGTAGATTCAGATAGAAATGGTTGGATTCAATATTGTTTTTCCAACTCAGATAACGAACTGTGTAAATACTGGACTCGGAATGAAAAAAATCAAACAAGTTTCCTGCAAGAAATGAAAAAACGTTCAACTCTTTTAAGAAGTTCGAAAACATTTTTTTCTTTGTGGAACGGGAGAAATTTCCATTAGCATTTCTTTGATAAGAAAATGTAAATGTGAGCAATGCTTACTTTTTCCGAAGGGTTGCGATATTTTTTACGAAAAGTATTTTCCGTAAATATGAAATGTTAGGGAGATATTTGAAGAAACGTGAATGCTTTAGAGGAAGTTTAATATCAAACGTGAAAACTAAGTCGAAAATCTATTCACCTAAGCTAAAAGTACACATTATAGAAATTGTTTAATGATATTTGAATATTTATTAGAATATTGTTTTATTATTTCAATATTCTAATCTACTTTTATAGATCATTGACTATATTACAATATTATTAGTAATTAAATATACACATAATATACATCTGTATGTGTATATTTACATATGTAACAATGGTATAAATGCAACTTATTCGACGCATCGGTTCGGGCAGGAGATGGTCTAGCGGTCAAGGGTAATGAACATAGGGCAACGGTTGGTTCCAAAGCTCGCTGGTTCGAATCCCGCTTCTGCCGTTTTTTTTCTGAACGAATTGAAGCGTATAAATTATTTTGATGTATAGTATGTATATATTTAATAACTGATTATTTATTAATTTTTATAATGATTATTCAAATAAATTTATTATTTTATCAAAAAAAATGAAATATTAAAAAAATATTTCGATGTTTTCAATCGTTAATTTTTGGTGGAATTCCATAATATCAGATATAAATAAAAGACTTTTATGAGTTTATCCCACAATATATTTGTAGACGACATGTTTCGGCCACGTCGAGTGGCCATTTTAAAGTCAATTAGAACAGTGAGTGTTGGCTCTATATAAAGCAGAGGGTGAGTAAGAAGATAGATGAGTGAGAAGGTGGATAAAATATTTATTTATATCTGATTTAAAAAATTGCAAGTTATTGTTGATGTTCAAGTTATTTCATAAACGAACTAATTTTGAGTATACGCCTTCAGTTAAGATATTACTTAACGCTTTATTATATGAAATATTTAATAAACTACTGACACACCGAAAAATGCTTTTATAGCAGTCAACTTTGTATCTGTTATTTTTTTTTGAAATTCTTTGGAACCTGAATAATATACCATCATCGAATAAACTTAAGTCATTTCGTTCAACACATATGATTTTGTTTGGTATTTTTTATGCTTACTGTGTTTATTGTTATTGAAGGTTTCAAAACACAAATTTAAGTTTTGGACGTATGTTCAAATTAATTTTAATTTCACCATGCTTGAATATTGCTTTTCAGAATATGAATTCGGCATTGCTTGAATGCCATGTATCAGTTAGAGTGGTATCGTTAGCAACTCTATTAGACCTATCAGCACATAACAAAGGCACACAAAATAGTGTGAAATAACTCTTGAAGAAGATATGTCGTCTGCATGTAGGGGGCTCTTTTAGATTACATTAAGTCAATGATATTTCATATAAAATGAATTCATCATGTGCGTGAAGAGAGCCTTCATTGATGTATGGAGGGCGAAAGATAAAATAATTGATAGTGATATTTGGTAGTTTAACGATGTAATTATAAAAAAAAAAATCTTCTTTTATAACCGCTCCTTAGTTGGAATATATGGCCGTCACAAATTACAGCCGCATGTAGTGCTTATTTCACGCAAAAGATCTGTCCATCTCCATATGTCGATTTTCTGCAATTTGTATTTATATAAGAAATATATGCTCGTCAAAAAAATTCGTGCTAATAATTTTAAATATTTATTTTATTTACTGTGATGATAAAAGTATATGATAATTTTATAAAAAAATACAAGAAAAACTGATCTCTTTTAATATGTCGTGCTCAGGCGTTTACCGGAAACGGAATTTTCAGAGGATTTCTAAAAATATCTGACCTCTCTTCTTGCTACGTATGTCCATGTGATCCAGGCATACAACAGACAGTGGGACACTCTCTGATGGGGTGCATCATCCATGAGAGACATAGGTGACGCGTTTTGTGTCGTCGCCTTGGAGTCTCTGCCATTTCTTGGGGGGATTTTCTGTTGAATGAGCTGCTGCTTAGTTCCGACGGTTCCTTGCTGTTTTTTTTGCTGAACTTCATCAAGGAAATCGTGGTTAACGAGGCTGACATGGAATAAGCTCCTATGTTCTTCAACTGCTTTTCAGGCGCATAATCTAACTTTGTGTGTAACTTGCAAGGAACCACGCTCAAAAAATATATATGTCGTGCTATGGAATAGATCAAGAAGGCAGTACTGGTGAGATTACGTTGAGAGTTGCATGTTCTGAAAGACTTGAGAGTATAGCAGCTGAATAGATGTTTCTTGGAACCGACCTCTAAAAATACCACGTAAAAGATGACGCTACAACTGGACATTCATGTCGCAGGAACAGGCTCCAAGTAATATATAATAAGACGCAGATATATATGAACCAGAAGAAGAGGAACTGGATTACTTTTCATAAATATTACTTCTCTCTTCAGGGTGAAGAATGTAATTTACATTCTTGTAGCCTCAAAATTGGTAATCACCGACATTAACGTAGATATTCAGACATAAAATTTCGTAATTACTTCAATGTTTTCCTACACACAGTGAGGGGGGCGTTGCTTATAATTAACTCATATTGTGAAAGTTTTAAAATTACCAAAGTTTTTAATTGCAAAGTGCTAAACGGGTCGCAGGTACACCTAATAATTTATAACTCCCGCAGTTTTGCCGAAGCCGAGTTTTAAATTATGTGCGTTACCATTTAAGTTGGCTTCATCCCTGGGTAATTGCAAAATAACAAACACTGTAAAAACAGCAACCTACTGTACTATTGTACATAATTTTTGTAAATTTATTCACCAATAAAGGTAAAAACGAAGAAGTACTTGTAAAGCTATCGGCAAAAATTGTTTTAATTAAAGATGCAAAATATAGTCCATTAAATTAATTGGCACCTGTATTTCTAATTATTCTGCACGGCTGCGAATATCTTCACATATAACATAACTAAAAGTCAACATATTCTTAAAGTAGGTTACGAGAACAGGTAGAATATTAGGGGTAGCTTAAATAGTTTCAATTTGTGAGACAAGGGATCAAATCCGAAATACCACGGAAAGTCAAGAGAAAAAGGTGAAAATTACTGTGATATATTCTCAAGATGCCGCAAGTGAGCATTAGTTTTGGCTGCCTTTTTTAAGCCTTAATATAATGATGCCAAGGAGTAAATTGACTAAAAAATATATGATTTTAAGATTGCACTAGTTTATTTGAAACTTTTCAAAAATACAAGGAATTGACTTAAAACTATGGCAAGCGTTATTGCAAATACCGTGAGGCTACGTTACGGACAGGAGAGCGATCCAGAGTAGGACCGACTCAACCTTGACCCGCTCCATGCGCGGTAGGCATCAGACTGTGGGCCACATGGAGAGTAGTATCTTGTTCGGCCACTATGACCTTTATTGGCGCTACGTCGTCCGCCCTGTCACCCGCGGCGACACCAGGAAGCACACGTTCTTTTGATGGACATTTTTGGTAAGCTAGGACGTTACTAGTTCAGTTACGAGATCATTAAGTACGATGCTGATCGATCAACAGGATGGCGATTGCCGGTTTCAATACGTTACCTTTATTTATACAAATACCGTTTTTCTTACTAATAATAAGTAATTTCCGTTATTCATTTGAAATGTACATCTCAGACCATGAGAGAGATCTCATTATTTTGAAATAAATAGCGAGGGCTCTCAGCGAAAAATACGCAAAGAGTGATAACTTAAGAATAAAGAAATATGCATTAAACAACTCCGCGCGTTCAAGGAAATCGTTAACGAAAACTCAAAACGTTAGGCGAAACAAAACACGAGACAGAATTCCAAAACCGGGATTAATCTCCTTCTCTCACTCGGAAGATTTCCCGCCCACTTTCCGCCTTCCGCCCACTCATCTGCGCCTCAAAGCCGCCCATCCCGCCCCCACCCAGCTTAGACCCACCCGAGGTGTTCGCTGTTTACTACACTCATCACACTAGCGACAACAGCACTTAGTTTTCACGCGGATAAGAAAATGCCAGTATTTTTCTTTACTTTGTTCCAAGCTCGGGCCACATGTCACTCTGAATTTTTATTTCCTATCGTTCGTATCGCTAAATCTTTTCTCCGTAAACTTCCACGCACTTTTGTACCATTAGACGACAAAAAACCTTCCAGGAACGTGTAATTCGCGATGGAAAAATCACGGAAAGGAGAACGAAAACAACTCTTAAAGATTATCCAATTAAAAAAAATACAAAGGAAAACATTCTCTAGCAACGATAAGTACTCAGTCTCTGAGAGCTTATAAAAAAGACAGCTACTTTATGTAAACGTAAGAGAAATTATTTTACCTTTTCTGGAACGATGGAGATCATTATCGTTTTTTTAATGATACGAAAGAATAAGTAAATATTGAACTTCGTAATATGTATGAAAATATGTAATATTTGTCAAGAAATTGATATATTTTGCGAAAGTTTTTTATGCCAAAAATTCTCTTGTTTGTAATTTGAAATTCATTTTTAAGCGATGTTCTACAAATATTACAAATTTGGATAATTATTCTCATTTTCAATTAAACTCAATATTTATTGAGTTTCATTACATTGGTTATATTATTGGTTGGAAATATTTTTTTTTGCAAATAAATCAAATATCACATTTGTAATGAATTTAATTGTACAATGTACTTATATATTAAAAAATATAGTAACGTATTTGAGTGTCGTAATGGGCAATGCCGATTTAATATTGATTTGGGTATGTTTTATATATGTTGTTAAGTATGTTACATGTTCTAATCCAAAGATTACTGTCGTTTTTTTTCCTGCTTAGTTGAAAATGAATTATCTAATATAATCGTATTTAATCATGTGCAGAAGATCTCTAATTATGATAATGGCATAAATGTTAATAACTCATTAATAATAATAACAAAAATGAAAAAATCTCAATATAATTTAAATGGTTGCAATACAAATATTGTCTTATTAATATTAATTATTAAAGAATGCAAGAAAGTATTTCATCATTGTTTTTGGTTACCGTCATTTAAGTTTTTATGGTTCTATGGTATTTAAGTTTAATTGTTAAATAATTTGCAAAAAAATATCGCATCATCTAGCAGCAATTTTGATTGTCAAAGTAACTAAACATAATGTCAAGGCAGCAAAATATTTTACTATTTATAGTGATATCAGCTTGATATTAGCTCTTTTAGGCTGATGCCGAAAAGCCTCGAAAAACGATCTTTTGTCATGCACATCTAATAATGTTAGTTTTAATTTTATATAAAATTACACGGCGTTTACATACGTCATTTCATTTGTTATGGCAGTTGCTCCATTTCATGTTTGATTCACTTGCCATATTTAATTTGTTTTTTTGCCGTGATTATCTTGGCGGCGCTGCATGTCACAGTGGTCTGCGGGCGACTCGTGTCAGTCGGCAGTCCCTGTCCGGCCGGCGAAACGTCATGTTTAGGTCGTACGGGGAAATCAAGTCTTTAATAAAAATAAATGCGAATTGTGCTTCAAAAACCAGTTTTTTCGCTTTGTGATCTGCTCCTGCATCTTTCTTCCACGCGGTCACGTGACGAACCCGCGACTTGTCGCCTTTTTAAAGACGGCAGATATCAAAAGTATATGTAAAAATATGAATAACATATTATATATTTTTAAATTTCAATAAACTATTGATTTTGTGCATTATACGTTCAAGTAAACGTAAAAAGACGAGAGTGCAGGTTCAAAAGTGAACATTACTCATAGTTGATTCCACCGGACGTCGCTTTTAAAAGCTGAGTCTCAGGTAAACTCACCTGTGTATGGAGCACCTGCTCCCGCGGTCGCCGCATCTACTGTAATAGAAGTCGTAAATTATTCCCAGGTGACAGCCATTTTATTAAAAACCCCATAAACGTGTAACACTATCCGCGCTTCAATATATTTATCAACTCGGGTAGTGTGATATATAGTAAATGTGTTCGCTCGCACCATAAACATTATTAGAGTGACGTGTTTGGTGACGCTTTTTTATTATTACGCGACAGGATAACAGAGTGCTGTCATAAAGCATAATATTAAATAAGTGTGAATTATCAGTGTTGCTGAAATGTTTATTGCGTGCGGCAATGTGGGCTACACGAGTGCTTTTGGATCGACGCCGAAAAGCCGACTAATGTCAAGTATTTTTTATGTCACTCTAAAAGACTGACGTGACAGCTCCAGTTGAAACTAGATACTGTATTATCTAGAATATTGCATAGATTCAAGTTGGCTAGACATAATAATAGCATCCACCATAATCAGCACTGAGAAAAATAATGTGAAAAGAAACAGGTGATGATTTAATGAAAAAATAAAAAATATGGTGATATGACCAAATATTATACATCATTGGAGTGCAATCTGCATTCCATGCTTTTGGCTTATATGCTTTTTCTTCATAATTATATTATTTTAAATCTATTCTTTAGATATAGCATACACTTGCCGGTGGGGTCAATGGTCAAAGCGTTTGCTTTGCAAGTCAAAGGTCGTGGGTTCGATCCCCGACGGAGATTAAAAAAAAACGATTTTTAATCGATTTCTGAGCTCTAAAAAAACCTCGGTTGATGTGAATTTTATCCCTCATCCGTAGAATGCCAGTCATAGTCTATTAATTCAAATTGGTGGTAGACGAAAAACTTCCCGTGAAGAGCACCCATTTATAGTAAATTCCTGTAATAATAAGGATGAAGCGTGAATCTCGGGCTGTAGTCTATGACTTTGGCGGTTCAATATTCCACAGGGTCCTGCAGCGCTTAGCCAAATACAGCATGGTTTACAGTCATAGAATTACTATCGCCATCTGTCGGTATTCTCCTGTATGTGTTTAGAAAAAAAAACAGGTATATCCACCACAAATAGTTGTCATAAGTTTTTTTAAGCTGCAATACTTTTTGCCTCGTCTCAGAGATGACTTGGTAATATGCAAAGCTCAGAGCACATATATAGTATAAATTGATATTTTACTTTATTAATTGTTCAATATAATGCACAAGAGAAGAGGGAATTATAATAAAAAATAGAGAATGAAAGCACATTTGAACAAATAATTTTGAAATTAAATGCATTGCCATCAAAATTAAGTCGATTTAAAAAAAAACAGATTGGATTACGGGAAATGTGTTTTAACCTTCATTTGTATTTTTCCACAAAAACTAGCGGATAAGTCATTTATAAAGAATACATTAGTTCAATCAGGAATGAAAATATATCGCAAGCATATGGACTTACATTTGAAAAAACTTGCGATTATATTAGTTTATTCCATCATTTCCGTTTCAGCCATCATAATATTTCAATTAAAAAAACGTTCACTTTTCATTCAGTTAAAAACAGCGCGATACAATCACGTCGCATTCGAGAGATCGCCGTTATCGTGCGAGAGTATTTTTCAGTTTTGTCATGGCAGCGAAATCCTGAAAAAGGGGAAAAATTTCCCGGGGTAAATTTAGCCTCTGTAAACATAGGAAGCGAGGGCGATTCTGGAGCATTCTGCATGAAAACAAACACCAGGGTTCTGATTGCTTGGACGCCTGACCGACCCCTGGCCGCGTTGCTTCCCTCGAATAGACTTCATCTCATCGTGACTTTTCTCTCCACTTGGCTCGCCTTTGTTTAATTCGTTTTAGCCCTTTTCCTGCAGAAGTTCAGCAATGTAATCACACTCAGTTTGTCCGTGTTTAATGGCCATTTATCGGTAGTGTCGACTTTTTTAGTCATGAAGTAGTTTTAAATGAAACACTCAAAGCTTAAGCACCATGTAAGCTTTGGTAAACTGACTTATGAGTGCATACTCTTTTTACAAATTCAATGGGCTTTTTACATGATTAATTTATTAAAATTTGTTGATATTGGAAATTGTTTATAATGTTCGTTAATTATTTAATATGTTAATTAATGATTACTTTAATATATATCATTTATAATCTTAGCATTCACGTTAAAATTTGTTTCAAATATCAAGTAGATTTTGTATACCTTGTTTATTTTACTATGGATCATATCGAGCATTGTTTATTCACAGTTTTCACAAGACCTTAACAGTTCTTCAATTATATACACCTACTACGTTTATATACTAAAATTCACGTGCAAATCTTTATTGAAAGCGAAACCGTTTTCAAATATATTAATAAATAGTACTGACCGTGATCTACATAAAAACAGCGTTAAAAGTATTTATAAATCTAATAATTCAATTAAAGATTACGTATTTTGTAATTTATTTCAGGAAAATAATATTCAGATTATCCCACACGCATTATTCAATTGACCGTCATATATTCCAAACTTCAACCAAAATTCTTTACTGGTGCTCTCTTGTTTGTGTTTATATATATAAAATAGCAGGTTAAATTTGCTGCTACATATCAGCTATGTTGATTTTTCCAGTTAAAAATGTTTTTTGTATAAATATTACAATTAAAAATGATTTTTAAAGCGTGTTTATGAAAATATATTTTTTAAATACGTAATTGGCGTTGAACGGTTGTTGGCTTTGGAAATATAATAAAACTGTAATAAATGCAATGCTGAATAAATGAAATTCACGTTATATGTGATGAAAAAAACATTCTCCAAGAGCACTATTTTGTTTTGTGGCTGGTAATCCTCAGGATTAAAAAATAGACAAACCGTAAGTAAAATAATAAAATGTCATGAAAGCGTTTTTTTGACAAATTTTGAATGGTGGATTATTGATTTCGTATTGACTGAATATGTTTCAACTTGAATATTCTTTGCATTTCGTTTGAACAACCTTAAGCCAAACATATGTTCAGAGAGATTTTATTTAGAACTAAGAAATGCGAGCTTTTACAGCTCGGTTCAGCCAAACTTTTGCTTTCGAGGAATATTGTTCGCCGCAGTCTGGGATTTCTCTTTACACATAATTTGAAGAAGTTTCCTCGCCGGGTACAAGAGTATGGATATAGATAAAAGGACTTTGCTCTGATGTATGAATTTTGATTTCACGAAAATGTACGTTTTACCAATTTAATAAATGTAGAAAATACCAGACATCTCGTCTCAAATATTTATTTAAAATATAACTTTTTATTTATCCTTCTCATGACTTATTGATATTAATTAATGTTCAATATAACACAGTGAAAATAAAGCCTATATTACGTGTAGTAATCTAAATTTAAAGCCTTAATATATACGTATAATAAATAAAGTTACAAATTAGAAAGATGAATATTTTTTAAGCTTTTGTATAGGGTCTGCCAAATAACTTTTTTTTTTTTTAAAAGCATCGCAAAACATCGTGTGTAGCTTCGGCTGTGTGGCACGTAGCGCCGTCCTGTTGAAACTAAATGATGCCAATATATGTATGCCAACTCTTCAATTTTTATGAACAAAAATGGCCCGATAACGATCGCCATTAACTGTAACGGCCACTCCTTGCTCATTTTCGAAGAAAAATGGCCTGATTTTCAAAGTAATGTCGCAATATTTCCCAGCGTTGTTCAAGCGTATACACAACCATATTCGTTCAGCGGAAGGATAAAACTAATTATCTGTCAAATCAGACATGAGCTAAGTGTTACCATTGACGAAATAAGCACTAGTTGAAAAAAAACGTTAGATTGCGGACCCGGTATATGAGAATATATAATATAATCATATAAATTATGTTACATGTTGTAGGGTTGGTATACTGTGTAAGACTGTAAGTATTAAAAACATTTTATATACAAATAATTTAAATAAAATATGGAAATAAAATAGATATAATAATATAAATATAATAAATTTAATGTTTGTTAAAAGTTTAATTCTAAATATAAATAAATTTATCATACTTTTGATTGCCACTTTATGGTCCATATTTTTACCTACAAAATGTTGAAAATTAAGGTGAAATGTAATATTTATTATAGGTAATAAAATACTAAAATAGATAAAGGTTATTTTGGATATTAAGATGTAAAATATATTTTAATATGTGGGTATAAGTAAAATGGTGTGTTTTAATATTGTTTTATATCTAATGGACTCATTTCAGAGCGACAAAAATGATTTATCTATTCAAGCAAAGGAAACGGCACTTCCGAGTGAGCTTAATTTTTTGCTTTCAGTATGTTCATGAATAATGCGAAGTATTTCACTGAGAAATAACGACTCGCAGAAAACAGAACTTTAAAAGAAGTTTCGTATTAAGCAACTTCGGAAAAAGTCCGTTTTATTGCCACTCATAGCCGTTGCACAAATGGAACGAGTCCCTCTCTACGCGTGCCTTTTTTATACCTTTTTTGGACTTTTTTGTATCTTTCTCTTCGCTAGAGCTGTGAATAATTGAATGTACATAAGGAATACAAAAGAAAGTTGGTAGTATTCAAATTCTTGCTACTCATTGTTCTGCGCAATATGGAAATGTCTTTGTGTACCGGTGTGAGGACTGGCGCTTACAGATGTGCACATACACTCAAATCTAGCATAATAATTTTGTTACTTGTCAATGTTTTTTTTTCTTGCATATCAACTCTTTATTTACGCATATATTTGCTGAAAATTGACTACATATTCTGTCAATCAACAAGATCATTATTCTTCATATAAGCTGGGGGTTCAATGCTTTCAAAAATCATTCATCCATAGATATATTGAAGAAACTCACGAGCATAGTGATTCAATTAAAAAATCTGACTTATATTGACGACATATTTGGTGTAATATTGCTTCTGAGTTGGCTAGTACGTTATTAACGTGTTATTTTTTTGAAAATAATAATTTGTGTATACATTTTTATGTACTAATGGCTGCGTGATTTATGTTATTACAATCTCAGGTCTCCAACGATGGGTACATATTCTGTTGGCACGTATACTAGACGAGACGTATTCTTATATGAGACATATACACATATAATCATACAAGGTATTGGTGTCATGATGCCTAATCAAGAGTGACACGACAAGAGAGAAAAATAGTAGAAAATATACCTAAGAGGGACAAATGCTAAGACGACCGTGTTCAAATGAAACATTACTTCTGATATCAGTTCGATATGGCCCTAGCAGACTGCGAAAGCGTCGAAATTCGATCTTTCGTTCCTTATTTTTATTCACTCCTCGGACACTCATATATACAAATGTTAATAACAAATACATGGCGCTTGCGGCGCAATTGTGATTATTTTGACAAGTTCTGTCATATGAAGCGCCATAGTTCGTAAAGTGGCCACTATGCGTGTTCGGCGCAGTGACTCCCTATCACGGTCAGACGCTCCCCGGTTACCGAATTTTGTCAGTCGCCTTATAATTAAAATATACGCCAATGTGCTTCTTGACAAGTTGTTTGATTTGGAGACCTGCTTCTCATCCATCCACCACGCGACCAAATGTTGATCCCGGTGACATGTAGTCACCCTTGATAAACGGGAGATATCATTTCATAGAAGCCATGTATCGATCAAAACTACAACTAAATAATATAATACTAAAATATTTCATATCAAAGGCGCGTTGTCATAAAAAACACGGAATAAAGAATTCTGTAAAGCGTCTTGCCCTTCGATATATTTTCACTTAATGATACCTCGTAATTCAAGGAGAAACATAAAACAGCTCAAAGTTAACACTGCGATATAAGTATTAGATTATTATGCGCAAGGGTTGCTCGCAAAGTTCCTCCTCAACCAAGCCAAGTACTTGCATGTCGCAACTTCCCCACGTCTGTGTCCAGCCTCTAGCCTCCATAGTCGAGATCTCGGCTGCTGAGTTTATCAGCGTTTCCGATACATTACTTCTGTCTATTTGCGGCCAGGCTAACGTATCGATCGCGCCAAGTTAACGTTACTAACTGCTGGCTGGTAATAGACAAGTTTGAATGATTTATTTATAGCACGAAGTAATTGAACATATATTGCGATATGTGATCATTTTTCATCATCAGGAGCTCGCTATCAGTCTTGGGAACGTTTGAACATCATTTAACTCCGTGCGCATAACTGGGACAGCTTTACTTTATCAAAATAAAATGCTAATTATACAGCGTCTGTATCGTCCCTATTCTCCTTTACGGCTGTGAAACTTGGCATCTCACCAAGAGCCAATGCAGCCGTTTAATGCGTTTGAGAGCACATGCCAGCGTAGAATAACTAGGGGTAAGATGCTTTGACTTTATTAGGAATTACGAGGTGAGAGATCTGACAAGGCAACTTCCCATACTATAGTTAATTAAGAGGCGAAGGTGGACCTAGTTGGAACACGTTTTAAGAATGCCGCAGGAGAGCATAAACTACAGATGATTTTTATTCAAGCTCCAGGCTCACGCTGTCCTAGAAGATCGTCGGGAACTTTACATAAAATCTACTCGGCGGAGCTGTGGAAGGCGGAGCTGACATGGGATGAGGCGAAGACTATGGCGGCTGACAAAGTTTTGTGGTGGCAGTTTGTGAACGCCATTTACTCCAGTTAGGGGAGCGGATATGATATGACGATGATAATTTGTTATACGCAAAGATAATATGAGTAGAAATGAATGACACACATCTGGCAAACAGTGAAAAGTGGTTTGTATTACGCGAAGAATTAAATAATGATTGAGATGCATATAATACAAGTCAAGTATTGGCCTTTTATAGAAATGATGCAACTTAAAAAAAATAAGAACATTTTGACTATTTTTAAAGCATATCAAACAAGTGAACATTTGTAAATGATTCACAGTTAGTAGATCCAGTTGCTGCCAAAGTTTTTTTTCAAATTTATTTATTTTGGTTTATTTCATCGTATTTAAACAAGACAATGAGACTATAAAGAAAGTAAAGTATTGAGTGGTTTATTATATTTAGAGACTCTACAGTAATGTATTGCGAATCTGGCGTAAAAAAAGATGTCCTGAGTTTGCTACTTACATAAACTTGATGTTTGATTCCACGACGTAAGGATCTACGTTTTGCTTAGTCATGTTTATTTGTTAGACATTGCGACTGGAATTTACTTCATGAGACGTTTTAAGGTTTCAGCTGAAAAAGTTCACGTAATGCACTTATCATGCACCCTGCAGGCTTTAAGAACAATGCGCGTTGTTGCACAATGAGCTCTGCATGAATAAGCTTAATATCATAGACAATAAGAGAATTGTTCTCTATTCGCAGTGTGTTTTGCACGAGAAGCTAAAAAATAAGCACCACAGAGTGAAATTAGGTTCAACGGTCGGAGGGAAAAACATTCGCTGGGCGGGAAGGACGCCGACTGGGCGGGGGTCGAGAATGGGTTAATGCGGGCGGGAATAGGGCGGGAACAAGGTGGGAATGGGGCGGGAATAGGGCGGGAATAGGGCGGGAATAGGGCGTTTGGCCGCGGGGGCGGTTTCTACGTCTGGCGTTTCTGTCAAGTGTAGCAATTTCCGAGTAGAGTTGGAATCGTTGCTTCTATTGCATCGCTTTCACCGGAACCTAATACAGTTTATGTACACCCGCCCGCTCACTCACGCCACTCGTGGATGCTCCAGGAACTAACGGTTCTAGTGGCTTGAAACTCTCCGACATGTTACAGTGTATGGCATTTTTATTTCAGTATTAAAGTTTTCATGAAAATAAATATATATTTTCATGTATGACCGTCCAAGAACCAATGATATTAAAGCGTATCGAATATTTTTAAAGGATAAAACAAGTAAAAGTTTGTATGCAACCACTGAGCTTCAATAAATAATCACTTTGCCGGTTTCGGTGGCACCTTCCTTAGAAACTTACTAAAGACTAAACCTAAATACAGAACAGTTAATCAAGGTAACAAAGAGAAGTAAAGGTGTGAGAAAAAGAGACATCTGTTGACGTAACAGTAAGTTATGACAGAACAGTACGAATATTTTTATGCTCACGTACGTAAAATAATTAAATAAACGTTGTGACCTATATTACAAGACAATTCAACGCTGTATGCGAAAATATTTTCGACGTTTTGTAAAGCGTTTGGGTTATTACATGAGTAAATTGACATGTTCCTCGAAAGAAATCAGAAAGCATGAAGAACGATACATAAAAGAATTTGGAATAGCATTACAAAGTTTGCCAATGACGCTTAGGAATATATTTAGTAAATTATCCTTTTTTTGTCGACATTATATAAATGTTTCAATCGTGTCAATTAAGCGTGTCACAATTCTGTCTGTTGTGGATGGGTGCAGAAAGAATCAATTCAAGTCGTGAAATAAAAGGAGTAAATCAACTCTGGTTATTAAAAATTAGACATCAATTAAAATTAATATGGAATGTTTTGTTTAACAGGTACTCGTAGTCTGACTATCCTTTTTTGTTGTTGAAATATACGAAAGTATTTTATATGGAAATATCGGTGAAAAAAAAATACGCGACAGAAGGCTCAATCCATAAGTCACTGTTCCAAATCTGGCCGTGAAAATGGAATTACAAGTTTTACGAATTTCTTTAAGATCGTAGTAGTTTACAACAAGTAGTTTTGGTGATTAAGTGCTATAATATATATATATATATATATATATATATATATATATATATATATTTACTTATTTCACAGAACCGAAGTTCCAAGGTACAAAATAATAAGAAACAGAGTATACATAAATATACAAACATACAAAAGATAATAAATAACAAAAATAACCTAAAAGAAGAAGATGATGACACGTGTCAAAGCTCACAGAGCTAGATCTCTGTGAGCTTTGACACGTGTCATCATCTCCTAGGAGAACAATACCATCGGCAAAAGAGGAAAAGAGTGTAAGAAAAGGATCGAGGTGTGCTGGTAGGCCATTTAGGAGCGCCATTGCCGTTGAGTGCTCGAAGCTCCACAAGTATCAACTAGGATCAAAAACAATGGATGGCTACGAGCATGGGTGTAGTTATCGGGAACAGATAAGTGAAAGCATTCAAGAATCCCAGGGTTGTGAATTGCACCACGAAGGAGAAGGAACATATGTTTGAGAGCAGCAACTTTCCTCCGGTACTCTTACGAATGGAAAGAAAGCATCCCTAGAAGAAAAATAATTGGGTAATGTTCGGAATTGATTGAATTGAATGGATAATTACCGTAAATATAAAAATAGAGACATCGGAGATTTTTTTTATGAATTTTTTCGAGCATGATAATGTATTTGAGGAGCGGAATGTGAATATTGTACTAATATTATTTTTATATATTTATTTAATATTTGCGGCCATTTACAGGTTAAGCCACGAAGAGTTTTCAGTTCCAGCAGCCTGGGGGCGCAGTGAGCTCTTCTATCACTATCGTTGCAGCTAAATAAATATACCAACTTTGGTAATAAGCTTTCTATGCAAAGTACAATTGAACTATATGCACACAACTGGCACAACGGAACAAAATAAGGTTACCTTTGTATGGATTTTGTGTGCCGTAAAAATATATTTTTAATTCGAAAATACCATTTTATGTTTATATGTTTATAGAATAAAATTTAAATAAAGAAAGAGCCACAATAAAATACAAGTATTTATTTTCTTCCATTCATTAACATTGGTCTATAATATAGACCAATGTTAAATATAATAATAGACTCTATATGAACTACTAACTGACCCGGTGAACTTTGTTTCATCCGAAAGGCAATAAATGAGCAGATTTTGGATTTTATTAAGTTGAATTTTTCGGTACATATGATATCATATATTTGGTCTGGTTGAATTCTATTGCAGTAATCGACGAAACTTCAGCAAGTAGTTGTCAGCATTTCGACGAATAATCAAACGATATGCGTAATAATTCGGCGAGCTAACCTTCTTGGTAGTTTCTTCACCTGAAATTAAGACAATAGATTTGCTATTTTGTATGTAAAGCTAACATCCATATTTATAAATGATATTAAATCGTTTGCCAGTTATTTGTCAAATTTTCTCTAAACAAACATCTTAATCTTTAAATCTGTTATTTTCCTGGCAATAAGCAGTGTAATTGGTCATTTATTGGAAACCTAAAGCAAAACCAAGCACTGAAGAATGTATGTCATGACGGAATCAAAACTATGATATTGATTGTATATATATTGATTACTCACCATTCAATGGATTTTTCATTTTGATATTGAAATAATATCCATCTTCTCTTTGCCAAAACATCAGTGGGTATTGCAACGTGTCATATGAACGATGTGTTTCAGATATCTGTTGCAGTTGCCGCGTATCGCGACGTGTAAGCACAATATCGCGTGTTTCCAAGTTTTCACCAACAATCAGGATGACAACTTCATCTATTGTAGGGGCATTCAATGTGCGTTCATGTGTTCCAGATGGTCGTTTATCCGCTCTGATCACGACTTTGTAGTCATCATTTGGCATACGCTCCAAAGCACTCTTGAAAAGCCGGACCAACGCATGATGTTCATGAAGTAATTGCTGCAGATCGTGAACAATTGGTCTTTTCATTGCTGCATTGATCTCTTGACGTCGATCAAGTTGTTCCTCCATGTTGCCCATAAAGTATATTTGCAAAAATTTATGCTGTGCCTCTTCGAGAGGTTGCAATGATCCGATTCTATGGTGAATCTGTCCTTGTATCTACAAAATCAAAAGCAAATACAGTGTTACTTATTTATAAATGTTTTTTTTAGAATTAGCATACATAATACAAAGTATAATTATAGTATGTTATTATGTTACTGTATTGTGTGTACAAAAGTACAAAAATAAATACCTTGAATGTCGGATTGAATCCTCGTCCTTCGATAATGTCTGCTCCAAATGAGGTCATTTGGAAACAACCATTGTATTTTTGAGTGTTTGCTAGAAAATGACGCGATTCGGGTGTTTCGCCACGAAGCAATGAATGCAACGGTTCAGATGGCTGACTTAATATTGACAATTTCACTTTCCCACTGAGACAGCATAATCCTGGTGTTTCTCCGGAAAACTTCAATGCGTCACAATACTCGCAAACAACGTCCATCGGCCCAATGCGAACGCTAGTATGCAAGCAGTAATCAATGCTGCAATCGTATCGAAACGCTGCTCGAATTAAATCAGTGCTTGATAAATTTCTTCGTGAACGTCGCAAATTATCAATTTGTTCATGGCTAAGGTTTGCTCGACGATTTTGCATTGTTAAGCGAGCGTTTTCACGAAAAGCGTCGATTTGAGATTGTGATCGTAAAGCGTGAAGTCGAGAAATGCGAAGTCGGTATTGTTCAAGAGCTATTTGTCGTTGTTCGTCAGTCCTTTCGTTTGCAAGGTTTCGAAGTGTAGTTTCAATTCGGCTTTGTCGTGAAAGATTAGAACGCCTTGCACGAGGCATGATTGGTAATAAAATCGACAGTCTAATGCGTCAGAAACAAAACGTCAACCGATAGACAAAATATCTATCAAACCATAGACGAAAAAAACATTTTTTATTTTTTATTTAATCAAATATAAAAAGATACATTTTTACATAGTAATTTACATTCCAATCTTTTTTTTTTTTTCTTTTTTTTTTTCCATTCGCTTACCACACCACTTAAAGATAAGATCTTGTGTGTGGCGTGGGAAAAAGGCGAGAAAAAAAACACAGATGGCATTGCATATTTATTTATTTATTTATATACAGAATCGAAATTCCAATTTTTTTTTACAAATATTTAGAAACATATATATAGAATAGTATACATCAATATACAATAAATAGAGAAAATAATAAAAAATAAAAATAACACAATAGAATAAGAAGATGCCTTTCCATTTGATTTTTGTTACAACATTTTTAACAAATAAAAGATTAAACTGATATTTTCACTAATATTTATTTTGTTTTTGTCTTTTTTATCCTGCCTTTTGTTTTTTTTTTGTTTCAAAATATTCCGTACCTTACGTAGGTACCTACTTACAATACCTACTATTGCGTCATTTTTAGTTATGTTGCTGGCTATGGCAACACTTTCTCAACTGACAGCTGTCAAGTTACAATAGTCTTGTATGAAAACATGCTTACGTAAATATTCAATATTTTTTCTTAATCAAAACAATTTTGAGTATCCCATGGACATTTTTGAGTTCTAAGCTACCTTTCCACCAATTTTCAGCCAAGTCGGTTAGGCCGTTCTTGAGTTATAAAAACAGTTATAACCCGACTTTCTTTTATATATATAGATTAAGGTAATGAAAAAATAACATATTTTTTTTTTCAAATTAATGTATTTATAGTAATAATTAAATTGAGAATGTCATCTCGACAAAGTAAATATCATGTGCTTAAAATTAAAACTGAGAAAAAAAAACCTATTTCATTTAAGCTATTGAAATTAGGTGCGGCATCAAGTCACACCAACCAGAGGTATTTATAGAGCTTAAAAATGTTTTTTTTTTAAATCTTTAACTTATTAGCCGGCGGGTATAGCTTAGTGCTTAAATTGTTTGCTTGGCAAGCCGAAAGTCGTGGGTTCGATCCCCGATGGAGACAAAAATATTTTTATTCGATTCCTGAGCTCTAAAATACCCACGGTTGGTGTGAATTTGATCCCACACCTGTAAAATGCCAGTCATAGCCTATTAATCAAAATTGGTGGTAGACAAATGTCGTCCCGTGAAGACTATCCATTCATAGATGAATTTCTTTAATAATTAGGATGATGCGTGAATCTCGGGCTGTAGTTTATGACGTTGGTGGATCAACACTCCACATGCAGCGCTTAGCTATATGCAGCATGGTAAGCGTCATAGAATTACGATCACCATCTGTCGGTATTCTACTGCAAGTGTTTACATAAAAAAAAATTTAGACTCGAAAGCACGATCTTTGGTATAGTAAGAATACGCTTTACTTCAAACCTATTTTGAATGCCTGCTACGATAGGTCATGATAAATTTATATATATAAGCTGCTCTTATAATAGTATATTAGTATTACGAACTTTCAAATTGTCTGATGTATGAACATAAAAAAACAAAACTTCAAATTTGCTTACACAAGAATCCAGTAAATTATTCAGTACATATTCCGCAAGATAATTTTTAATGCATAACAAAAATATTTGTGTTTTCGCTGCCAAAGCAAACGGGAGTAGTAGTTGTAGTTTTCCTTCGGTTTTGATAAATTATTACTGCCGCTCGAAGAGCTGCTTTGAATTTTAAATACTTGCGTAGATCGGTGGCGTAATGTTGCCTGGCGGTAGAGAATTAACGAAAGCAATATTTTACGGGAGAAACTGTTGCTCCTCTAACTTCCTCTCAAAGCTTGGAAAAGCACTGAGATTGAATGCAAGTAGTCCAGACCCGCTGCACACGTACACAACAGAGTCGTTACACGTAATTTATCGTTTGAATTTGTCCGCAAACGTTCGAAATGCTACTTCTTTGTGTGACCTATATTTTTTTTATTATTATAAACACACACAAGGTAGCAGCTTTGAAAACTGTTCCTTGATACGATTAGATAAATTAATACAATTAAATCTTCTATAACGTTTTCTTAAGTTTGGATGCTTAACCCGATGCTATAGACGCCTGGACTTTTTAGTCCTAAGAAGCAGTTCAACCCAAAATAACAACATATAACCGTTTTATGAAAAATCATCGCAAACACTATAAGAAACAATTCCGTTATAAATAAAAAAGCGTGCGTTATAGGAGGCTTGGCTATATCATAGAATATGAAATTGAGAATTAATCAACTTATCACTGTTACGCTAAATCATTAGCGCAATTCTCGCTACTTGACTGTGGTTAAGCAACATTGGACGCGGACCACTACTTGGATGGATCACCGAGTGTCACTGGTATTGTTGAGTCACTACTTAGAACCAAATGATCCATCCGACCTCCTTTAAAAAATCGATTGACAAACCACCCAAAAATATGTCTCGGATACTAAAGTGCCATCTCTTCAAGTCTCCAACTTTCTGCCTTGGGGGTCTTCGGGAACCATATATGTTCGCAGGTGAACTTTCGGTGCAGTGGTTCAGGGTATCAAACATGGGCAGTGGAAACTAAGATAACTCTTTAAATGAATTTTAGCGAGTCACACATGTAATTTTGATATCCGATACAAAAATGCCGTAGTGGCGCAGAGACGTGGAATCTGAAAGCAACTCTTACCCATAAAATAAAGGTTACCCAGCGTGCCATGGAGAGATCCATGCTCAGAGTGTCGCTAAAAAATATAATCCAAAACGAGGATATCTGCAGAAGAACTCAAGTAGTGGATGCTTCCCAACGAATAGGCACACTCATGCGGCAATGGGCAGGACATATCTGTAGAAGACACGACGGTCGATGGGGAAGAAAAGTTTTGGAGTGGCGCCCAAGAACTTGCAAACGAAGCATTGGCCAACCCCCTGTAAGATGGATTGACGACATAAGAAGAATAGCGGGAGAGGCCTGGATACGAAAGGCAGAAGAACAAAGAAGATGGAGACTAATGCGGGAGGCTTACGGTCAACAGTGAACGGATACAGGCTGATGATGATGAAGAAAAAAAAACGTCGAAGAAAATGTGACCGCAAATATGTAAATATTCGTTATCGTATTGTTTCGAAAAAAAGTTTTTTTATTTACATAAAAAGTTATTTGTTTGCGAGTCGAGCGAATAAAAAAATGCATAAATTGGATACGTGAAAACAAACAAAGAAAAACCATATTCTGTTCATATGAATGGAATAATACAAAATTTCATAATGTTCGATATTTCAACAACCAAAATCACAAGTAATGGTGACATTAATTTATTACTTCTTATTTAGTTTCGGAACAATAAATCACGGGAATTATTATCGCCACCTTATGCCGCGGTGTCGAAAACTTGAACGAATTTCCGTAGTTTCAGTCAAGTTATTAGTGTTACATAAATAAATGTTTATATAAATAAAAAATATAAATAACAAGCTACGTATAAAATACTAATTACATATTTACCATTATAACGATCCTCTGTCACGTATCATAGGCTGCAAAAAAATAAATTGAAGCAGAAAAATGATAAAAAATATTACTTCTTATTGAAAGTAATTGGTAAATATTTTTTACATATTACTTAAAGGTTCATTAAAATCCATAAAATTTTCTTGTATGTTATGTAAAGTATTAAAGCGTGTAATTTGTACCTATAAGTTTTATTATTAAATATTTATTAACAATGAACTAGACACATGTGTTAGTGCGTATCAAAGTATTGTAACATTATTGCTTAAAGAATTTAGAATTACGAGATATGTCCAAAATAAGAAAATATATATTGAGTGAAAGAATGGTGAAAAGTGAGACATGAAAGTCAAAGTAGTGGGTAGAAAGTATTTTTCTGAAATAATCCGTTTGCGTAACTACAAAAAAAAAACTAATCCGCCTGACGAGCAGATTCAGAAATCTGAGAGTCCAGATAGAACACAAACCTAACCCTAAATTAATTAGACGCAAATAAATAGTAAATTTGAAAAATATGTTTTATTAAAACACTGGAAGTTCAGTTATATTTTTTTTATGTAAGCACATACAGGAGTATACTGACAGATGGTGATAGTAATTCTGAAGTCTCATCAGTGGAATTTTATGACGCTTACCATGATGCATATGGCTAAGCGCTGCATGTCGAGTGTTGATCCGCCAACGTCATAGACTACAGCCCGAGATTCACGCATCATCCTTATTATTTACAAGAATTTACTATGAATGGGCGGTCTTTATGGGACGACTTTCGTCTACCACCAATTTTAATTAATAGGCTATATGACTGGTATTTTTGTTGCATTCAAGTTATGGATCAAATTCACACTAAACGAGGGTATTTTAGAACTAATAAATCAATTAAAAATCCTTTTTATTTTTTATCTCCGTCGGGGAATCGAACCCACGACTTTTGGCTTGCAAAGCAAACGCTTTGACCATTGAGCTATACCCGCTGGCATGTTTTTATATAAAAAATGTACAGTATTTTTAAAAGTATATTATAATAAGATGTTACATAAATAAAAATAATGCAGGAAAAACTATGTCAAGTAAATTCAGTAAAATATTGCATTTCTAAAACAGTTAAATTATCATTGCTATTCCAAAAGAAGTTTCAGTATTATTTCAGTAGTTTAATGGTTTTATCAGCATCAATATTTCAGTTGAAGCTAAATGATCTGAAAATAATATTCTGATTCCCTAATGGCACTAAAGCGCACAGCGTTCTGGTACTTCAGTTACTTCGTCCATTATCTATAGAATTATAGTTTTCTTTCAGATTTTCAGGCAAGAAAATGTACTTGATAATAGAAAAAAAGATACTTCAATGGTACGATTTCTATTTTGAGCACTGTCTTGAATTACTTAAAAGAGATACAGAAAATCGTCAACAATTTTTTGAATTGGTTTGATAGAAGCCTTTATCGGAAGAAAGGTAAAACATCAAGAAATAGTACACGATATTTATTTAACAGAAAAGATATACCAAATTTATTATATATAAAAAGATAATAAATATTTTATTTATATATTTTAATGAAAAAATTAATAAAATAAAGATATTTAGTTTTATTTCACACACATTTTTTTATAATATAAATGATTGCAATTTTTTTATATTTTTTATGTAAGCACATACAAGAAAATACCGATAGATGGCGATAGTAGTTCTGAAGTATCATCTGTGGAATTCTATGACCCTTACGATGGTGTATATGGCTAAACGTTGCGTTTTTATGAATGGTTGGTCTTCACGGGACGACTGTCGTCTACCACAAATTTTAATTAATAGGCTATTTTACGGGTGATGGATCAAATTCACACCAACCGGGGGTATTTTTTTGTGTTTCAGATATAAGCTTAATAATTTTGCTAGGGATGGCATCACTTAAAAATTAATGAAAAATAAAACCAAATTTATAAAAAATATTTATTATTGAATTAAAATCAATACACAATTATAATCATGCGATTTCACCAAATATTGTCTGTAAATAACCTTATCGCTATGAAAAGAGAAGGTTTTCGCAGAATCAAATATACATTGAGAAATAAAAAATTTAGTATGTAACGGTGAAACATTGCAATTTGATGTTCATATACAATAATATAATGATTGTTATATTTTAAATAAGTATTGTTTGAACTGACTAAATAAAATAAAATTAACTGATCCATTAAAAAAATATAGAAAACCAAACGTCCAAATATGCTTTGTATACTTCAGTTGTCTTTCATTTTAGTTTCCAAACTCCAGTTATGCAGCACTATAAGGATCAATACATAAATTTTATGAAGTGGACCTTCGGGTGATAAATAAGTTATACGGATATGGAAAAAGAAGAAGAAAAAAGAGAAAGACAATAAGAAGGACAAAAAAAAGATAAAATAACAGCTGGTATAGCTTATGAGTTGAGCTGCCCGTTAGGAACAAATAGTCTTGTTTCGGGAACGTAGGGTTTATCATCTAATCTAATGAGAAATGATTATTTACAAGCATTCAAATCTGCTGATGCGGATACTACAGCTACTATACTAGTCTCTTGACTATTGCGCTGAAAGTCGCCCAGTTGTTGATCTCAGTTGGATGATTGATTGCAGAGATGTTTTGAATCATGTGATGGACAGTGGCAGCAGACATAACTGTGTGGCGCTAAAACAAATATGAGAAGAGGAAGGTATAGCGCTTGATAACTAATCGAAAAGTCATAGGTTCAACCCCCAACTATTTATTTATCAAGGAATTAAATTATTTAATAAATGAACAATTATTTATAACATTAAGAATGTGTCAAATAAAATATGTATTTTATTCAATATTTAATTGCTCGCGAAAAAAACCTCGCATAGTAAAATATTTACTCTGCGAGCTTTTTCTAAAGCTCTCGTGTGTGCACGGTAAAACACGTCACGTGCACATGAATCGCTTTTTGTGGGCATTTCTTAGCCGCGACTAAGAGGAATGTTATGTAAAAAACCGCACTTTTCTCATCCGGTACATGCGAGCTTTCATACACTGGCCATACCTTCATAACCTATCCGATAAAAGCTCCGGAGCAAACAAAAACATAAATTTGCGAATGTATAAGGTTTTGTTTTTCTCTCTCCTTTATCGAAGGTGTTTTTTATGCTTTACAGTTATGTTTATGAAATGCGATCAGATGTATTTTCACGCTTGAAAAATTCTTGATGTAAGCTTTATTTTTTTGCTTTTCATACATAGGCATGGCTGCTTTATGACCCACACGAATACGTAACATAATCTTAGAAATATTCACAAACGATAAAAAAATATTCTTCTTGAATAAACACAATATTTTTTATTTAATATAAATTATAATATAATGTAGATTATACTTTTAGCAATCAATTTGAGATCCGTTTCAACTATGGAATACGAGTAAAAATTATTTTTACTTACAGTTATAGTTCAAATTATCACGTTATCAAGTTATAACGTTCAGGAAATGTTATAAATATAGAAATAAGATCTCCGTTTCGCATTAACTGAAGCATTTGACCGTAAAGCCGCTTCGTAATTAGCAGTTGTTTATAACGTCATCTATTGTATGTTAAAATAAGGTTATCATTCTATAATTGAAGTTACCATTAAGGTTATCAACTGACAATACTTTGTGAAACTACATAATTATAATTTTAAATTAATTTTAATTTAAAAATGAACAAATTAAAAATTATTTTATTTGATTCAATGATTTAAGATGGTCTCCAGAGAGGCCGAAACATGTAATCGTTTAAAATAAACGTGAATCAAAACTTCATATTCTTAAATTGTTGATTTTGTAATAAAATTATTTTAAAATTATGATCTATTTGAAGAACTTGATTTATTCTTCCAAACTCGTTCTATGGTTTAAGCATACAAATTATCGACACAGAGTTTTTTCAGTTGCCAATATCCTTGCTTTATCCAAATTAATATATGCACCCAGTGTTCTGTGAATATACACAAGTATGAATAGTTTTTGACTGCGAAAAAAGGTTATTCAAAGAAATTAAGTTTTTAGTTATATAATAAAAAAAAAATGTTACTATAACAAATAAAAGTGAGTCAAAAATACAAGAAATATTATTTTAATTTGACTAGTTTGTAAATTTCGTAAAAATGTCTACATTATTATTAATGTCAATTTATATCTAACTTATTTGATAACACATGCAAATAGACAACAGTTGATAACAAAACCGAGTATTTTTAAGCGAGTCGTAAAATCTCATTCCCTACTACCATTCTTCTTCGTAGTATCAATCCGGTGGATTGGTTTGCAGCAACAGAATCTTGCATCTCGATCTCCATTCCTCTCGGTCCTCCGCAACCCTTTTCAGTTCAGCATAAGCGCTACAGTTCATGTCCTCGAATACTTGCTGCAAATACTCCCGTTTAGGGCGCCCTCTACAGTTTCTACCCTCAACCATCCCCTCCACAATATCGTAAAGAAGACCATCGTGGCGCATGATGTGGCCGATCCATCGGGCTCGCCTATCTGAGATGGTTCTTATTAGTTGCCTATCTTCCTTGATTATTCTGAGAACCGCATTGTTCGTGACGTGGTCTCTCCAGGAAATTCCGAGAATTCTTCTGTACGACCACACCTCAAAGGCCTCTAGTCTTTTTTTATCACTTTCAGATAAGCACCATGTCTCACAGCCGTACATTAAGATGCTCCAAACAAGTGTTTTGGCAAGTTGCTTGCGGAGCCCTAAAGAAATATTCCTTGACTCAACAATTTTGGCGTTTTTTATTGAAAGCTAGCCTTGCTTGATGTATTCGACTATTGACTTCTATTTTTGTTCTGCCATCCCAGGTGATCGTACTTCCAAGGTATACAAATTCTTTTGCATCTTTTAGGGGTACTCCTAGCATAGATATGTTAATTTTTTGCTGCTCATTGCGGCTTACTCTCATGACTTTGGTTTTTGTGCTGTTTATCTTCATATTGTAGTTGGAATTAAATATTTTTTCCATGGATTAACTACCATTAACTACGCACAATTTTGAGAGGAGGAAATAAATACTTTTGCTGTACCTTAAGGTATCTGTATGTTTCACATTGCAGGAATTTGACGAATGCAGTAATTATTATTGTCTCAATATAGTGCCGACGGATATAGCTCAATGGTCAAAGCGTTTGTTTTGCTAGCCAAAGGTCGTGGGTTCGATCCCCGACGGCGATTAAAAAAAAAAGATTTTTAATCGATTTCTGAGCTTTAAAATACCCCCCCCCCCGGTTGGTGAGAATTTGATCCCTTACCCGTGAAATGCCATTCATAGCGTATTAATTAAAATTGGTAGTAGAAGAAAGTCGTCTCGTGAAGGCCACCCATTCATAGTAAATTCCTGTTATTATTATAAGGATGATGCGTGAATCTCGAGCTGTTGTCTATGACTTTAGCGGATCAAAATTCCAAATGCAGCGCTTAGTTATATGCACCATGGTAAGCGTCATAGAATTCCACAAATGAGACTTCAGAATTACTATCACCATCTGTCGGTATTCTCTTGTATGTGTTTACATAAAAAAACATAAATAATAAATATTTTTATATTGTACTCTCACAGTGTATTCCTGAAAAGCTCTACAAGTTAAATTTAATTAGCGAATCCTGAAATCTTTGAATGTTAATTAAAATGGGGGATAATTGCTATTTTCTGCACGTAAGTCGCTTTGCATTGAACCGTTCCAAGTTAATTAATAAAAATCGAGCTGCGTCCCGTTACCAGGTATTTACGTTAAGGAGGCTCCACTGATAGAGAGCTTAATTTTAACTAAGCTTTCGCTACTGACGTCATTAAGAGCGGACTTCAGTAGCAATTAATTAAAAGGATAAAGCTGGCGAATTCGCTCCGATAGCTATAAAGCTCGGTGTTTTTCCTGAAGCTTTCGCTTGATTAAGCCTTCGGGCCGGGTGGGCGGCTGTTGGGCGGCATGTGGGCGGTAGGTGGGCTGAAAGGGCGAAAGCCCAGGTGGGTGCGCCTGAGGCTGTCTGGGCCAAAATAAGCGCACAGAACGTAACACGGTCGACTGAGTGGGCTTTCAGTTTTTACACGAATATTGCGACTAGACTAGTTTTTTTTAAATTTAAAAATGCATTTAAATTAAAACATGCCATAGTTTTAAGTTAAATAGTTAAGTATTTTGTGTTATTTAAAATAAATAAGAGTAAAATCAACAGCCATGACTTCAGTAATATTACCCCTTAGTATCAATAAATTTGTTTTAGGTTTACTTAATGGGTGATTGAGTTACAGTCGATTAAAAGTCGACAATTGATGATATGACGGAGCGGACAATGCACCCTTCAATACCAAATTCTTGTACTTAGCTGGAACATGTACTTTGGATGCCGCAGGAAAGGAAAAACTAGAGCTGTCTTTACTTAAGGCCCCCTGGGCTTTCGCCATTATACAAAGTGGAACTATAGATATAATGTACTAGGCTGATCTTCGGGTGGTAAAACTGACAAGAAATGAGACAAAAACCATGGCTGCTGACAGAGCTTTGTGGCGATATATCGTGAAAAACATATGCTTCGATTCCAGGATCGCATATGGAATGATGATGAAGATAATTGCGTTTCACATCCTTGAGAATATATTGTCAACAATTAAAAATATCAGTTCGAAGAGAGAAAGTGTTTAATAAATAAATAATTAATTAAACAAAACTTTTCGAATTGTATTACTTTAAGATAAGCATTTATATTTTTCGTACATAATAAAAGACTATGGTATTTATAAATCTGTAATATTAAGACTTTATTCAATTTCAATAAGAATTGTTAATTAATGAGAACACATATTTTTATCTACATTTGATGTATTTATTGTTGATAGATAAACACATTAAGTTTATTATTTTTGTAATAAATGTAATGAATATTTAATATAAAAATTGTGAAACAAAGCTCTTGTGGAATTGTAAGATATGAATTGTAGTTTTTGCCAGTTCTGTATTTTTCCAGCACGGGGATTTGGTCACCTCATGGGCGACTAAAGCGCTGCAGGAGCCTTAATGGCGTGGAAATGGGGTCGAGACTTACATCCATTCTAGGGTGACGGCAGAGACGTACCCAAAAATCATGGTTGCTTGAGGTGGAAAGAATACTTTCCCCTCATTAGTCACACGACTATTATTCCCGTCTTTGCTATGTTCCATGTCAGTTCTTTGTCCTGGAGGAACACTGAGTACAATTAACGTATTGTTCTGGACGGAGAAAATGTGTGCTAAAATCATAATGCTTTTCTACAGTAACTGGAGAACATGTCCAATCTAAGTTCAAAATCGTCCACTCCCTTTCCTCTTATTGCTCAAAAATTTCAAATTTTCGTATTCCTAATATTTTACGCAGGTATTATGGATAACCATTAATTACAAAAATATATTTTTGATGGATGCCAGAATTCTCAGCAGTATATAAGAATGAGGATAGTGTTAGGTATGCATAGGCTGTTGTTGATGATGAAGACATTGTTGATAGTCGGTAATGGAAAAGTATCATCTGTAGATGGTTGAAGGATAGTGGCATATATGTTGTATTGAAATTGCATGCTAAAATTGCAGTATCTATGGAAGAGTCGATGGTCGTTGAGGAAGAAAGGTGTTGTTGAAAAGAGATCCAAAAACAGGTGAATATATGTGTAAAATGTAGTGGACAAACACAAGCCGATATTGATGATGTAGCTAGAAAAACAAAAGTGCATATACTCGTAGCTCAAGTAAACGGTAAGTTGAAATTTTACTTAAAAATCACTTCTATCAACCTTCTACTAATTTGTGCTAATGTGGGAAAGATCGCATTAGTAATTCTTTTTATATACGAGTATGGAATAAATTTATTTTAAATCAATATGGTGACAATGATATCATTGCTAATGTTATCATGTAAAACACTCAAATATTACAAGAATAATAATAAAATGATAAGATATTCGTAATATGACTGACTACTTATGGTTTGGATAGGTAAGATTTCATTAATAAATAATTTTATCCCAGTTTCCGGTTCCGCCATTGCCCGCCGCTACCAGCGCACTCTGGCCGCGGGTTTTTACTGCAATTTTTAATTTTCACTGTCAAAAATAATTTCTCTTTTTAAAAGAAGTGAATAATGGTGCAGCGCTCGACGAACTTTTAAATCGCATGTATTTTCAGCAGAATATTTTTTTAGTCGGCGATACTGACATCGTGATTCACATACGAGTTCACACAATTATTCCGACATACAGTGCAAAGAAAAAAAAGTTTTAATTTAGCAAAACATTTTAATAATTTTAAATCCTTTTTTTACTCTACATAAATATATTTTATACAAATATTTTGACTATTCTTAACTTTATTTATATAAAATGGATTATCAGTAAATACTATAGCCATCTAGTTAAGACCATGTGATATTTTGCAGTATTCCATTTGAAAACTCACTGGTCAAAGCGTTTGCTTGGCAAGTCGAAGTCGTGTGTTTGATCCCCGACGGAGAATAAAAATTAAATAAAAAAATAACGATTTCTGAATATGTGTAGTTGTTGTAAATTTGATACCTCACCCGTAAAATACCAGTCAAAGCTTATTAATTAAAGTTGGTGGTAGATGAAAGTCGTTCCATGAAGACCACCCATTCATAGTAAATTCCTGTAATAATAAGTATGATGCGTGACTGTTGGGGTGTAGTCTATGACGTTGGTGGATCAACACTCCACTTAGCACCGGATTAGCTTACCATATGCAGTGTAGTAAGCGTCACATAATTCCACAGGTGAAACTTCTGAAGGAAAATCCTGATCTATCTCCTTCTCATGGTGAGGGGTGAGTGACATCAGTCGGCCAATATAGACAGGGACCGAATGTTGGCCAGAAAAAGCTAACACCCAGCTAACCTAATCAGGTCAAGCTGGTTAGGGAACTCTATTGTCCTGGATGTAGTAAATGCTCTCCTAAGGCGGATGAACCCTCATAGTCAACGGCATTAGAATGTGGAAATAAAAGGGGAAAATACCTCATTAAAGGTCTAAAAGATATCCCATGTACCAGCAAAAAATTATTGCATCTCAAGTAAAATTTTCCGGAGATAAAATAGTCCCCGGGTGGGGACTGCTCGAGACATAACAACCATATATATTTTTTTAACTTAATAAATGTCGGATATTTTATGAGTATATTCTTCAATTTAAATGTTTCAAATTAATTAATAAGTGCCGCCACAAATTGAACGGCAGATCTATGAAGTAAATATTTTATGTGCAAAATGTAAAGTTTAAAAAATATATCTGTTTACGACTTGTGAATCTGTGTCGTGACTTGTTTTGAATGCAACGCTGAAAGGGCACTTCTTTACGTCATTCATGTAGACATGTACATTCATGCACATTATATCAAACATGTTTGTACTCGTGTGTATGCACATGTCGCTTCAGATAAAAGCTTGTGTCAAAAACAGGAGAGGGTGTAAATACATGTGAGCAGGTCAAGGAACCAAGCTTTTGTGTATTGTTCAGGAACATATATACAATCGTGTCGGAAGCAACAGGGTCAGATCCTGTCTGCCCAGAAGTGGGCGACGTCGATGGCGTTACTTCTGGCCATCATCAGGTCTTCCTGGGTGCAGCTATTCGGGCACAGCGCACACTCCAGAAGGTGTGACAGGGTCTGCTCCACGCTGCAGTCACATTCAGTCGGTCCGCTGTAAAACTTCCAGGCCCTCATTTGTGTCCTCGTCTTGCATACTCCGGTCCGAAGTCTGTTAAAGGACCTCCATATATTCCACCCTTGGTCATGTCCAGGGGCTAGGTCCTCTTTCGGGGCAATCCAAGTATTCCCCTCAGTTGCGCTTCTCCACATGTTCAGCCGCAGGGTGGCCTCAGGTATCTCCAGTTTCGTTGTCGACTGTAGGAAACTTCTTCTTGATTTGAGCCGTGTGGTTATCTTTTGGTACCCAAACATAGGGTGGAGTGCGTCGTGGGTTGCTTTGGTGAGTTCCTTCTTGGTAGTAACTTCTCGCCGTATGTTTGGTGGGGCAATGCCCGAGAGTTGATTTAGCTTTGATATTGGGGTAGGTTTTAGGCACCCCGTAACTACCCGGCACGTTTCATTCAGAGCAATATCCACTTTCTTGGTATGGGCAGACCTCGCCCATACTGGCGCAGCATACTCGCCAGCAGAGAAACAGAGAGCTAGAGCACTTGTGCGGATCAGGTTTGGTTGGGCTCCCCACTTCGTACCTGCCACTTTTCGGAGTAGGTTGTTTCAAATTATAAAATAAAAGATACAGAACGAGGCAAGGATCATGGCAGGTGACATCACATTACGGCAACAGGTAGTGGCAATCATATGCTCCAACTAAGATGTAATTAAGATTATATTTAAGAAAGATATAATTGTACGTGTATATTAATATAGTTCCGTAATTTCTTTCGAGTATCTGATGAATTAAAAAGTGGAATATAAACAGTAATAAAACTTTAAAAAGTTATATTATTTTAATTTAAAAAAATAACTTTTGTTTTGTAATAAATGCAATGAATATTTAGTTTTTATTTTACATATTAAATTGTAAATAAAAATGAAATATTTTACATAATTATTTTATTTATTAAAGTTAATATAAAATTATAATTATGTAGTTTTGTCAGTTGATAATGTTAACGTTACTTAAATACAGTCAATCCTTCTATAACGTTTTCATAAGATCGTTTGATTATTTCGTTGCTTCCGAGGAGTGTACCGTTTAGTTCTAAGTGGCGGTTGAACCCAAAATAAAATTTATTTTTATTTTTTATATCTATTTATATAATCGTCACCATTAACTTATACTCGTACACTATTTAAGACATTCCTTCCTGAAAAAATAGATACTAAAATATACTGACAATCTTTTGTCTCTTATTTTTGTTCGCTCATCGGACACGCATGTGTTGTCATTTTGTAAAGCCGTTAAAAGGACTTGTTATAAAGATCGCCACTTGCGGCGCTAGGTGTGACTGATCACGGCGCCTGGTGCCCAGTCAGTTGTGTGCCGACGGCGGCGAGGTCATATTGTGGTTGGCCCGGCCTGAATGCTGTGACTAATTCCGGGCCAGAATTTTGTAAATTTATCGAAATATAATATGTCAATGTGCTTTAAAAAAGTATTTGTGTTGTTAATCTGCTCCTCATTCGGCCACCGCGCAATTCAATAACTAACTTGGAGAGGATGATGTTAATACGTAGTATAGTATTATTGTGGAAATCTACAGAAGATTGAGGTAGGAAAATGATTTCACGTATAGAGAGTAATTGCTTAGCTTCGTAGTCAACGAATGAAAGCAGTTTATAAATTGTGACATGTTACGTTCATGGCAAATAATTTTTGCGAGTCGTTGAACTTTTTGCGGGCTTTGTGTTTCGCGAGACAAGTTTTAATAAGGCCGAGCAGCAGCACGTACAGAGGTTGAGATGTAAGTTAGCACAGTTCATACATTCAGAGCCATCCCCGCCTTCAAATGAAAGAGTTAATTTTCTGCCGAGCGCTACGTTTAGCGAGGGATGCGGTAAATTGCATTCGCGCACAAAGAATATAATATACACAGAATTAATGAAAAGCCGACTGAAAGTTTAATCAAATTAAATAATCATATTTAATCATTAACCACACAACTTTATTAATTAATATAAAATTACGTTAAGGTTATCAACTAATAAAACTTGGTGAAACTGAATAATTATATTCAATTAAAAATTATAATATAAAAATTCTTTATCCTAATTAAGGTGATATTTTTTAAATTTTATATTAATACTCTTGATTCAGATACTTCTATACTTCAATACGGTTGAGAATTTCGTCGAGTAACAAAAAAAAAGGCAGCCGTGTAATGGGTTTTGAAGTCAGATATCATTGTATAACGTTTTGACGATTGTTGTTCGATTTTCGACGATTGTTGCGACACTTTTTTGGATAAATAAAACAAGAAAGCATGTAAATACATATGCCTTTCTTTCAAGCCATGGGTTCTCGTCAATGAAAACACACACAAGGTAAAATAATTTCGGCTAAAAGAACTTTACTTTGCCAATTTGGAACTAATATGTGCTGTAATTAGGAAACGGATATGAAAGAAGAAGAAAGATGGAGATTATTTGGATGAAGCCTTTACTGACACTTCTAAGTTAATGGATGGTTGAAACTCAATGATCCTGAAGGTACACTAAAATAATAGTAGATAAAATTAATTTATTGAATCTCAAACAACATACATATTATAAACAAGCGCCATCTATAAAATAAGGCGTATCAATAATAAAGTACGTGTTTATTTCTCAATACAGTGAGAAGGGGCAAGTGGTAGCTGGCCCACTGAGTAGACAGAAACATTGCTTGCAAATACCCGCGGTTCGAATCCCAGCATCCGCTGTTTATTATTTTTCGATTTATTGATGAGAGAAATGTCATTTAAGATGATGTATGCTTCTTCTTCTTCTTCTTCGTGTCAGCGACGTCAAATTATTTTTTCCCAATATCTGGCAACATCGATGGCTCGTGTGTTGCCCAGCATTAGGTCCTGAGATGTGCAACTTGTTGGGCACATGGAGCAGCATCTTAGGTGTGAGGCGGTCTGCAGGTCTCCACAGTCGCACAATGTATGCTGTAAATTTGTATGTACGTATCAAAAATCGATTTGATTTTATACATGACTTGCAATAGTTGTAGTAAGTTTAAAATTGTTCAATGTGATCCACATTAAGAAAAAGTACACTATTCAAAATTATAATCAAAGTAAATTGTTATAATATAAATAACATTAAAAAGATAATTTAATTGATAACAGACAAAATATATGCAATCAAAACGTAGTTTTATTATCTAGGTTAGGGTGACAAAATGCTCTGTTAGACATCAACAAAAAATTAAAGTTGAATTTGCCAAATGTAACCAGAATGCAAATACGTACCTTGCCAGTGATAAGCCCTGAGATAATATTTATCGCGCCATGATTACAGATGTTATTGAATAAAGGACATTAGTGTCCTGGAACGTTCCGAGGCGGGAAAGTCATTCTACTTATCTGGTGTTGGGATGCTCCACACGTGGGAGCTGTCAGACCGACGGACAAACACCTCTACGGTACGAGAGCACGTGCCGCGGAACAAAAGTTTGGTGCAATGTTTTAGGTTATGTTGTTGCTCGGGCAATAAATTGATCGACATGTATCGGTAATGTTTATGGAACTTTCATGTATTGCAAGAGGAACTTCGAATATCGAAAGGATGACAGTCAAAGTGAATCAAACAAGTCAATAAATTGGATATAAAAAGTATTTATTCGGTTTTAAACAAAGAACTTCGGAAAAAAACAGAAAATTGTTTCGGCTACGAATTATCGATATGAAATGATAAAAATGGTACGCCAATCTAACAGGTGCTATAGTTTGTCATATGTTTCTATAAATGAGCGAATAAGACAAATAGTAGAAAATAATAATTTTATGTGAGTCGTACAAAAAAACATTATTTTTGTAAATAATTTGATATCAGGTTGATATAGCTGTTTTAGGCTTATGCCGAAAAGCCTCGAAAAACGATCTTTTATGTCTTATTTTTGTTCGTCCGCCTGTCATGCACATTGAATAATGTTATTTTTTTATATATAATAACTTACACGGCGTTTGTATACGTCCATTTTATTTGTTATGACAGTTGCTCCATTTCATGTTGGTTCAACTGTCATCTTTAATTCGTTTTTTTGCGATGATTATCTTAGCGGCGCTGCATGTCACGGTGTTCCGAAAGTCGTCAGTTAACTCTCGTCCGGCCGGCGAAACGTCATGTACCGGTCGGACGAGGATATCAAGTCTTTATTAAAAATAAATGCGAATTGTGCTTTAAAAAAAATTTCTTTACTTTGTGATCTGCCCCTGTATTCGTCCTCCACGCGGCCACGTGTCGAACCCGCAACTGGTTATGATGATGTCTAATTATATAATTTAACAGTATCAAATGAATATATACAAAATATAATAATATACAATTATGAATAATTATAGGTTTGGAAAATTGTTTTTTTTAGAACATTAAACTAGGCTTTTTGTATTTTTTTTAAGTAATAAAATGTAATCATTTTTTAAGTGTATTGAATAGCGTTCAAATTATAACATTTATATAATAATTGCGTAGGTTCTTAATTCTGCTTTTCATAAAATTCTTAGAAAAATGATTTATTTTTATCCTAAAATAAACCATGCTTCAGAAATTGTAAGGCATATTTTTTACGCAATAAAAAAAAACAAATTAATTTATGAAATGTGTTCCTGCTTATATATTGTTAATGACGTTTAAATGCCTTTTTAAAATTGAATGAAAATAATTAAGGCAAATCATTTTAAGAATACCTGGAATGATTTTTTTAGAAAAATAATATAATAAAGCAGATACATCCATCGTTGTATAATTAAATGATGGATTTATATTTATTTTAAAATAGTATCCTTTTTTATGTAAGCACATAAAGGAGAATACCGGCAAATGGTGATAGTAATTGTGAAGTCTCATCTGTGGAATTCTATGACGCTTACCATGGTGCATATGGCTAAGCGCTGCATGTGGATTGTTGCACGTCATAGACTGCAGCCCGAGATTCACTCATTATCCTTATTATTACAGTAATTTACTATGAATTGGTGGACTTCACGGAACGACTTTCGCCTACCACCAATTTTAATTAATAGGCTCTGACTGGCATTTTACGGGTGACGGATCAAATTCACACAAACCTCTTTTAGAGCTCAGAAATCTATTAAAAATCCTTTTTTTTTAATCTCCGTTGGGGATCGAGCCCATGACTTTTAGCTTGCAAAGCAAAAGCCTTGACCATTGAGATATACCCGCCGGCAAATCTTATGATATAAGTAGTAGTTTTTACAGAAAACAATCTGAGAATACCTATTTTTTGACGCACTATGGACTTAAACAGTTTTGATATTATCGAAATAAAAATCGAACGAAATTCTAGCAGCTTATTACAACTTCTGTGTTCATGTAAAAATTCGTCACTCTTGATTATTTCAAGACAATAAATTTGCTGTTATTCTTCAAGTCTCCAGGCAAACGACGTCCTGAAAGGTTGTCGGGAATTATACATAGAATGCACTCGAAGAAGCAAGTGGGATGATACGAGGACAATAGCGGCTGACAGAATTTTAAGACGACCATGGTTCAGTTAGGAGAGCGGACATGATAATGATGATGATGATATCTTCTACAACGCTACAATGTAACGTTAAATCTTACAAAGCGTGGGAATCAATTTTGTTGCGCAGAACGGGACATGGTCTACTACACTACGTCTTTTCAAAATTGAGTAATATTTCTATGTAATGTGAAACGTAATTCCACACGTGACAGACATTTGTCTCTCCATTCCTCGACGATAAGGATTTGTTCTTCTACGGTGGGCACAGGTGCGCCCAGGAAGATACACTGGGCCTAGCAGGCAGGAAGAAAAGGAAGCTCGACGAGGGGAATAGTCAGGTGTATTATACGAGTATTTGTTTAGGGGTAATCATAATATGAAAATCCCATAAATTGTTCATATAAATAAAATAAAGTTTTTATACATAATTATATTATCAAAACATTTAGTGGTTGTAAGCAAATACCATTTTATATTTTATTTACATCATCAATCGATAAATGAAAAATTAGCGGTGAACGTGAGCTGCGAAAACAGTGCATGCACGAAATACAAGACTAATTCATATTATATGCTTAAAATAAAACATATTTTTCATACATGCCACTTGTTTTACATCTCATGAAGATTTATTTTATATTATTAAAAAATAATAATGAAATGGCGCAGTAGTCAACGTTCATGTAATAAACAAGACATTAGTTAAATTAGTCACTGCATTTCGAATCTCAAATTCACCGTTTTTTCTCTCTCTTTTTTGTACCTTTAATATAAGTCCGGATTCCAGCAAATATACTTTATTTCAAATAGTAAAAGATAATGCTAAAAAAACTTAAGAATAAATCAAAAATATTCTTAATAAATATACACACATTTTCACCAAAAAAAACTTATTTTAAATGTTTTTTTTTTTACCTATGTAAGGAAACCCTTGGAGGTACGTCACTGGGGAGTTTGGTTCGGTTTGGCCACCTGACTATATTTGTGAGAATAAACGAGTGCGAAGGGCAGGCGTGGGCCTCCGCCCCACACAGGGCCGCCGTAAATCCTTCACGGGCCCCGCAGCTCGAGGCCCCGGGGCGGCACGTCTGAAGGGGCGCCACCTGCACGCGCCGCGCCGCTTATAAGCCGATAAATCACCGAGAGGATCCGAACAAATACGCATGGACCAATGGCGTCTCTGCAAATTACCCCCACTTTACACCATATTGACTTAATTATTTGGAATATTTTGAATAACAATGCCTATATCTGGTTAGAGATGTTTACTGAGAACGAATCTTACAATCAATTTTTTTTTCAAAACCAACATAAAAAGAGTACTAAATTTGCGAAAGCTGAGATAAGTAGATCACGCTGTTCGTTTGTGCAACTTCATAGCCTTGTTAAGGAGTTGTGCAGTCAGCATTGGATCGGGACATGCCGTCAAAGGAATAAAGGAATATAAGTAAGTAAGAGTAGTTTGTTGAAGATGTCTTTTCTTTCTTTATACGTCGGCTATAGTAACCGCTACTTTTAGAGTTGTAACAAAAATTTACAAGTTTTTTGTTTGGAATTACGTGTTAAAGCTACTTCTATTTGTCAACGATGCTTAAGAATAACGATATTTCAAGAGGTAGAGGAAACAGAAATTTGTTATATTTTATTCAAAGTAAAACTTTGAACAGAGATAGGGTATTCAAATTCAAAAAGTGTATGAAAATATTTTTTATATATGCCATATCTACCATTAATATGAAATTTTGATGTCATAAGCTTTTTGTCGTCATATGCATGATGCGTGTCATAAGCATGAAGCATAAGCGCGATGTCATAAGCAAGAAGATGGTCTTCAGGAAGGCCGAATCATGTAATCCTTAAAATAAATTGTGAATCAAAACTAAATATTTTTAATTAATTAATTTTTTGATTAAAATTAATTCTATAATTATAATCATAAGCTTTTGCTAAGAATCATTGTCTTTTGAATCATCGAAAAAAGCTCTTCTTTCTTAAACATCATTGAATATATAATAGTTATATAATATATAATAGTCGAAGACCTTATAGCTATTATATTGAAGACAATTAACTGATACATATTTTAAACATAAATCCACCAAATTCGTTATTTCATATGAGTCCCACTAAATAGAGCAAATAGTTGTTGCAATAGAATTAGATGTTTTTACGAATTCCTTATAGTCGTGATACAATTATTAAAGGCTTTTTAATGGTTACGCTACTGGATAAACCTTCTAACTTCTAATACAGTTCTACATTACCAAGGTCGCATTAGCTGATCAAGGTCGTGCGTCACAGTTAGGAGTCCTTGTACTTGAAGGACGTGTCAATCAAGATGGCTTCCTGGAAACTTTGAAAGACATTACCTAATAGCTGTGGGCGTCAAGTTTTTTTGGCCTTTATTTTTTCTTTTGTATTTATTTGTAATACTAAAAAAAAAGCTTGTAATGAAACTACAGATACTTAAACATATTATACTATAATATTAAAGTTATAACTAAATCCAAGACAAGTAATTATAAGGTTGGAATGTAGGCAGCCATTGCATTATTATATACCTGTGTGTTTTTTTATGCTGTATAAAATAAAATTTAACAACGGAATATATGATAAATAAATTTATAAAAAAATATTTAAACATAAAATATACATTATTTTTTAATGGATTTTCAAATTTTTATTAGAATATTTTTCAATACTCTTATCTTATTTTATAGATCATTGACTATATTTCAATACAATTAGTAATTAAATACACACATACAATTATACATCAAATTTTATACGCATCAATTCATTCAGAAAAAATATCGGCAGACGCGGTATTCGAACCACGAGCCTTGCAACCTTTGCTCCGGTCGACTATTCTCCGCCTGAGCAGATACGCGAAACCTGATGTATATACATTGTTAACATCATATAACGACTGATGTCTCTGTAGTATATATTCATAGTATGTATATTTTTATTTTTTAGGATTCAATCAGTCAACATTTATTCACAAGCTTTTTTATATTATTAGTTACCTATAGTCTATTTATTACCACTCGGGTCTCAAACCGAACTATAGACTGAATGGATGAAAACCACTTCTTGTAAATCCTACTATTATTATTTTTCCTTATATGACACCGTGTTTGCCGGCTTCTGGAGCAGGATAAGGAGGTCCAACAACACCATCATCCTGGCTGTTTCTGAATGGCTCCAACTCCTCCCTGAGCCATCGCTGGATGGAGATGTTGCAGCGACCACCATGAATGAATTATTATATATTTATAATTATTATTTTGTATCTAAAATGTATCTATGTATCTAAAAATATGGCAGATTGGGAATTGAACAACCCACCCAATCCTGCTGGAATAAAAAGCTTATTATTATTATTATAGTGTTATCACAAAGACCTTAGTAAAGTTTCGAGTACGATCGATTAAATGTAAAATAAAAAAAGACTGAGCTTACCATTCAGGCATTCTACATTCAGATCTTAAATTTAAAAATGTATTTATGTCTCGAGATTACGTTTGTTAATATATATTATTTAAAAGTTAAGCCAAATTTCAGCAGATTTATTTTATCAAGGAAAAAAAACAAATAACGACTTGGTTTTTTTCTTCCAACTAAAATACGATAATAATTTTGCGGCTCAGAAAAAACAGCGGTAATAAGCTTCATATATTATATTTTTCGTCTTCAAATGGGTGGTTTGGGGTTTCTGTTTTTGTTAAAGAGATATTATGTTTCTAAAGCTATCATTTATTCGGCATTATCAGTAGTAATCAAATAAAAGAAGATTGGTTAGGCCGCGATGTTAGGAGAGTGTGTGTTTTGAAGGTTTTGGTTTTCCGGATGCAAGAGGCGGACGTTTGGAAGAAAGAGAAAGAATCAAATTACCTGAAACGAAGAAAAATTTCCGATGAGGGAGTAAACCTCTGGAACACTGCCTTTCTTTGGATATAGAGTTTTCTTTAATGCCCAGTATTGATGGCGCGGAAAAATATTATAAAATCTGTACCGATTTAAAAATAAATATTGAAAAATAACGTGTAGTGATAATGATCGATAGATGATGATTTATCGTTTAAAGTGATGCTGAAATTTTTTAATGTATGTGAATATATATTTTTGAATTTATTCTAAAATTTGATGAAAGCTAAGATGTCTCAACTTGAGATATCTTAGCTTCAAATCTCTCAAGAGAGTGTGAGTTAAACAAAATTCAAAGAGCTTATATAACAATAGCAAATAAGACAGTATTTAATATAAACTATATTATATTATTGTTATTTTGTATGATATTATAAAAAATAAAATTGTTCAGCTTTTATGTTGAGCCGTGTATAGAGATCTTAATTTGGCGATTTTGCCAAGCGCGTGGAATTTAAATAATATAAAATAAATATACTTTTAAATAAAATAGTAGTATGGTATTTGTAATAAAAAATAATCTAAAAGAACCGTTCTTTGTGGAAATATTTTTTGTATGATAAAATAAATAAATAAATTAATTAAATATACATATAAAATACATAATTTTTTTTTTCAACGCGTCAATCCAAGCACAAAAATAACATATAAAAACATAAAAATATATATAACATAATTTTTTTTTTTTGTATAGTATATGTATATTTAATTAATTATAATATTGTAATATAGTCAATGATCTATAAAAGTAGATTAGAATATTGAAATAATAAAATAATATTCTAATAAAAATTTAAGAAATCTATAAATAAATAAATATTCATACTTGACATTGTGAGCTCTCTCTGGCAACATAAATTTTGTTTCATAATGCATAAAATAATATTAGAATTTATGTTACGCTCCATACATTTTTATTCATATTGTATTACATAATATCCCCATATATTTCCCGTTTTATGGGAAAATCCATGACCATCATTCTCCTGAAACGATCTTGTCAGCCGATATTTCAGCGGCACGATTTCACACTTTATCTTAAACTCCGTATCGAGAAGCATAGGTTACTATCTATCGTCTTAAAAAATAAACCATTCTCTTAAAATATAAACTTAAAATATATCATACAAAAAATAATGCTGATATGTTATCAGGAAAAAACTACACTTAAGAAAATTAAACACAATTACTAACTATTCTGATAAATAAATTATATGTAATAATATATAATTCGGGCTTACAAGAAAGTTAAAAGAAGGTAGTTGCAAGGGCAGCAAGCATGTAAAACATAAAAATTCTAATAAACGTTAATTATTTAGAAAATGCTTGGGGATTTTTTTTAGTATAATGGATACAATACTATTTGAAATTATTAGTATTTTGTTAAGGAAATATTACAAATGGAGTTCTTAACTAATAATTTAATCGTAATGTAGATATCGAAAATTTAAAGTGTTTCCGAGTTAAGTAATAAAATATGAATAAATTATCGGATGTCTTAAATATAACGTGTATTAGCGCTTAAAAATACTGATGGAAAAACAGATAATTCGTTAGTCGCCATAAATTATGAATTGTGCGATGACGCGAGGATCATGGCTGTCAGTTTGTGACGATCATATTCTCCAGTTACGGGGAGTAGGTATAAAATAATGAGATTGATATTTCAAGGATGTTGATGTAGCATTCGTTCTGGAAGGCTTGTTTACTTAAATATAAGTTAGTAGAACGGTTGCCTCACACTACACGTTGGCCTTATAAGAATGGGCGGGGCGAAGGCTGCACTCTCGGGCGGCCGCTGCCTGAATTATGGATTGTCCGACTAGGTACTTTATTGTGGTGAACTACTCTTGTAACTTAGCCACAGAGCAAACAATCTGTGAGAGGTGATGTTACATACTTCGATAAGGTCATGGATCAGCCGCTTATTATCCGTTATGGAAACTTAGAGGCTTACACAGTATATTGGCTAAAAAAGAAATCATCTGCAAGATTCATTCTTTTTCGTAGTATCAATCCGTTGGATTGGTTTGCAGCAACAACATCTTACATCTCGATCTCCATTCTTCTAGATCGTCTGCAATGCTCTTTAGCTCAGCATAAGATCTACAACTCATATCCTCGAACACTTGCCACAAATACTCGTCTAGGGTGCCCTGTGCAGTTTTTACCCTAAACCATCTCTTCCACAATGTCGTGAAGAAGACCATCGTGGCGCATGATGTGAATAAAAAAATAAAAAACTGTGTATTATCTCAAAGGCATCTAGTCTTTTATTATCACTTTAAGATTCATTGTTTAAGTAATTAGGACATTCTTCGTAAAAAAATATTATAACATGGAAACGCATTCCCAGCCTAAAGACTTTCGTTAAATACTTATTTTATTTACATTTATTTCCGTACGAGAATCGATCAATACACAATTGATATCGCTTATAAGACTTCTCTCTCCAATTAATTGCAAACAATATTATAATACTCGGGGATTCATCCGATATAAATAATCTTGATGTATTTTCAATCGCTTAAAAAAATCTAATGTCATACTCTATTCAGAAGTGGAATTGATAATAATTGATATCAATTAACTAAGCAACGATTGATGATTAGTTCGCCTAAGGACGCATGGCTGTCAAGCGGTAGAAAATAAAATAAAATGTCAAAGGTAAGTCATAAATCGTAATGCATACAAAATACGATCGCAAATTTTAAAGTATATTCATTTACTTTATATTATATACTTGAATTCATAATTAAACTAACGTAAAATCTACTACACTACACAAATGCAATTTTTGCTGGCATCGATGCATTAAAATGTTTTTATAATACAATATATATTTTTATTAATTATTCTTAATTATAATTTCCGAGTATGTTAATGCTTAAAATATATGTGCAATGAATTTCTCCAGACTTCTAGACGTTACGTTTTAAGAAGATTTGCTGCTGATACACCGGTACTGTTAAGGTCGTGCGTCGCAGATGCCTTACCAAAGAATAACTTATAGTTATGAACCCTCCATACGTGGGGTGCATCGGGAAAATATTTCAAGTAGATAATTCTAAATAAAATATTTAAACATTAAAATCACGTAAATGCAAAAGTATTACGAATTAAGAAACATTCTATTGTACACATTTATTTTATTTTAATTAAGTGTAGGCAAGATTACTTTTGTTGTTGTTATTGGTACTTTAGTTTACATTTTATAAAAGTCAAAAGATTGAAATAACTTCTTTTTAAGCTGTAATTAATACAAGTAATTTTTATGAATCATTTTATGAAAGTATTCGTTGTTCTTGAGTCATACTTCATGTTAAGTGCTACAGCGAAAAATAACCATAAAAAAAACAAAGTATTCACTTTATTACTAAACAAAAACTAACCGTTGAATACTAACTATTACTCAATCTTGGATTTGTTTATTATTGTAAATAAAACAATGAACATTTTTATCGCAGTGAATTTCTAATGTTTTCCTCTGCGAATGATTGTATTCGAGAGTCATTCGCTGCAAGGGAAATTGAATATCTATATTTATTACTTTTGGCCAATATTAAAATCTCGCAAACACTCCCTGGGCGACCGTAACTTAAACGCCCACGAAAACTAGGACGAGGACCAGCGGCGTAACTAAGACTTATTGGGCGCCAGGTAAGCAAGAAGCTTTCCCAAACTTGGGAGGGTTTGTTTTCGCTTAGAAACTGCTAGGGAGAGCAAAGTTTTGCTTCAGCAAATTGCTATATTTCAGTAGTAAAAAGTGAAAAAAGGACGAAAAAGTGGCAATGGTGTTCAAAATTGATATTTATCATGTTTTAAGTATAAGGGGATAATGTGCCGCTATAAAAAAAATATCAGTCATATTATAGAAGTGATTGAAATTATATAATAAATTCTCAACGAAACCAAAACGTCCCTTCAACAGTTAAACTATAAATAATATTACTTATGTATGGAATGAAATGTAGAATTTTACCAAGAATTATCGATCGAAAAATCATAAGCCGAGATGATTTTGTAAATCTTAATGTAACATTAATAATATTTAACAAATTGACAAAAAAATACACAACTTTTGTATATTTTTATGGGTTTGTTTTAGAATTGTTAAGGCCTATATTTGGATACACCTACGCAGATCTGGAAACGCTCAATATCTACCTGGAAGAGAATTATAAAAGAGACCAGAAACGTAGTTACGGGTTAAAAGGAGAGGGAGATGGAAAAGTTCTCGATAAAAATAAGAGCAAAATTGGTTTATTCGCGGTTAATTTTTTAGTAGTCACATTGCATGCCCGATGCACTTTTCTCTAATTGCATCTTAAATAACCCCTCTTTCTAACAAAGGGAGCTCACAGTTCCAGAATGTACTTTGACGTGTGAAAAGTGGCGCCACAGCTGCAGCTGGGATAAAATTAAATTTGTCATTAAAAGTGCCATGCCTACTCATTAGCTGAATAGACTAGTGATCAGGCTATTTAAAAGTCAGCTTTAAATAAACTCTACTTTTGGTGGAAAATGACCAATGCAAATGTGTCCATCTATCGATGGGTGCGCCAATGGTGTGGCTTACATTCCACGTGCATGAGATCTCATGAATGTTTCATGCAACTCATGCCGAGTGCTCCAGAGTGGGCAAGCAACAACAAATACCGTTCAGGCTGCAGGCGTATCCGCGGCGCGCGTTATCGCAGTATCGAGAAAACTCCGTGATCAGCGATCCCGCGCGCGGGAAAATGAAATTCAATTTACCAAAGTTTTCAATCGAGTTTTCCGAACTACGGTCGGTAACGTCACTTGTAAGAGTAATGTATTGGATTTCAAGTTACAGTTCCTTTACTGGGGGAGATCAAGACACCACTAGATTTAATAATATTATTATAATTATTTAAAAAATACATTATCGTGAGAGCACTTTCATTTCTTCATTGTAAGTTTACTCGAAACTTAGACTATGAATACAAATTAAACATAACAAAAATAATACGTATTATAACGTAATACGTAAAATATAATAATAATACGTATAATAACAATTCTTTTTGTGTATCCTGTTTCGTAAATGCTCTCACAAGGCTACGTTCGAAATAAAATAAGAGTATTACAAGAGGTTTTTGTCCGGAAGTGGATTGATGCAGGTTGATAAATGATGGGTTCCTTTTTATACAATTACTTTATCCGCTTTGGATGATTAAGGTAAAACCAACACTTCAAGTTTTATACTAGATAATGAATTATCTAGGTTACGCAAAGTTTTGTTTTTTACCAAAATAGATGTTCAATTTTTTTATTATTTTTTATTTAAACACATACGGGAGAATACCGACAGATGGTGATAGTAATTCTGAAGTCTCATCTGTGGAATTCTATGACGCTTACTATGGTGCATATGGCTAAACGCTGCATGTGGAGTGTTGATCCGCCAACGTCATAGACTACAGCCCGAGATTCACGCATCATCCTTTATTATTACAGGAATTTACTATGAATGGGTGGTCTTCACGGGACGACTTTCGTCTACCACCAATTTTATAGGCTATGACTCATTTTACGGGTGATGAATCAAATTAGCACCAACCGGGGGTATTTTAGAGCTCAGAAATCGATTAAAAATACTTTTTTTTTAATCTCCGTTGGAGATCGAACCTACGACCTTTGGTTTGCAAAGCAAACGCTTTGACCATTAAGCTATGACCGCCAGCATTATATCATGTAAAATGAAAATTATTTATTTATACATTCTTAAAGATGAATAACTATTTTTTTATTTAATTAATTATTATGTAAATCAGGCTTTTAATTTTGTAAGCTGCTAGATAATTTATGTGTGTAATTTTAAATGACCAAAAAAATGGTCTTGAAAGTGAATACGAGTACTATTAGTATTGTAGAATGAAATAGGTAGGCAGTATAGAATATTCTAGATCGCTAGAAGATATTGTTTTTTCGAGGGTGAAGAATTGTTAAATGAACACGGAGTTTGTTACAGGACATGCCACAGGTCAACAAAAATTTCTAAATTAAATATTTTATTGTAAGATTTATAAGAACTCGAGTCTACAGGAGATTTTTTGTTGTTCAATCAGTTATAAACAGAGTAAAATTAATACGAAAATTATAAATAGTAAAAATAAATTAATGCAGACGAACCTTTGATTGAATAATCGAAACTATTTGAATACGAGTAAGAATAACGTCACATTGCTTAAAACATTTTATATTTTAAAAAAATATTTAGTCTCACAGGATCAGGCTCAAGGTTCTCATTAATTATTGAATTTGATAATTAAAATTTCTTGTCGTTTTCAATATTTGCCTTTTTTTGGTTGCAATAAAATAAAATAAAATTAAAGGTAATAAAAATTTGTTTTTTCAAATCTCCGAAATTCCTTCTAGATTTTTTTCCACCCAAATACTGAAATGAGATATAGCGAAATTGGTGGGCGGTAGGGAAATTTTACCTTGAAAAATAGGCAAAGATGGGTGCTATGTATAAAAAGGTTAACGACCCCTGGTATAGCGTATTATTTGTATGATATCCAGGTCTCATACTAAAAATATATTTTAATATGGACTTTTGTGGAAAATATTTACTTTTTATCACGGATTTAGTGGATATTTTTAATAATATGAATAATAAAATGATTAATGTTTGTCGTATACATGGTGTTACGATCCTGTTAATAACTGACATTCTCATCTTCAAGTTTCTATGTAAGGAGACGTCAGCGATAAATTGTCTTAGTAAGCTGTAACGCTGAAGCATGATACTGAAACAGCATGCTGTAGCACTAAAGTATGATACTTATACAGCATGCTATAGCACTGAAGTATGATACGCACCACTGTGGACGAAGAGCCGGTTATAAACTAATAAATCACGGAACTTGGGTGCATCTGCACTCTCTCCCAGACACAACTTCATAAATATTTTGTTAAACATTTTACCATACAACAGAATGTCTTAAAGCTTTCAGTGGATAATATATTTTAATTAGAAAGCTTCTAGTCATACATTTATGTTTTCAGCCAAATAGTCTTTTATGATAAATAAAACATAAATCAAATTCAAATTACAAAATAAATAGAGCAGTATTCCAAATCTTTATTCTGAATTCTTCTTTCAGTTACTATGAAATCTCTTTAATTGAACTGAATATATAAAATTATACATATTTATAAAGTGTTTTTTTTTACCCGTTTGTATTCTATGCAATCCAATAGTTTTTTGAATTGATTAATATTCAACAGTAGTAATAATATAAATTTTTGGGGTCGCAAGAAAATGTTGAAGAAGGAATTATTATGCTTCATGCTATCTTGCATCATTCGACAACTACAACAAGGAATATTTAGTATTTTTTAAGGTGTTTTAGTAATTAGAGACTGCATATATTTGAAGAATGGTTACAAAGCGATGTAGGCAATCATTCCTCCTATAGTACCTAAAGTTGTATTCTTAAACTATACTATATATGTTTTTTTTAGCTGCCAGGTTTTTAACTTTATGATAAATATTCAAATTCGAAAATTATCCTGAATAAACGAAGATTGGGTTAATATTTTCATAAATTCTTAATAACCATACGTTCAAGCAAGAGAGACATACAAAATTACGTAAATAACTTTGTAAAATATACACTATAAAACGTTGACACTGCTTTACATTTTTGTTTCAGCTCAAATTTAACCGGACTTTATAACGCCTTCATCAGTATCATCAATTAACTATATTTTTACCTGGAATTGTAGAGCTTCCCCATCTACTTTTGGATTATCCACCAAAATATTTTTTGCTAAAATTATCTAGAATTCTTACTCAAGTGCATTTTGATGTAAATGTTTATTGTTTTTTGATGGACTTTGTAATTATAAATATTATTTTGTTGTGACATCAATGAATTCCCTTGATTAATGATTTCCTAAAACCACATATACCTATCACACAATTCATATAAACCTTTTCACTCACTCTTTTGCTTTATATAGAGCCAACAAAAATTTAACTAATTGACTTGAAAATGGCCATCTAACTTGGCTGAAACATGTCGCCAAAAAAATAATATACATGGAATAAATTCTAAAGAATCTTTTATTTTATATCTGATAGGTTTTTTATTTTTTTCAAATTATTTATTATTTTATCTTATTCTGGATGGACATTTACATAAATTAAGCCGTCGAAAATATTAAACGGTACTAATTTATGAAATTTAGCAAAATATTTATTTAATTAAGAAAAATATACTTTTAAAAGTTCTAAAGATCAGCCGGGGGTATTTTTTTCAGTCCACGACATAAATTTCAGAGTAATCTGTCTTTTTTAACCGTTGTACCCAAATTCATTAATGAAGGTTCGAAGTGTTTTTTGTCGGAGGAGTAAGCTTTATTGCCATATGCCGCGAAGATTTATGATCCAAGTTGCGTCCTTCTCTCCTCCGAGAAGTGTTTCAGGAGGCCCCTGAAAACTTTGGCGAAATACAAAGTTTATTTCTAATTCCTGGCTTTTCAGAAGCGACTCTGAAAAGAAATTTTAAGTGCCCCAATTGTTGGGCGTAATGAGAACTTTTGATTCGAAATGTTTTTCACAAATGAACGGAGATAATTACTTTTCATCTCCTGGTGAGAGTTTTGAGAATCGCGGGCGCATAACAATTTGTCTCGTTTCACACAAAAAATAATTTTTCAGCTGAAAATATTTAGACTTTTTTTTGTTCACATTTAAATAAAAAATGGTGGCTATTTACTTTTAATGTGCCAATGGTAAGTTTTAATTGATCGGGTAATGAATTGCCAAAATAATTCAATTATTTAAATTTGAGTATGTACATTATTTTTTATTTAAAAACAAAACTTTTTTTTTCTTTTACTAAGTCATTAAACTATTTTTAGCACTTTTTTAATTCAATGTTTATTGCACACGAGTATAACTTATAAAACACGTATTATTTTATGATTTATTTTCTATAACGGTCTCATTTAATTTATCATCATGCGTTTTAAATCCCTACATATGCATTATAATAGAAATATGTATAAAACAAATTACAGATCATCGACTTTCAACCTGACTTGGAGGAGATGACGTAGGAGACATAATATTACATTAACATATGGCAGGTGACAGAATATTATGACCGTATACTCAACCCGCTGAGAAAAGTATGGTAGGAAGAAAAATAAATTAATTTAAAAAATTACGTTAACACATACAGGAATAGAAAAATCGTCCGTAAAATCTTTGAGGCTTGCATTTTTTGTTTGGCTAAGTTGCATGTGGAGTCTTGATCTGCCAACTTCATAGAATAGCTCGGCATGTAGACATCATCTATTTTTATGCGGACTCACCATATGAAAATGTGTTGTTTATGGGTCAACTTTCATCTACATCTAATTTAATTTAAAAAAAGGCATTTTGAGGGATTTATAATATGAATTTAGAAATTGATTAATGTTTTTTTAATCTTCATCGGGGATCGAATCCACAATTTTTGGAATGGTAAGCAAACGTTTTACCCCTAAGCCATATCCGCCGACAAGTAAAAACGTAAATATTTTGTTGTATGCAATTTTCGGAGAGAGTTTTCATTTATGAAAAATGTAAATATATTTTATTAATAGTCTTCTTGAAAGACCATTTTGCAAAATAGCTAAAAATGAAAATAAATTGGTTGCCATTGCCAGCAGCTAAATGCGAAAAGTTTCCCCTTTATAATGTTGCTAATTTAAGGCGTCGGGAATTATTAGTATTTGTCGAGTGGGAGGCTCGTAATATTAAACAAGTAAACTCCTGGAATCTGTCACTTAATGTCAAGGGCGACCCCAAAAAGCAGGAGCAACGCAAAGAAAGAGGAAATTATTTGTGACATTTATTTTGACGTCGCTGGGGCGCCAAATGACACAAATACACCCCTGACAATATTGCGATTGGTGGAGCCATGTTGGGGTGATGCCTTTGTTCTGTTTTATAGCTTTTTATATATATTGTATATTAATTTATCTGCTTAATAGTTTTATTACTACTTACTTTTAAATATTTAATTATCAGTGTAGAAATTGATTTAATATTTTTAAAATATGCTTTATAAATCAATGTTCAAAATATGACAATACACTAGGTCAAACATGAAAAATAATGACAAAAAAATGGTTAATCAATTAGTTCATTTACAAATGACGAATATAATATTGTAACAAAACAAACCGAAAAAAAAGTTCTGAACCTATTTGAATCGATTAAATTGTTGTGAAAATCATGGTTTTTATGTTAAGCCGTGTAAAGTGAATTATAGTTTTCTCTAATACTCGTATGTCATTCATCGTTTCTAAGGTAAAAGGCTTACTCCTATGTACTCATTGATATAAAGTAACCAAAAACACACATTCTTGTAGTGAAAAGTGGGAGAAAAAATCAATTCGTCGTGTATACCAAATTCAAGAACTAAAAATTTGGCTATGAAAATGCCCAATAATTCCCATAAATGTTTTTATTGCATGTAAAATGACAATACGTATATTGAACGTTTATTGATTTATTAAATTTAATAATATTTTTAAAAACGTACAGATTCAAGTTCTTTTTTAATTTGAGTAATGGAAGTTCAGAGTCACTAAGTGTATTGGTGCGTGAGAGGTCAGCAGAAATACAGCATAATAAGAAAATAATAAGGAAAAAAATATATACGAGTATATGTTCATTCAAAACACGTTTCAAAATACAACAAATAATACCATGAAAATATTTGTAATAGGTTTCTTGAATTTTTATGATATTTGTTTATATCGTGTCCAAGTAACAAATAAATGCAGCTTTCTTAATACAAAAGCTCATCTATTCTACTATTGACTTTCATAAAGCTTCTCTTAAGAGACCAAATTGTAAGTTCTTAATTTCGCGTTATAAAGATAATCGAGATTTTCCATTTTGTCATAAGGAGACATTGACGCGAAACACAATTCGGAATAACATGCCTTGTTTTAGGTCGAATAGAAAACAACTAAAACAAATTTCCAAGAATGTGAATAAAAAATAAATTTTACTCTTGTCAATTGCTTGATAAATTATCGTCCCGAAAATACTCACACTTGACTTTTATTATGTAAATAGATAAATCTAAAATTCCGTTCGAGTCCTCGCTGTCAGCGAAGCACTCGCCAATTCGGGAATTTGCATTACATTTCATATTCAATAAAAGTCTAAAATAAAATATTCAATATAAAAAATATAGAAAAAAATAATGATTGTTAGTGGATTCAAATTTTTAGAGACCAGAAAATTTTAGAAGTATCCAATTATATTTGAATAATATAACACGCATAATAATTTCATTACACATTGATTGGAATTTGCATTTTCGAAACACATTTAAATTATACCAAAAATACTTATACCTTAAATAAACCAATGTTAATTTAATGACACAATAGATTATTTAGACACTTAAAAATCTAACACAAACACTATATTCTGCGATATTTATTTTAACAATTTTTCAGGAAAAAAACGCCTGGCGTGAGATTCGAACCTCAAACACTATAAACCAAGTCTAGTTCATTACGACCAATGTGAGTCATTCTTAAATTCATAATAATGTAAACAAATTGATACATTATATATGTTAGAAATATAAATTTTTCACAGATCGCAGTTTTTATTAATTATGTGATTCATTGCAAGGTTAGGTCAATTATGTATTAGAAAATTTATTAATTTCGTCAAAGGTAAAATCTGTTCTCCGATTAACGAGTATCTTATTAGGCGGTTTTTTGTATAAGACAATTTGTGCGTTAATTTTTTTTCCATTTTTATAAAATTAAATGTCTTATTTTAAAAATAGACGTTTTATTTATAATTTTATTATTACCGAGGCATGAAATACACTTTTTTGTATTACAATACAATCAAATAAATACAAAATAAATGGCCAAGTATACAACGTAATGCTGTTATTTAATCAAAAGTTTTGATGATTTATTTTCAATTCAGAATTATTTATTTTAAAATATTGTCGTCAATATTTCTTAAGTCCTTTTCATGAAGCATAAGAAATGAAATATTTTATTTTATAAACTAAGCTTGCTTATATTTTCATGGCATGCTTGTACAGTGTTGCACGTGAATCTATAAATAACTTTTTTTTCAGAAACTTTACCTCGAGCTTTTCTTTGGAAACTTTTTCTTCAGTACCTATCGCGGTTTCTTATTTAGATCACGTCCCCTTTCATATTTTCAATATAACTTTTTTGATCGCTTAAAACTTAATTACCTCCATTCTATACGCTGACATTTTTCCTTTAATGGAATAAATTTGTTTCTTTTTTGCCGGAAGAGTATGATGAATCGAGTTATCAGACTAATTACTTTAAAAACACACCGAAGCTTATAAGTTTTCGAAAAAACTTTACAAACAAAAATTCAAAAGTTATATTATTTCGTAAGCTATTAAAAATATCACCGACCATGATGGAGATCTTGATATGATTGTTGAAGATCTGTCTGTGTGTTCCCAATAAATAACTGAGAATAAGGAGGCACAGATTGTTCGCTCTTCCAAAGAGTAACACTAATCTGCAAAAGACTATGCCTATTGGGAGAGGGATCATACTGTTTAACCAAATCGCCTCAGATGTTGATATATTTCACGTAAGGGAGGCCCAATTTAGACATGAACTCCACGAGTTTTTTTGGAGGAATAATTTGTTGGCGTCGTCTGTTTGATGAGCATTGGGACCTTCTGTTGCTTGTCTTTATTGCCTTGTTCTTAGTACTTAATCATAAGTACCTATATTTGTATATATTGTTTTTTTTTTATTTTATGATTTATTCTTATTGTACTTCAGAAACTAATTAAGTTGCTTAAATTTATAATGTTTCTATAAGGGTTTTTTTTTTTAATAAATATTTGATTCTATGGCTTTTCATATGTCCATAATAAATGTTCTTAATCCATACGGCTAAGCGCTCTATATATAGAGTGTTGTTTTGCATACAGAATTAGACTGCAACCCGATATTTGCGATTCGTCATGAGAATGACTGTGAATGTGTGGGATTCACTGGATGACTTTAGACTTTAGTGCATTCCATAATTATTCAAAAGGCAATGAAATGTATTTTTACAATTGAGGGATTAGACTCACTGAATTTAAATATATTTGAAATAAAGAAGGAACGTAAATGCACAAGAAGTAACAGAACTTTTAGAATTTTTCCATAATTTAATTTTTTAGCGACATACTTTGGGTTCTTGGATTAGGTATTTGAAATAGAAAATGGCTACTCAACGAAGCCGAAACATATAAAAATATATTATAATTCTAAACATTATTTTATAATTGATTATTGATATTGTGATATCCCACCAATGCATATTGATTAAAAAAAACAAAAATGTATGAGCATTAAAATTGCTCATTGAATCTTTGAAAATTATACCTAAATATGTCCAGAATTTACACGATTATAAAAGATCAAATATGACAGATACTGGTATGACGATAATGGTAAATTAAACAATCTTTATGAAAGGAGATTACATAATAAAAGCGATAGTGATTTTAGCGGCATTAATAGCATCTAGTGTAAATCAAGACCCAACAGGAAGTCACTAAGATAGCCTCATCATCATCATGATATCCGCTCCCTATCTTGCCAGTAGGTTAAGCTTGCATTTGAAAAAACTCACATTTTCGCCAAAACGGTTCATTTCCCGGTTATGCACGAAAAGATTTTAAAGGACGCATTTATGGAAATTCTAGCAAAGAAACACAAATAAAAATTTTGAGATATGAAAAATAAGGTAGTTTCATATAAAAAAAATATTCATTGAAAGGGTTTCACGTTTTCTACATTTTTTTCTTAATACAGCAAACACCAAAGTAAAAGATTTTCGCAAAGTGATTTGGGATAGAACATAAAGCAGTTCGATTCAAAGTAGCCGTAGTCTAACGGTCATAGAGCCATTCTCTCAGTTTTCTTAAGACCTCAATAGACTACATTACCCCCTAAAAGTACTGGAGGACTCTGCGAAATGCCTTAAGGTCACAGGTTCGATGAAAGGAAAATCCTGATCTATCTCCTTCTCGTGGTGGGGGGTGAGCGACATCAGTCGGCCAATATAGACAGGGACCGAATGTTGGCTGGAATAAGCTAACACCCAGCTAACCTCATCAGGTCCTGGTTGGGGCACTCTATTGTCCTGGAGGGAGTAAATGCTCTCCTAAGGCGGATGAACCTTTATGGTCAACGGCATTAGAATGTGGAAATAAAGGGGAAAATACCATATTAAAGGTCTACAAGACATCCCATGTATCAGCAAAAAAATGATTGCTTGGAGATCGAGATGCAAGATTCTGTTGCTGCAAACCAATCCACCGGATTGATACTACGAAGAAGAAGACTACATTCGGATATATTTAAATATAAAACACAGGACTATCAAAAAATATTTATTTACTCTTAAGAACTATTTTATACTGGATTAATTATATACAGGTATGTTGTAACTAATTAGATTACCAAGTTGTTACAGTGATATTAATCATTTATAAATTGACGTAATAAATATTTTTTATCAAGTTTTTATGTGCTATATAAGACGTTGTAATAAAAAATACTCGTATGTGAGCCATACATGAAGGAATTTACATTATAAAATACTCGTATAAATTCCTTTATTTCTATATAATAGCTGACAAAGACCATATGAGTCCCAGATCCTACAAGCAAACTGTGAGTGAGGATATTAGTGTCCGAACCCAAATTTTTTATATCAAAACATACAGTAGAATACTGACAGATGGTGGAAATGGGGTTTCATTTATGTGCCTTTTTCGGGGGAAACATAGTACATATATTTTATATTATAAGACTGATTATAACGAATCAAGTGAAACCAAATTTAAAGGGTATAACAGTGTTGTTTTATGCATGACTTATGTCCCCACCAAGTCATCACCAAACTGAAAATTTTCATAATATGCTATAACAAGCATTTTATTTCAAGGAATTACGTGTTCAGGATTACGCTTTCACTAAACATTATTAATAAATACGTGTGGGCCAATTTTAAGTATAAAGAATACTATTTTCTACCGTATTAACTCCGTAGATGTATATGTATACAAGTATATGGCCACCTCAAAAAAAAACAGCAGGGAAATTCACAAAAAATTAAGTCGATTGCTGCGATCTACACACACCCATATTTCTAAATTAAGCTGAATAAATTTAATAAGCAATGATCCTTCAGAATTACAGCGGCCAAGAAGTTTGAATAAAAGGCATATTTGATTTATGTTCTCCTACAACTTTTCTATGAGTGGGAAAAATAATGATTAGAACATATTTTACAATTTAAAAAATCATTCAATTGTTTGGATTTGCCCGTGAAGTGCATGTAAGTTAGAGATTTAACCACTCAACTATAACCATTGTATTATTTAAGCATGAGTTCTTGAGAGACGTGAGATGTAGAAGGTTAAGAAAGAAAAATTAAGAAACTTTTCTTTGCATGATACGAGGACTGAAAGTTTGAAAATTTAATAAAAAAACGAATGTCAAGTCAACGCATAAAAGTTTGTTTTTTTGATACACAATTTATAAGAAGATACCTTTGACGTATGAATTAATTAATCACATTGTTTCTTTTCGACAAAATTGTATTTTCAACATTGTTTTATATGTTGAACTTTTAATGATATTTTTATTTACAATGTATCTTTTTTTTCACAAAATGCACATTGATTTTGTAATGAGCCATGTATATTATTTTCGCAAAAATATTTACCTAACATATGGCGAGCTTAAGTCTCACAGACTTTTATGTCAATACTAATAGTCAGACACTAAAAGCTTTCTTCTACATTTCGTCCCCTGTATTTTGCTTTCGCCATATTGCTAGCGTCCTCACATTCTCTTAAACATGTTCCATTATGCTGCCCTAACCTCGTTGTTATGATTTCATTTTCAGTTTCAGAATCTGAAAGAAAAATTCCATCTCTTTCAGCAACCCTCTCAAGTACAAAGGAATATAAAATGAACGATACGTTGTGTGCTTTGGTTTATATTTCATGACAATGTTTTTCATTAAAGTGCTGTTTGCTTAAAAATTAAAGGTGTGCACGAAACAACTAAAATATAAAATGGAAAACTTAGTTTTTTATAGATTTTTTTATTTTCAATAGACGTTCTGAAAATAAAGTATGCATGCAAAAAACAGATTTTTCTAGTGATTCACGCTTTTTATAAAAACTCTTCAATGTTTCATAGTCAAGTTCGTTTTAATAGTTAAGCGTTATTACAATATTTCTTTTATCTTCCATTTTCGTTTTATTATAATGTATTTATTTATTTATATACAAAATCGAAATTACAATTTTTACAAATATTTAGAAACAGAGTAAACATAAATATACAATAAATAGAGAAAATAATAAAAAATAAAAATAACACAAAAGAATAAGAAGATGACACGTGTCAAAGATCACAGAGATCAAGTAGAACAATACCATCAAACAACAATACCATAAACATAGAGTATATATAAATATACAATAAATAGAGAAAATAATAAAAAGTAAAAATAACACAAAAGAATAAGAAGATGACACGTGTCAAAGATCACAGAGATCAAGAAGAACAATACCATCAACAAAAGAGGAAAAGGATGTAAGAAAAGGATCGAGGTGTGCTGGTAGGCCATTTAGGATCGACATTGCCGTTGTACCAAATTCAGTGCTTGAAGCTCCACAAGCATCAACTGGGATCAAAAACAATGGATGGCTACGAGCACGGGTGTACCTATCTGGAACATAGAAGTTAAAACATTCAAGAATCCCAGGGTTGTAAATTGAACCGCGAAGAAGAAGGAATGAATGTTTGAGTGCAGCAATTTTCCTTCGTGACTCTAGCGAATGGAAAGAAAGCATGCCTAGAAGGAAAAGAGCTGGGTAATGTTCGGAATTAAATGAATTGAATGGATAGTTACCGTAAATATAAAAATAAAGACGTCGGAGAAATTTTTTATGAATTTTTTCGAGCATGAAAATGTATTTGGATTTATTGGGATTCCAAACTAAACTCCCATATTCCAGAACAGATAGAACGAGTGAAAAATAGAGAGTACGAAAAATTAGAGGGTTATGAAATTGACTAGCCTGGCGGGTGATGAATCCGAGAAGTTTATTGGCGCGTGAAGTTAAATTGATTATGTGAGTATGGAAAGTGAATAATGAATCGTAGGTTATACCTAGATCCTTGACAACTGCTACTCTGTCGAGCAATGTTCCAGATAAGTAGTATTTGGACAGAATAGGATTTTTAGAACGGGAGAAAGAGATAACATTACATTTGTTGATACTAAACGAGAGCTTTTTTATGGCAACCCAGTTTGATACACTATTAAGGTCAGATTGCAGATTATGCATATCTTCGATGGAGGAAATGGAAGAGAAGATTTTAAGATCATCAGCGAATAATAGGCATGAGGAGTGGGTAATACAATTAACAATATCATTGAAGAACATAAGAAAAAGAAGGGGACTTAAGACAGAACCTTGAGGCACTCCAGAATATGCAGAGAATGGGAGAGATTCATATCCACCGTAGTCTACAAATTGTTTACGATGGGAAAATATAATAACGCTTTCAGTAATAAACCTTATTTGTTTCGGTTAGTAATTAATTATTAATTAAGTTTAAAAATTTGACTTTCAATATTGTAATTATATATATCGGATAAAAAAATATTTTGTTACTATAAGCTTTGTTACAGAGAAAAGGCGTTAATAAAAACCGTTCTTTGATTAGAAGAATTGTTCATTTTTATTTAACCTTTCCAAAGTTACCAGTTTATAGTCGCTTAAATTCAAAATTTTACTTAATTAGTTTGTTTCGATTATAAACTGTATGATATGAAATTTATTAATGAACAGTTTTTTTTGTCGATTTTATTGATTTTGAAATGGTCAATTTATTTTTAAATTAAGTAACACATAAAATATTTTTTTAATGTACAATTGTGCAATGTGTGACAATGCGATGTAATTAATGTAATATTTAGAGAATGCAAAAATTTGTAGCTGAAGTGAAACTGTGAAGCTATTAAACGAGTTAAACCGTCGTTAGGAGCAGTCATTTGTGAAGTAAATTCGTATAGACCTTAATGGAGTTTCAGTCCAGGCAAAACATTACAGTCCGCAGTAAACCAAATAATTAAGTATTTCAACATTAATGTACGTACGGAGACGCTTTCACTCTAAAAAACACTTTAAAATACATTAACAACATGTTACGTTCTTGTGAGAATCAAAGTTATTTGATTTTAAACATATATAACCCAAGAAATCAATGCAAATAACTCATCACAACTTACGTCTAAAAAAATATATTATTTATTTACAAAAATAAATAAATAAATGCTTCGGATGATGCACTTGGATTATTTTTATTCTATCGTGCCCTTGTCTTGAAAGATTGTCAGAAACAATAAATTGTATGTAATTGGCGAAATTTCGGATGCATATATGACTTAGTTTGAGACGAAAATCATGGCAGCAGACATAACTGTATCACGGTAATTTTTGATGACCATATGCGGCTTGCAAGAGGTTAATAAAAATGTGATTAAATTGGGTCAGCCCTGAGAACCAAATAATCCAGGCCTCGAAATTATTAAGCTAATGATCCAATATTTTGAAATATTCCGATGAAGAAATTTTTTTTTTTTTTTATTTAATCAAATATAATAGGATACATTTAAGATTTTTTGATACTATTACATTAATTTTTTTTTTTTTGGAACCTACTTAAAGGTAGATCTTGTGTGTGGCGTGGGATTCATCTTTTGATTTAATTTACACATTTTTACATAATAACATATATATTTTTTTTTTTTTTAGAATATAAAATATCATTCATATTTATAAATTTTTATGAAGTGACAATTTCAGCATCATTTACAACATATATTTCGATTCTTTAATAACCTCGACCCATGTAAGTCTCAATTTCCACCAGACAAATTGTAATGAACTTAATATAATCAATACTTTTTAGTATTTTATACAATTTATATAAATTCTATACTTATTAACATATACATACAATTACTACTTAGTACCTAGCGAGGTTTACATTAGTATCATTTTAATAATAGTAACATTATAATGTAATAAAAAAAAATTATATATTTTTCATTTATTTCTCATTTTTGTACAATTACGTCAGATCTGATTTTTTGAAGAACCGTTTTACCCTTTTATTCATTATTTTCATGTCACTGATCGCTTTTATTTCCGGAGGAAGATTGTTGAAATTCACTATATTCTTGCATGTTGTGTTAAATTTTGGTATTAGTAGATTATGTATATACCTAGCAGGATGAGTGTTCCAGTTTTCAATTCTCCTTTCGTCAGAACAGTGTATTTTTGGTATAATGAATCTACCAACTTTAAATTCATTGAATAGGCTTTCTGTTGGGTATGTGGGAGGTTTTTTTTTAATAGATTTTGATGATAAGTTTTTGTACAGTTCTAATGACAATTATTGCAGTTGAGATTGGACAATGGAGTAAACCATTTTTAAATCTAGATAGGATGTTTCTGAGTCTAATGAATATGTAGATGCATTTGCGTATACGTTTCACTAGTTCGGCTGTGTGCATGTTCCATTTTAAGTTACTGTCAATTAATATACCCAGGTATTTTTTAGTTTGATCATTGAGCAGTTTTTTCACAGTTAGAATTATTACATCCAGGGCAATGTATAAATAATTTAAATAGGTGTTTTAATTTTATTTGGAGAATGGGATTAGATATGTCTTTTCTGCATTTAATGTAAGTAGATTAATGTCAAACCACCTTTTGAGATGCTATTAAGCTAATGATCAAACATTTTGAAATATTCCGATGAAGAAATAAAGTCTTATATTCAAGTCCTTCCATGGGCGTAGAGATGACATCAGACAAGGTATATACAAAAGCAACAATATTACGTAAAATAATATTAATTTACACGAGAATGTTTTAAAGTATTAAATTTGTTATTGCCGTTGAAACATACATGGTAATATAAACAACTTAAAAATCTTAATAAGGATAGGATTAAAGCATTTCCAAAGGCTTTTGTTCATCGAATGAATAAATTCTCAGAATGTTTTATTTTTAATGAAAATGTGTCTAGTTTTGTAATTAAAAAAAAAATGTATGAAATTATTTTCAATTATCCCACATGTTAAAAAGAGGGAGTAAATATCCTTCCTCTGTTTACCGTAGCTTGTACTCTGTACGGAGTCTGTTTCCGGAGGGTTAATTAGTCTTAGTTAACATCTTGCCGATAATGCCGACGGAGCGATTTGTATTCGCATGAATATGGTAAGCCGGGCTGTTTTGTAATTTAAATTTTCTCCGTAAAGCACCTGAGCACCGGCGGAGAAATTAATGAACGGTCCATTTGTGTGAGAAATGTTTGAATGCAACTCCTTTGTTTAAAGACACTCTCGAGTTGTGAGTAATCGAGTTTCCTTCTTCGCTGATTGCGGGAAATGTTTTCGGATGAAGCGATCTAAGTTTTCGCTTTAAAGGTGCAAAACCTTATTTATCAAAATCAAAGTTCTTAACCAACAAATCAAAACTTCTCAAAACAAATATATCGATGAATACTATTACGAGTATAACATATTTTTGTGAAGGTAAATTAAATAAATACATTTTGTGTTATAGGAATCATCAAGTATATTAGAGATGTGAATTCGATTTGAATTAAAATATTTAATGTAAAGTAACGTATTGTTGCAATTACATGTTTATACTTAAAAATAATATTTTCCTCAAATGATTTCCTTAAAGTATATCATATCACATTAAGTATGAAATGATAATGTATTGATATCAGCTTGATATAGGACTTTTAGGCTGATGCCGTAAAGCCTCAAAAAACGATCTTTTGTCTCTTATTTTTGTTCACTCGCCTGACATGCACATCTTATAATGTTAGTTTTAGTTATATAATAATACATAGTCTTTGCATAGGCCATTTTATGTGTTATGACAATTGCTCCATTTTATGTTGGTGGTACTGTCATCTTTAATTGGCTTTTTTGCCGTGACGGTCTTGGTAGCGTTAGATGTCGGAGTGCTTCACCAGTTCACTCGCGACCAGCATAGCGAACGCATAATGGCGTTCGCCATAACGGGTGGACGAAAAAGCAAGTATCTAATAAAATAAACGCGAATTGTGAACCGAAAACAAGTTCTTTGTATTCTTATTCAATCTGCTCCTACATCCTGCTGCCCAGTAATACGATATCGAACTCTGAGAGAAGGATATCAGTATAAAAATAATATGAACAATAATCGTATCTAGAATTATGAAAGCAAAATGAATGTATTGTTGCGTTGTTATTGTTTTTAATATTATAGAATTAATCAGGTGTAATAAATAAATATTCTTAACAATTATGATTATGAATTATCGAAAAATATTCCTTGTTTACTATATATAGCTTTAGCAAGTCTTCTAGAGGTCGTTGGACACCATTTTTCTTCTTGGGACAAGACATGTACGAGTACAGTGTAAACTGACAAAACTGAGTAGCAGCAAAGAATGTTGACCAATGTTGCAGATATGTGGAAAATAAAAAAGTTTTGGTAATGATAATGTATATCTAGTAAAATAACTAAAAATGAAAATGTTATTTACAAATATAACATTGTGTTTCGCAAGTTCCTAAGTCTTTGTAATGCAAGGAAGCCTATTAGTAATATTAATTATGAAGTGTACTTTACGAGATAGAGAACTTAAAGATGCTTAATTATTAATTTGCGGAAGAACTTAGAACTTTCAAACTAACATGCTCGCTAATATCGGGTGCGCGGTTAATTTTCAGGTCCAAGTTTTGTGTAGGATGGATCATACTTTCTTGTAGGCGGAAGTTGCGGCGGAAGGATCTTGAGGGCGGATTCGCGGCCCGCGAAGCCTCCATAAACCGGACCAGATATACGAGTACCGAACCGAAACGCAGAGTTGAACGAAAACACATTCATAGTCATACGAGTGTTAGTTTTTTAGTTTTTTTTCGGATGTGATGAATTTAGTTTCAAACCCTAGTTGCCCCTATGGCGCCCCCTTCCAGACCTCAGAGCACATTCTCTTGGACTCTCAGTTCCTCTCGTTAGAAAGAGGAGTCCTTCGATGTAGTTCGAGAGAATCGCCTCGGCCCTATCGGGCATGCAGACTAAAAAAAAAATCCACGCATTTACAATATTTGCTCGTATTTTCGGTGAGAGAATCTATCTTCCATCTCCATCTCTTTACAACCCATGAATGCGATTCTAATCTCTTTCATGGATTCTTTCTTTTAGCACTTCCGTGCAGTGGCCACAATTGTTCAGAGGGGACTCTCACTGGACTTGTCAGTTGCTAAGTGATCCTAATCTGAATGAGCGCGTCATCAAGGAGACTTAGCTGTGCTCCGGTGTGATGCGGGTGTGAGGCGGGTAAAGTCCAGTCTTACGAGTAAGTAATAAGGAGCTCCTACAATATAATGATTAATTTCCACACAACATATAGATGACTGAGAAAACGGCAGGCGTTTCCACATTAAAATCTTATAGGTCAATCAAGTAATGAATCCTTCCATCAATAGGCTGCATTATATTTGTAATCTTTAGACATGTATTGCACAATGTTTTTATACTAATCTACTGTCATATAAAGTGATCATTGACCAGCAAGGTCATATACAATAACGATTAAGATTTTTTTTTTCAATTTTATAGTTCTGTTTTTACAAATATATTGTTACTTATTAAGCTGTGATTCTACTGAATGTCTTAAACACATGAAAATTTAATTTGTAAGCATCACATTTGTCTGTAGTGATATAAGATTGATATAGATCCTTTATGCTGATGGTGCAAAGCCTCAAAAAACGATCTTTTGTCTCTTATTTATGTTCGCTCGTCTGACATGCATATCTAATAATGTTGGTTTTAGTTATATAAGAATACACGGTGTTTGCATACGCCATTTTATTTGTTATGACAGTTGGCACATGTCATGTTGGTGTCACTGTCATCTTCAATTCGCTTTTTCTGCCGCGATGATTGGCAGCGCTAGATGTCAGAGCACGCCGGCAGTTGGAGCTTGCTCGCGACCGTTATGGTTACACCTAATGGTGTTCGCCATAACGAGTGGACGAAAAAGCAAGCTGTTCGAGAAATAAACACGAATTGTGAAACAAAAACAAGTTCTTTGCATTGTGAACCTGATCCTGAATCCTGTCATCCAGTAAACCGATATCGAATTCAGAGAGTTCATATCAATTCATTTCATAATCATACCAAATACGCACCTAACTGTAGCATATGGTCATCACAAACTGTAACATAATAAAATAGATAAATAATAATATGTTTCTAATTTATGTTGAACAGCCAAGGTTTTAATATTACCGATGTGATTAAGGTTTACAGAAGAGTATTTAAAAATATATATATCTAGAATGATTACTTAACTTTTTAATAATTTAATTTGGGCACGTAAATATACAAATAAGAAATCAGTTTTTTTTTTAAATATACTTATTATTGACGTTAAGTTCACTAATTTCCTCGTGTTTACCGATCAACAACATTTTTTTTTCATCAACAATTTTACAGCCAAACAATCGCATAAATAATATTTCGCATGTCATAAAAATATAAACATTTCAAAATGATCTATGTCCATCTATAAAATGATATGTCCATTAAATATTCATTAATTTTGATCACTAATCTAACAATATAACTACATGTTGCTGTCTATGGATCTTAATACAAACAAATATCACACGCTATACACCAACGCCGATTTGTACGGTAGAGTTGCGTAGCTAAACGATAATACTTGTATGAACTATTTTATAGCTCCTGAGACTTTTATTTTTCTTATGCAACCGGATTCAGCAGCCGCTACATAAATATATAGTCTAAAAAGGAAATGCTTTGTTGACCAAAAGTAATATTTTTGTTCTTTATGGTTTGCAGAATTCTTTTTCAGGAAACGACTATTTTTCAAGAAAAGTAGTAAGCCAAGAGAATAAAGATTACAATATTACAGGAAAGTATATATACGTTCCTATAATATTATAAAATAATATAGTTACGTGTTGTACCCTGCAAGTTACATACAAGATTAGGTTACGAGTCTGAACATATATATTTCGATAATCATCATCATTTGATTTACCAAAGTTATGTTAACGTTAAGATTTGGCAAAGAGGATCATATAAGTAAAGATATCAGCACATATAATGCGAGCAATAAAATAATTTTAACATGTAATTCAACATGTAATATAAACTTTGATGGATCACAGTCTGCTGTTTTGCTAACTGCGTATCGTTTAGTTAGGTAGTTTTCTTAAAATGAACCTCTTCGAAAATGCTGATTAAAACCAAAAACAATCAAATATATTTCGGATACAATAGCTGACCGCTATTTGAGTCGCCTCGGAAGCTGTAAAGAAACATTTACGAGTATGTTCCTAAAAGGACCTCCAGGTGCAGATGTCTTGGGACTATGCACGTAACGCACAGTGAAATTTAACAGAACTGTGTGACGTCAAATTATGGTGACTATATGTTTCATCTAGATAGAGAAAAAAAAATAGTTTAATTAACAATAATTTTACATGTTGACACAGTTTACACGTAGATCGCTGAAGACATTTTGAATGAAAAGAAAGAGTGTTGCGAAACAGAACAAATAAAATAAATAATATATTCAATATCAAATTAGAAGCATATTTTATTTATATTGTTAGCATTTTTATCGCACAAGAAACACTTCAATTTATGTCAACAGGGGGCGCTGTTACCAAAACTGTTCATGTTAAAAGAAAACTGAAACAGTCCACACCCGATATCTAAATAAATAAGTGGTGCGGTCCCCCACTGGGTCTTGACCCTCTATTCCTCCGGTTATTCTAAAAAACTTCAGAATTGTTCAGTCGAAAAAGTTTGACCCAGGCACTTTTGTTATTCCTTTGTTGTTTATCAGTTCAGTGAATGAAATAAAAAAGCTTCCAACCAGCGGTAAGTATTCTTGTATATTTTTGACAGAAGGTCTTTGATCAAAAAAAACGGTTTGCTCTCAGATGCTCTCAACACTCTTGACAGTATATTTATATTTCAGCAATATCGAATATATTATGCAATACCAGCACCATTTCAGGAAAAAGGTTTTCAGTTTGCTGAATCTCTGTCAAAAGTTTCTCAAACGAGTTAAGTAACTATTATTGAACAAAATCACTCTTCACTTGAATTATAAAACTACTACAATTAATAGTGTAATAAAAATAAATATTTCATATATTTTCTTGAACACAATGAAATATTTGTACACAAATATAAGCTGTTTTGTAGACTTTTACGATCAATAGTTCATGATTGTTTTTTTTATGATGTAAGTGAAAGAGGATTTTTAGTATATATTCCACATTTTTTTTGATGGCATGTTTGAGCTTCAAAAATAAATCAAAACGTGTAATTGGCTTTATGACAAAGTCAAAACATGACTTCAGAAAAGTGTGTAAAGAACTAAAAATTCTTATTTATTGGCAATATTTAAAATATAAATAATTTCCTAAAGTTTTCAGGAATAATAATGAAAATGTATATTTATGTTTAATGTATATTTGTTGTAATGCATATTTATGTGCAGCAATTATGTTGAAAATAAAATATTATTTAATGTAATAAAAATAATTATAAGAAAAAATATGTAAAAAACATTATTTTCAACACGCTCTTGTGTATGTGTAAGCATTAAGTGAATCACGAAAGAAACTAAATTATATGGATTTTTTTAATTTTTATTAGAATATTATTTTATTATTTCAATATTCTAATCTACTGTTATAGATCATTTTACTATATTATAATATTATTAATAATTAAATATACATATACATATTGATATACATATAAATATAAATATACATATAGAATATTGAAATAATAAAATAATATTCTAATAAAAATTAAAAAAATCCATATAATAATGTCTCCTTGAGACAATATCAAGAAGGTAAAATTATTAATCAGTAACACAGGTAAATGATTGGTTATAAAGTCCAAGTCGGAACTATAAGTAGTCGTTTCTCATCCATTCAGTCTATAGTTTGGTTCGAGACCCGAGTGGTACTTACTAAAATAAATAGACTGTCGGAAAGTAATAATATTAAGCTTGTGAATAAATGAAGACTGATTGAATAATAAAAAATAAAAATATACATACTTTGAATATATACTATAGCGACATCTATCATACGATGATAACAATGACATGAATACTAGTTTCAACGTGAGTCGGTCCAGGCACAGTAATAGCCCAGTCGGCTGAGCGGTATGAATACCTGGGCATAGTTGGTTTCAAGGTCCGCGGTTCGCATCCCGCTTCTGCCGTTATTTTTGTGTTTGGATTGACGCGTTGAAAAAAGAATTTTATGTATAGTATATGTATATTTAATTATTAATAACTAAATTATATTTTATCGATATCCATTGACGTATAATTTTATAAAATTAATATTTAAAGTAATAAAGAGAACATAATCGAGATTACAAAACAATTTCACAAATTAAATGCCCTGGGTAAATACTTTCAGGAAGTGACTGGAGTAAAGGGGGATTTTCGAGTAAAAGTTGAAGGACTGTTGACGTGGCTCGTGGACGTTTTTTTACTCCTTCCCTTTTTGCGGTAAGGGAAAATGTTGATAAAGAGCGAAATTAAAAAAAAATTAAACAATGAAAAATATAACCCGTTCATTCCTTTAAAACCAGAAGGACCCGAAAAATAGAACAAAGAATTTTTGCCACAATACTCGTGTATACTGTATAAAAATTAAACATAAATATTATGACGTCGCAATGTATACGCGTTCAAGAAAAAAACGTAAGTAAAAAGTTACTAGAATAATCATTCTCTTAGATATAAATGCGTTGAATGACTTTAGAATAGTATTTTTTTAATATTACTTCCTCTTTAATTTGTGTACTCCCATCACTGGAGTCATCTGTCATTCTTTTGATCTCGTTTCAAGTCATATTTGTCCCAGAACTGCATCGAGTACAAACGAGTACAATGCATACTTTCTAACTACCTTTTGAACCCAGGAGCTTGAAGAGAAGGCATCAATAGATTTTTATGCATACTTTAAATATGCGTTTATGAATCAGTATTTATAGGGAGATGATTATCCCGATGCCCCCAATATGAAGATCATTTGTTTCTTATGGGAAACTCAACTAAAACAGAAACATACGATATTCAAAAATTAGAATTACACATTTGCGTATCGAAAGAGAAGCAATGTTACGTTGTAATATTCTATAAAATTGTGATGTTAATAATGTAAGAGTACGAGCTGGAAGAAGCGATTCTCAGGTATCTGCGTGGCTTGGCGGCAGATTTTTTTTGACTCGGGCTTTCAAAACTTCGTATACCGCATGCAAGAATGCATTGAACTCAGTGGCGAATATGTATAAAAATAGGTAAAAGTCTGAACTTTCCAAAAATGTACGCATTCATGGAATTGCACATGTTTTACACTGTGAAAAATCACTGGGAAACTTATTGTACGGACAACCCTCGTTTATATAACAAACGGCGCGGTGTTATGATATATAATATGAAAAACGGATTACTTTTTCAAACATTAAACTAATATAGTAAATTATATTGCTAACAAAATAAAATTTACGTATTTAACGGAACGTTAGTATGTATGCAGGTATATAAATTTATTATATTTGCATCTTCATTATTGCAAATATTAAATCTCTAAATAATGATGGACAACATGTTTTCAATAATAGGGACCTGTTGCATTGATTTAACTTAGTTTTACAGTTATTTCATGAATTTTATTTCTATAATATAACAATTTCAGAGTGCTGAAGAAATCACGAAGTTATAGAGTACTGAGAAAATCACGTAGGAACGGTACTGCGAAAATTACATAGATGTATGGTGAGAATATCATACTCGTTTGCAGTACGCGGGAAAAGAGTGCACTATGCCCCTACCGTTCTTATGTTACAGTGAACAGGAAACCACTTTTCGGTGTAAATATTTTATCTAAAGAATTACTACTAGACTGTATTAGAAAGGTGTCGTATATATTTCATATACGCTTGCTGTTGTGACGATGCCTTATTTGAGGTGTTGATTTGATAACTTTAGTAGACTACGACACGCATCATTCACATATTGTCATTTAACTTTTTCATGTTAAAATAATTTTGATAAATAGTCAATAACAAGCATATTGCAACCGTAAACTACTTGCAGGAAACAGTTGTTAGCAGCTACAATCGTATTCTCTATGAAAGTATTTATAACAATATTCCAACAAATATATATTTTTTTGTTAATAGGTCTGTAGCATGTTAAGTTTTTTAAGTGGCGGATCAACCTCCTTAATTGAACCGTTTTATAACATTGCAGAATTAGCATTAATGTAATCATCAGGAAGCTTATTGATCTAGTATGTAACGGGTTCGATAATCAATATGTGTCTGAACCGATCGCTCTCAAGTTTTCTACATTATATCGTGTCCAAGCAGTGTTCTCCAATAAAACTATTCAACAAACACTCCTGTAACACTACAATATGTTTCTCTTAAAAATAATCCGTATTGGGGTGAGCCGCTCCATAGGACCAAATGGTGCATGTCTAAGACTATTTTTTTACCCATGTAAGTACATGCAGGAGAGTACAAACGATCGAGACTAATGTTCTCAATGACGTTCAGCCAGGGCAACTGAAAGCTGTGTGCGGAAAACGCGAATTGTGTTTGTTTTTGTGTGTGGGTAGGGGAGATTGCATCTGAAAATTTATATATTTCACGAAGAGTCCAGATTATATGAAGGAGGAAACATAGACAATGTAAGAGCATTTCAGACCTTACAGGTGCTTTACGAAGGAACTTTGGAAACTAATAATAATTCTTCGACACACATTAATCATGTATAAATGTTTGGCAAGTGTAAGATAAGTTTGTCAGTTGTGGGTGGGTGGATTAAAAAAAACATAATTATCAAAATACAAACCTCGTTGTAGATTGAATCGATAAGCTCTTACATAGTAGTCTAGTGATTTTACCCCTCTGCACTATGTTAGGGTGAAGAGGAGACCACTCTACCGATATGCGTCAATAGGAGTGGCATTTCCCGCCGGCTAAAGTAAAGTTGGCGACACTTCATTCTTTGTAAAGCGATCTATATTTGTCAGCTCCCAGTCGCCTTCCACTTCACGGGCAGAGTATAATGGTGCGATATTTCTGTTTCGATGGATACTTTTTGTATCTCGCCTCAAGTGTTACTTCCTATGAGGCTCACTCGAACGCTCTTGAAAAATCGATACGTTTCTACATTGACAAAACAGAACACCAACGCTAAAAGAAAGCTAACTATTACATTAAAATAATGTTAAATTTGCGGCGAAAATAGTACTCATATTACGTTATTTACTATTACACTGGTTTCAAATATAATTTTTTAAAAATATCGTCATTAGTTTTGCTACTTATATATTATACTTTATTTTATTAACTGTTTATTTAACTTATTTGTGGTGGATTGATCAATTGCACACTTTTTTCTATCTATGAATTACTATTAATGTTTGTCTTATATGTCACACAGATGTCGTTAGATTCGCTTTCATAGATATCGCACCAATCACAAGGAGATGTTAAGGAAGAGGTCATCGCTTAACCGCCCGCCTAAGTCCATTGTTGCACCAATGCTGTGTCTACCGTCCGATCATCATCCAACAACTACCGACTCTCGAATCAGATTATTGATAACTCAAATAAAATATGATCGTAAATTTATACTGTGCAAACGTAATTTAAACTTACTTGATAATTAAATTTCCCGTGACATTATTCAGTGTTATTATTTATTCTCTTTCATGTTCGGAATGTTCATATCTTCCTTTCCAGATCACCACATACATGCACACCAACACTCTGTCACAACCGTGATATCGACAAATTAAACAATAGTTATGGCTGCTAGATTCATATCTTTCTTTATACAGCTAACGCATAAATGAGTGCATTTTCGTCACCACTGTTTATGATGCTTATATATACTAAGTGAAAGGTTTACAGTAAACAAAAAAAGGTTCGGTTTTAATTCAACTTATTCGTACTCTACTACTCTCCAGAGCCAGTTTCCATTCCTCGAGCATTTCCTGAATACTTTGGGCATTTTAACTGATTAGAGCAATATCGTCAGCGTATACAGTATTCCAAAGGAATGGTTTCTTAATATCTCTGGTGACACAGTCCATGGAGAGGTTAAAAAGCAATGGACACAGTGCTGAGCCATGGTAAACACCGGTCCTCACTTGAAATGGCTTAAGCAAATATAGTATATATGATCCCTAAAAAATTACCTGAATAATTGCTTATTAATACAATTTTTAACGTTTCACGTGCTACATATAAATAAAAGCTTCTACCTATTTTCAGTGATTTTAAATATTTTAACATTTATATAAGCCCGGATTCCATAAATAAAAAAATATTACTTAAATAGCCAGAGATGGTGCTTAATTTTGTGGGTAAAATATTATTTTTAATTATTTGATGTATCCCTTTGAATGTACCTGAAAAGTTTCATTTTCCGGATTGTGTTTTTTTAAATTTTAATTTGTGTGTTTTTTTTTTTAAGTTTTGTTTACGTGTATTATGTATGTATTTTTTAGATATAATATCACTTTTTTAGTAAATTTTTTATATGTTTCATAAAATATTCATTAATTTTCTCAATAAAACATAATCACTTCAACATGAACACGTTCAAAATCCAAAAGCATCATACATAAGGTCGTTGCGTAAAATTTCGTGAAGCACGCTGAACAAATTAAACAACTTACATAACAGCAATAAATCTCATCAGCAAAAATTTCCGCACATGAAGCGACCAAAACTGCAGTAAAACTCGTGCGAATTTATATGACGAAAATCCCCGGGGTTAATCCTTATTTTATGTCAGAGGCGTGTAGCAAAAAATTAAAGTTTTAACGAGGCTTATTGGTATGAGGAGGCCGAGATCGAGCCTCCCATAGCCTCCGGCGAGGGTGCCCTGCAACGACTGACAAAGCTCTGCCCCTGGTTGCCTTGAATGGAGTCTAGAGAATTCCGGCAGAACTTCGCCTAACCGATATATTTTCATCGCGCTTTGCTTTTTTCTTGTTGGAAGATTCCACTTTTAATAACCGTAATGTCTTTATTCTTGTTTTTTTAAGTAAAAAAGCATTCGCCTTAATCTCGGAGACGTTTATTTAATGGAGGTTTTTTCTTCTTCTATACTCTCTCGTAAATAATTTCGCAGTGCTTTATGTGTTATTTTTGCGGTATGTTTTTTGTATTGAGATGTATAACAGTATGGGACTGAAGATTATTTCCTTATAAGATTCCTTCTTTAAGCAATTCATACAATATAAATACAATTTTAAAAGAAAACTATGATCACAAAAGTGAAGTTAAGTATAAATATTTATAGTATTAGTAACTTTGATATGCATTTTAAGCACTCGTACAGATTATTTAACGTATTTAAAAATGGATAATTTAATATAACAAGTGTTGGTTAATAGTACTTTATTTCGCTTTTCTCTCCTTAAACAATTTTATTATTTGATATGTAGCATATTTTTTAACTAGTATTGTTTTCCTATTAATTTATATCTGTTTTTAAAATGAAAAAAAGTTTCAATATTTATAAGATAATTTTCTTTAAAATTATATGAGAATTTATGGTTAAGTGTTGAATGGATGTCAAGGTATTCTCGTTTTTTTTTAGTAATAAACGTATTTTCTTTACATTCGATATGTTTATGCCCAATCTTTCATTGAAATTTTGGTAATAATTAATTTAGATAGAATCATAAGGATTCAGGAGGATTGTCAGCAGACGGACGCTGTCAACGTCTTTCGAAGTCGGGGTCATCGCGACTTCACTGGACTTTCTCATGGAGCCTGAAGTGTGGCCTGAAAGGACCATCGTTCAACCCTGGATACGTTTAAGATAAAATAATCGCAGTGAACAGTGGTTGAAACCAACGTGAGTGAAGATATTGACATATTTAGTGTAATATTGCTTCAGATTCAGTGCTGGTGTGGATGGATACGAAATGTTGGTCGTTTGATTTTGTGACAATAATGCCGTGCTATTTGTGTGTCAACCATGATATAGCTTTGACATGATTTTTGTTGTCACAAATCCTAAATATTTGCGTTGCATATTCCGACACTTGCTCTGAGTGTGATGTCATTGACACTAAATGTGTCAATACATTTACAACATCACACTTACTTTAGTACTTCAATAAAGAATTAAAATTGTATACTTTGTAATTTCACTGAAGGAAAAGAAATAAAAATTGTATAAATTATATAAAACAAGGTAAAAAGTAGTTTAACACTTAGCAATACTTAGCTCTTGGGTGGTGATGCGCACCTACCGACTGCTATTAAAAGAGCAGTTTATAGCCTCTCACAACCAACTCCACTCCCACCTGTACGTGGTGAGCCCTACATAGTCATGTCACATCAAGATTGCGGTAACCAATCCCTTTGGCGATATGACGTGATGAACTGACGGGAGAAAGGAGGGCTGAGAGAGTTATCAAAAGAACTCTCCCAGCTTCAACTAGGCACGGTGTAAACCGGCCATAAACTCGCCAAGCCGCCTGGCAAGCGTGGCGTTTTAAGCCAACAACCCCGAATGAAAACACAACAAAGATCCGGCCCCTAGTTCCCAGCAGCTTCGCTATTCCTGGCCACGGCAGCGGCCATGGTAACGGCGGGCGGGGGTGCTAAGAATCACTGGGTTACTGCAGGCTGCCACAGACGACTATTTATTGCTACCTACAACACGAGAACATTGAGACTAGATGAGAAAATCGTAGAACTGGAAGAGGAACTAGATAGAATCAAATGGAGCATCGTTGGGCTGGCCGAAGTTAGACGAGAAGGAGAAGGTCTGATTAAACTCAACTCAGGACATCTCTTATACTATAGAGAAGGGGATCAAACCTCTCAAGGTGGAGTTGGCTTCCTTATCAACAAGGAAATTGCCAACAACGTCACCGAAGTTAATAGTATATCCCCCGAGTATCATACCTGACGCTTAAGTTATCGAACCGATACTCCTTACGAGTGGTGCAAGTATATGCCCCAACGTCTAGCCATACCGATGAAGAAGTAGAAGCTCTATATGAAGACATCGAAAAAGCCCTACAATACAATAAGACACATTACTGCATAGTTATGGGAGACTTTAATGCTAAGATTGGAAAGTGCTGTGAAACGAGAAATTTATAGACAACTTTCACATGCTAACAAAATGTTTTGCATGAACACATTTTTCAAGAAAAACCAAAACGCAAATGGACCTGGAGAAGCCCGGATGGTAACATAAAGAACGAAATTGATTTTATTATGGCTAATAAGAAGAATATAGTCACTGATGTCTCAGCGATGCAATGCTTTAGTACCGGAAGTGACCACCGTCTCGTTCGAAGTACTGTGCACCTAGACATCAAACTGGAAAGGAAAAAGCTAATAAAACAAAGAGTTATACGTCCGTTAAATGTTCAGAGCAAGCTTGAGGAAACTTTTCAGCTTGAACTACAAAATCGATTCGCAGCACTGGAAGATAGTGATGACACCGACAACGTCAACAAACTTAACGAAAGAATCATTAATAGCATTAAAGAAACTGCCAAAAAGTCATAAAGCAGTGCAAAAGAAAAAGGGTCAAAATTCTCAGACAAAACGATAGCTCTTATGGACGAACGTCGTAAAAGCAGAAGCATCCAAGATTACAATACCCTGAACAAAAGTGAAAATCCATGAGATTTGACATTCGTCGTTCAAACACCGAGTATATCATGGAGATTGTTGCACAAGGCCGAGGGTCAAATGCATTTAGCAGACACACCTCTATAGGACAGGCCCAACTTTCCAAATTAAAGACACACGATGGGAAGATAACAACAAATCTTAATGATATACTGAAGGAAATAGAACATTTCTACGGGTTATTGTATTCATCTACGATGCCAGGTCCTAATGACAGATCTGCGGACGACAAGAGGGCTACTCACAAAGCACTGGTCTGAAGACATCCCAGATATAAGTATATTCGAAATTAAATCGGCCCTAAAACAACTTAAGAACAACAAAGCCCCTGGAGAAGACGGAATTACATCTGAGCTTCTGAAAGTAGGAGGAACCCTGTTGAAAGAGCTTAAAACTATTCAACAAGGTAATAGAACATGGAGAAACCCCCGGCGACATGGAGTACGAGTATTGTGATATTGTTCCACAAAAAGGGGATAAATCACTGCTCAAAACTACCGACAAAGTATTCTCCAGAATTTTAACAAACAGGCTGACGGGTCGATTTGATGAATTTCAACCTCGAGAGCAAGCTGGGTTTAGAAAGGCTTTAGTACAATTGATCATATCCACACGCTAAGACAAATCATTCAGAAAACCGAAGAATATAATCAGCCACTCTGCCTCGCCTTTGTAGACTATGAAAAGGCATTTGACTCAATCGAGACTTGGGCAGTGCTAGATTCACTACAACGCTGCAAAATAGACTATCGGTATATAGAGATAATAAAATCTCTTTACAAATCTGCAACAATGATGGTCCAGCTCCATGATAGCACTAACAATATTTCATAAACAAAGGTGTTAGACAAGGAGATGTTATATCTCCAAAACTCTTCACAAACGCCCTAGAATATATTTTTAAACTGCTATCCTGGACAAAATGTGGAATAAATATTAACGAGAGTACATTTCACCGCCGATTTGCAGATGACATAGTGCTAATAGCCGAATCACCTAACAAGCTCCAAGACATGCTCTACGACCTCAATGAAGCGTCGAACAAAATTGGTCTGAAAATGAACATGGATAAAACAAAAGCCATGATTAATAGTCATATTTCACAGACCTTTGATCCTATTTCCATTGAGGAACAGAAATAGAGGTTGTAAACGACTATACCTATCTGGGACAAGTAATACAACTAGGGCGAAATAACTTCTCAAAAGAAATCGACAGGCGCATACAACTGGGATGGGCAGCATTTGGAAAACTAAAGTACATTTTTAAAGCGAATTCGCAATGCCTTAAAACTAAGGCGTTTAACCAATGCGTCCTCCCTGTATTAACTTATGGCGCAGAGACGTGAATCACGACCCATAAAATAAAAGTCACCCAGCGTGCTATGGAGAGATCCATGCTCGGAGTGTCGCTAAAAGATAGAACTGAAACGAGGAAATACGCAGAAGAACTCAAGTAGTGGATGCTACCCAACGAATAGGCACACTCAAGTGGCAATGGCAGGTCATATCTGTCGAAGAGACGACGCCAAGAACTGGCAAACGAAGCATAAACAAGTGAGTGACCTGGATGCGGAAGGCGGAGGATCGAAGAGGATGGAGACTCATGCGGGAGGCCTACGTTCAACAGTGGACGGACACAGGCTGATGATGATGAATACTTAGCACTTATTACACAATAATGTTGAAATAAATGTTTTACACGAATTCATTGTATTATATACTCGTACATTATATTTTTCAGCTACAAATATGTAATTTTAACTGAAAGTCAAGCAAAACTGATTTCGCTACCGTTACACGATAAAGCTATGACGCTGTAAAATTGTGAACTATTCATCATCCGAGTTCGTAGAAGAGTCTTGTACGAGAATTGCAATCTCAGTAAACAAATGCGTCGCATAGATGTCGCCTGTGTAGCGTGTTCGAGTCCCAACAGGATGGCGGGAACTTTTATTTGAATCTGCGACGGAAACAGATGCAGGCGGTGGAAGTTTCCGTGTAGAGCAATGTACACCGTAACGGGTCCGAAGCGCAATTGTTCCACACTTTGTAGAGTTTAACGGATCCGTTTAACGCCCCGCCGTTATATTTAAGCTGCGACAGGAAATGGAACGACTGCCGCATTTGTTTCAGCAAATGTTTTGTTTATTTTTCAATTGAATGAAATAATTATGTAGTAGTTTTGACAATTGATATTCTAAACATAAATAATAGTTTCCTACATTACAAATTATTCTTAGATAAATAAAAGTTATTTTATATAAACAAAACGAGGACTTGTATTTTAATTATTTATATTTTTAACAAAATTGTAATTTTGTAATTGTATACTTTTTTACAATTACACAGAAATTTTGGATTTATTTTTAATAGATTATTTGAGAGGCATTTAGGTTTATTTTTTAACTTAAATTTAAAGACTTATAGAGGCAAATTACAACATTAAAAATGCACAAAAAAGGTAAGTCTATCAAAACATACGATAGAAAGGAATGTACGCACTTTAATCCCCGATGAGAGCATTTTCAATAATGTACGATACAAATATTATAAAAAATTCTGCCGTTATTTTAAAGTTTGACGCGTTGAAAAAGAATTTTATGTATAGTGTATGTATATTTAAGTAATGATATTGTAATATAGTCAATGATCTATAAAAGTAGATTAGAATATTGAAATAATAAAATAATATTCTAATAAAAATTAAAAAATTAATTAATAATGTCTCCTTGAGACAATATCAAGAAGGTAAAAATTATCCATCAGTAACACAGGTAAATGATTGGTTATAAAGTCCGAGTCGGAACTATAATTAGTCGTTTCACATCCATTCAGTCTATAGTTTGGTTCGAGACCCGAGTGGTACTTACTAAAATAAATAGACTGCCGGAAAGTAATAATATTAAGCTTGTGAATAAAATGAAGACTGATAGAATAATAATAAAAATATACATAATTTGAATATATACTATGGCGACATCTGCCGTACGATGCTAACAATGCTATAAATACTAGTTTCACCGCAGTCAGTCTGGGCACAGTAATGGCGTGATTTGCCGAGCGGTATGAATACCTGGGCATATGGTGGATTCCAAGGTCCGCGGTTCGCATCCCGCTTCTGCCGTTATTTTTGTGCTTGGATTGACGCGTTGAAAAAAGAATTTTATGTATAGTGTATGTATATTTAAGTAATGATTATTATACAATTGTTTTCATTCACTTCGATACCTGAGCGATTAAATTTTTTATTTAATTTCATACCAAAACTCCATTCAATCTGTAAAATAAACATTTTTCATCAAAGCTTGCAAAGAATCGATTCGAAAAATAAAGTTGTGATGTTTACATTAATTTTAGAAAAATCGTTTAAATTTACTTCAGGTGTATCACGTTGAACGTCATTAATTGATATAATGTGCATACCGATATTTTGCGATACAAAAAGTCTGAGCGTCCATTAACGACGTTTCTAGTTGCATACAATGTATTAGACAGAACTTTGTTACGTAAAAATAACTTGAGACTTTTAAAGCAAAGTAACCATTTTTCATATTGGCATATGATTGAATACTTAATACGTGTAATTAAATAGTACATTAGCGTTTAATTGAATGTGTTTACGAATCAGTGTGCGAGGATTAAATTATTCCACGCCCCAGATAAAGTTATATCACACTCGCCTCATTAGGATCGCAGCGTCGATTCAAATAATTCATAACTTACTCTGAGCCGCAAGTCAGTATCAACACTTAAGCTTGCTTGCAAGTCGGCTAGCAAACGAGGGTCCTGACTCTGCATATTGAAATGCTAGCTCCTCATATCAGATGTAATAGTTTCCTGGAAGCTTATGTATAGCTAGGTTCTACGTTATCGTACGTGAAAATCTAATTTGAGACGCGGTTTCGTAAGCGAGCCGTAATGCCTAATGTGTGTAAGCGTTGAATAATATATTGGTAACGCCATTATGAGCAATTATCGAAGGGGAGAGTTTCGTTAATGTTTGATAATAGTCAATGAACACACAGTCTCATTAGGCTAATGCAGCAGTAGGCTCTATTAGGCGTAAATTTATTAATCCGAACCACAGCTTTCTAATGTCTTAAAGGAACAGCAAATCTAGTGAAAATATAAGTTTAAAAAAATCAATAAAAAATACACTTAAATACTTTTCATATCCGTCCCACATCTGAAGCATATGGTCAGTATATCTACTGTTTCAGTTGATAATATTTTTCCATGCAATGTCTCAAGACATTTTTACTACCAAAGATCTTTCTGGGAACACCATATAGACGGTTGCTATAAGAACCGAAGCGAATTTTGGATGATTTGTTATTTAGAAGATTTAGTAAGATCGGATGATTAGTTTGACGCTTGTGGATCCAGGATTAATTGGTTCGAAGAGGCAGCTCAATCTAAGCGTTTCATATGGCAAAATTAATAAATAATACACATTTATTATGATACTCTCCGATTAATTATTCATGACAATAGCACATTGGAACATTAGTTGTCGTTAGATCACATTAAGTAAAATTGGACGCGGACCAAAACTTGGATGAATACATTTTTTTATGTCAACACATACAGTAGAATACCGACAGATGATGATAGTGATGCTGAAGCCTCATCTGTGGATTCTGTGACGCTTACCATGTTACGTATGGTTAAGCGCTGCATATGGAGCGTTGATCTGCCAACGTCATAGATTACAACCCGACATTCACGCATCATCTTTATTATTACAGGAATTTACTATGAATGGGTGGTCTTTACGGGAAAAATTTCATCTACCACCAATTTTATATTAATAGGTTATAACTGAAATTTTACGGGTGAGGAATCAAATTCACACCAACCGGGGTATTTTAGAGCTCAGAAATCGATTAAATTTTTATTGCTATTTTTTTAATCTCCGTCGGGGATCGAACCGACGACCTTTGGCTTGTCAAGCAAACACTTTTACCATTGAGATATACCCGCCGGCATACTATGAATACATCAAAATAAAACGATACCTTACATAAAGTTTAATATGAATCGTTTTTCTGTCAATCGATAAAAAAAATAGAACACTATTAGAAACATAACGTGCAGCATTGACTTATATGGAACAATCGAGTATTAGAAATAAAAGCGGCGTGTGAAATAACAAAACGGCTGTGCTTTGAAAGAGTTTTCTTAAGGTTCTAGGAAAGTTTAGCCTTTGTTGAAGTGCCATAACGATAATATACGAGTAGGCTGCTTAGATTTGCCCCATACAATGAACCAGTTCTGAAGTACTGCGGTCTGAGAACTGACAGATTTATGGTATATTCCACACTTGAATATATCTTGTATTTGTCTATATTCAAAATGATGTAGCATGAGATGTATAACTAGTAACTAAAATGTTAGAAATCCACCAATCTATAATGTAATTGATTATACCTTGTAATAGTATTATACGTAATTTAATTCGATATTTGAAACAGTAAAAGTAAGTAATTAAGTTAAAAACAAATGCATTATTATAATATATTTATATTATTTATAAAATAATGGTTAAACGCTTTATCCAGTGTTGATTTATCTTAAGACTACTACGATTCGGCATTCACAAATTGTCAATTTTTAGCGGATGAAACATTTATCTGCCAGTAATTTTGATTAATAAACTATAACATGTAATTAAATTAAATTCAATTTATTTATTTCTTCCAGAAACATTACAAATATAATATAATGCGATTCTGAAACAGGATGTAATAGAACAATTTATAAATAATACAATAAAAATACAATAATTTAAAAAGTTCCGGAGCTCGCTAAGCAAGGACTCCATGAAATTACTTTGATAAATAAATTCGTGGAGCTCATGTCGAAACTGGGCTTCTCTCAAGTGGAATATATCAATATTCGAGGCGATATCGTTGAACAGTCTGATCACTCTCCCAAAAGGCATAGTCCCTGGCAGGTTAGTATTACTTCTAGGAAGAACAAACAATCTGTGCCTCCTTATCCTTAAATAATTGTCAGGGACAAACAAACCAATTTCAAACAAAATATCAGGATTTCTGAACAGTAATCCATCACTTATTAAGAGACTGAATGAGAATAACTAAGTCATCTCTTAACAAGTGATGGAATGTGAAAGACTACGAGTTCGTCGAAACTGCAGTCTCCTAAACAGAGAACTTATCTTACGTGATCCATGTAAAAACAATGTACATAAATAAATATTTATTACTGTTATATGAACCAATATATTTTTTATTATTTATACGAAAGACATTAAATATTTGACGAGACTTGAAATATAACGAAAAGTGTCAAAGGTGGAATTTTTTTTTCATTCACCGCTTATTTTATAGAACATACAGGAAAATTTAAAACTCGTATGAAATTTTCAAGTCATACAATTTATTTCTCAAAATCCAGTAATGTTTGATATAATTCTGAACAAAATTTTGATCAAAGCTTGCGGTTTTTTTGATAAAAATCGGATTCTTAGAAAAACGTTGCCTTCTTGGATTACATATACCAAAGCTCCGAAAAAAGTCAATCCAAAGATGTTAAGTACTGCTGTGAAAGCAATGTTATATAGTATATATTATTTAAATGCTTATTTTTTACATTCATTCTTTAGCTGGAGTACATAGGACATATTTTTGTCAATTTGCATTTTTTTTCAATATAACCACATAATAAAAACTCGACGAGTAGAAACACTATACAGTTCTAGTATCCGAGGGATATTAAAATATTGTTTAACTAGCGCAGCGCTTCAGAAAACTGAATTTTTTAAATTTTTTTATGTAATTGCATGCAGAAGAGCACAGCTGGTCAAGACCAGTGCTCTCTATGACGCTCAGCCAGATAGGCTGGACGCTGCATGCGGGAAACGTGTGTTGTGTTCATGTTTGTGTGTGGGTTGGGGAGATTGAAAGTGTATATTTTTCTGTTTCTTGAAGAGATCCAGATTGTAGGAAAGAGAAAACAAAGTTGGAAAATAATTCCAAAGCTTACCGGTGGCATTAAGGAAGGAACTTTGGAAACTTCTAGTTATTGGCCGACACACATTTTTCTAATGAATAAATAAAATAAATTTGGTTCTAATGAGCGATTCAATCCTAAACAACGAGACGCGGTGCTCCCAAACGGTCACCCATCCAAGTGCATCAGTACCAACTTTTGATTTAATTAATTGATCGGATGAAATCAGGTCCTTTTAACAAGATTAAACTGAATTAAAGAAAAATTAGAATTATAAAACATTTTCTAATGACTCTTCACAATGATCTTGTAAATATCAATGTTAATAATAAATTATGTAATTGTGACGATGAATAATAAGTAAATATTATTTTCTGATGCAACTAATGTAGAAAGGTAAATGCACTTTATACTGACGAAAACATTTACTGATGGATATGTATACCATTAAGAACACAAGACAGTTTGAAGCAATGAGCAGTGTTGCAAAAGGTTGATATTTATTGCCCTGCTTCTATGGAGACCTTCATATTGTATCATACATTAGATCTGGGTTAACTGCTCATCTCAGAACATTATGTTGAACAACATACGAACGATGAAAGTTGCCTGAAACTGCGTAGAAAATATTAAATACTCGTAATACGGACACAACGAAAAATAATACAGTTAAAGTAACATTTGTTGTTTTAGTTATCTCGTAAATTGTACTCAAATGTCAATAAATATTCACGATTGGTAAGATAATCTGGAGTCTTCACGCATGTACAGACTTGTTAATCTAAAGACCATTCATCATACTTAGTGGTATACGAAAGTCTTCCCGTTGCGCGTCCTTTAATGGACAAATTGCTCTTATTTGTGAGTAGCAGCAATGCATGAATAGTGGCTGTAAGCTTATTGAATTATGGACTATGGACAACAATCATTCATGAAGTTTGTATTGCTTATGTGAGAAGCCCTTAAGAGAGACGACAAATCTAAGCAATATCAAAGCATCATTTAACAATAAAATGTTTAACATTTGATCGTGTTAAACCCTTAAATTGGATATTACTTGCTGGTATTTTATTTTCTATTTAATTGTATGTATTTTTTTAAATATTAATTGGTTTTTGATTTAATCACCACAATATTTAAATCAATAACAAGTTATTTACAAAATAATAATAAACACTCCCAAATGATTTAGGATAAAACATTTTCCATATAAATATTCACTTCGTATTTTGTACGTTTTTTGTAAACATTAACGTAATAAATTAACAAAATAACCACACACAAAAAATCAAATCAAGAAAATATCAGTAGAAACAATTTCAGTATATGTAAACAAAGTTATAAAAATTAAATAATCGAAAAAATACAATTTTAGAAACTCCAGTTTAAAAATAGGAAAATATTTTTTATTAATTATGCAAAAGCTTGCAGGAGAACACACCCGGTCAAAACCGGGGTCAATTGTTTTTTTATAAACATTACAAAATAAATGAATCCCTCCAAAAAAGGATTCACTTATTGAGATATCCGTATTAGTACGGAAAACTTAAAATGGATAAAAAAAAACATTCGAAACATACGCGTTAATTTAATATATTTTATTAAATGTACGCATCAAATTTAAAAAACGACAAAATGTATTATAGTACCATGAAATTTGATTTACATTTCGCCTAGCTTTCATATCATTAGTAAAAAGGGCCTCCCAAATAAGGTTGTGCTTAGGGCTCCCAATATCTTTCATCGGCCACTGGATCCTAGTTAAAATTATTTAGGATTTTTTAAATTTTAATTTATATTTTGCAAACATTGGTATCAGGCTATTAAAATAAAATATGATATAGGATACAGGTGTAAAATGAAAATCTCGCCTACAGCGTCACGATATCCCGGTTCAGGTGTACCGCTTACCCAGGTGCGAGGCTCAGGTAAGCTACACAGGGGATAATGCCACGTAAGAGAGTGAAGGAAAGCTTTTTAATCAACCAAATGCAAGTGAGTGCAGCTCGTTAGAATAACGCGCTTTGAAGTTAAAAATAATATCGGATGGAGTAACGCGGAAAACGAGATGAATGAGAAACCATTCAAAGAGACGCAGAATGCACAGGAAAATTACTAACATTTTTTTTTGTAAGCTTGCTTTTTTCTTTAAAGTAAGCATTTTGTAAATAATATGAAAAATATCATGTAGAAAAAAAATATGTTGTAAATAAAATAACACTGCTGAATGGCAAATTAGTTTTACAGTGTATGCAAAATAATCCAGTAGATATTTTTCATACTCGTATTTGAAGCTACCTATTACATATAGTGCTTTATGTTAAGAATGTGTAGACTGGTTAACTCCTCTAGTGACTTGGACTTTTTCGGGCAGGACCTTCCAGCATTTCGCAGATCCCTCTACTAATGTACTAGATCTGGTTTTTTTTTTACTCATGTTCATGTTTTGTCTAAATGTATTGTCTTAGCTATTATATTGTTCTGTTTTACCATTTCATTTATTGTATTTTCTATTTTAAAACCGTATGTATTGGCTTAGGCCGTTAATAAAACAAAATAAAAATAAAATAAAATAAAATATTAAACGAGGAGGAAAGTAGAAAAATAAATAATTATAAATGAATACAACAGTAATATCATTTAACTAGGGGATTCGCTTCTGTACCCTTCGGAGCCCTTCATACCACTATAATTATTTTTTAAATGAATATTTAGAAAAATCTTCAATCACAATTTTTTACCCGTAGCAGAGATGATAGATTAAACACAAATAAGTGAGTTGTAAATGCTGCATTTACATTGAAATATAAATTATTTTATAAATAGTATTATGTTTTATAATTCTTAAAAATAATATTTATAACAACTTGGAGAATATACCTTGAATTCACACTTACAATAATTAAAAAAATCTTATTATGATTTCACCACAGAGAGCTTTTTCAAATAAAATATTTGTTAAATTAAATACAATTATTTTTATTTGAAACTATTTATAATGACTGACCATCTTTAATCCTTCTCGAAAGCATCTTCAGTGCTGATGCTCCATCACTGTCAAAGATGCTGCTACGGAAAAACGCGTTCAATCATAGTAAATAATGTGAAATAAAACTAAGTAACTAATATAAAAGTATATCTTATTAATCAATTAATTATTAAAGCTGCACTAAGGAATTTCCAATAAACAATTGTAATGTTATGAATTATAAACGAGTATCAATCAGAAGTCTCCTCTATCGAAATAAGAGTAAAATCCGTGAAAAAACAACATGGAAAAATAATAATATAGTATCATCGATCATTGACGCCGCGATGCTCATTAATGGTACCCGAATAGGAATAAAAATGAATTATTTACATAAAATAAGTATTATTTTTTAAAGAACGTACGCATATTATGCTTATCATGTAAAATAGTACATTATACAATGGCAAGCATTCATGAAGCGAAACGAATATGCACTTAAAGTTTATTCAAATGCATATTTCATAGCGATATCTCGCAGGGGAATTCCTTCAGCAGTTGTTCTAGTAAGCGGTGGCGTAGTAAAGCCTGTGTCAAAGGTTCTTCCTCGGGATAAGTCCCTGTACTTATTGGATGCATTATTACAGTTAACCCAGGGTGCACTTAGAGAACAATAACACAGTAGTCGAGGTACCCCATTGTTGCGTTAACCCCGCTTGATAATGGAACTCACTAATCCTTACTACGTTTGTGAATTTCTTGCTGAAGAGTTGTATAAAAGAAGTACATAGTCCTACATTGAAAAAAATAGAAGCTATAAAAAATATCATCTTCCATATTTAATGTCTTGTTAAATGGTTTCTGTAAATCCTTTCCATGACCAAAGATATTTCTAAACATGGACAAAAAATAGTTCAAGACGGCCTTTCAATACGATAACCCGATGACTTGCAGATAACAGATATTCAAGGCATATATAGGCATTTGTTAACCAGCATTGTAAAGGTGATCGAATGAAAAGTAGATGCTGCAAAACTAGCTAGAAACAGCATTACTTGGTCTTAACAGACTACTTAACCTACCCATCGATATACGATTTTTCCGCGCGATTACCCATCCAACTGCGATAATGTTGCTCAACGAGTTGATTCAACAACTGATGCGTACACAAATTACAATGTAATGTCTATTTTTTTTAGTCATATCATTCATCATATCATCATTTATAGTATTTTTATATCACTTGTCATGAACCGTATATATATATGTATTGTATTTTGCAAGGTTTATCATTTATTTTATACAGAAATAGATATTTGCTATGTATTCGTTTGTATTTCAATTATTGAATATTTTTATAATATTTAAGTCTTCAGGGGTTTATGAACTATTAAGAAAATTAAAAAATATATTCTTAACTCAAAAATTTAAATTGAAGAAGAAGATTCGTCTATTGAATAATATATTTATTTTATACATCTGTAAGACATTTTATTCAATAAATTGGACTTATTACTCCCGAAAGATCATTTTCACAGATAAGATAACTGCTACCATTTTATTGAAATTATTAGTGCAATGACACGCACATATCGGATCGATCCGGTTTTTTTTCATCCATTAAAATATGCATCGACGGAGAGTTCGTTATAAGTGCTATTGAGAAGGCAGTGAGTACCAGTTCACCGAGTCGCAATGTGAAATGAAAACGGCAAAAGGTTTGCTACGAAGATATTCCGTAGTGTGAGAAAACGTCTGGGGTGATGCAGCCGCCAGGAATTTTCTCCAAAAAGCAGGTAAAAAGAATGTCAGACGGCAAGAACCCAATTGGATTTCCTGACGAGAAAATTCCATTAAATATATAACTGTCAGAGTTCGAGTCTTAGAAAGTCCGTTTGATTTGATCAGTTTTCTGTGTATTGCTATCCGATCGTTATTAAGTGCCACGTTGTTAGATGAGAACTGAAAATAGCGAGAATCACTTGTGGTGGTAGTTATTTAAAGAATTCATCAAACTAAAAGCTTGTAGAAAATTTCAACGTAAATGCATTCGATGTTTTTATCATTTAAGAATTAAAAGATCATATTATTTGGAATGGTCATTTCCAGTTCATTTGACAATGTACTGGAAATAGTGCACGGGTCATTGGTTCGTATCTCAGCGTCAGCCGATAATTTTCCTCCGATTAGTTAATGAAATAAATAACATATAAGATGGTTATGCATCTCATCGAGTGCAAAAGCACGGTCTTAAGTCTGCGATTAACATTGCTCAATGTGATCCATGATTATACAAGGTAAAGAGTAACTACTAATATCGTATAAAGCGTAGGAAGTTTATTTTATAATAGAATAGTAAATCCTGTCGCATTCAATTTTGCACACTCTGTAATTGTTGTACCATAAAATTTTTAAGAGTTACTGAAAACTTTAAACACATCAGGTAGCTTAGAATGCTCTTCAAGCATCTATGTTTCCTCCTTTATGCAATTATAAGTAAACGTAAAAAAAGCCAAACAAACTCGAATTGGAAATGAAAAATCGATTTTCAATAAATTAATATATGCTAGAATAAATTATAAAAATACTTTTATTGATATCTTCACTAAGACATTGTATGTTTTATTCTATTTTATATTATAAATTATGATTTTCAGATACGAAAAATTTCAGCATTATTCTTCACTGTCTTTATTGTATACATTTTTTATTGTATATAAATTTAAGTATATTTTAATATGATAGCAAAAACCTCTTTCTATATTGCAGGTAAACTCTTAGAATGCTCTTATCCGTATTAGCTGCCTTGAAAGATTACTGCAGAAGTATCATTTATCAAAATAAAAACACATTGTTACTTTTCCTTGCATTTATTGTCCAGTAGAAAAACTGATTAAAAATAATAAAATTTAATAGGGTTATCTATTCTTAACTAATAGTTTAATGAATCATTTTTAAATGACATCAACGTTTCAATAAAATTACCAATAATATTAAGTATTTACAATACCTATTACTGTTTCCGATTTGTGCATTAAAATATTTTTATTTATTATTTCAGTATGACTTTAATGGACTGGTATCCATTTTTTTCATAAAATAAAGTAATCTTTCCGTAATACATTTAACCCTTTCGCATCGGTTATCGACATATGCCGTCATAAGATTCTTCGGCATCGGTTAATGTGATATATCGTTTTGCTTCTTTCTTAGAATGTTTTATGCATCATCTGATAGCTAAAGGATACAAGAACCAATGTGATATATGAAATTAGACCAGATAAGTACATTTATGCTTCAAATACTTGTTTTATAATTGAGAGTTTAATTTGTTTTCAAACCGAGCCGCAATGAAAGAGTAGTAAATGGGTAGTACAAAAAATATATTTGGAAAACAATCTTGTAAGAAATATCATCATTAGTTAAGAATATTCTCGCATTACATTATTTATCCACATTACACTATGAATAAATATAATCCTTAATTGTTTAGTAATAATATTCTTCTAATTAAAATACTAATTTTGTATTATTACTAATACTCATAAATACTCGTAGAAACGAATATGTTCAATAATTGTCCAGAGAAAACACCAAATAAATATAATAAATAATATTTAGCATGAAACAATAATTATACTGAATAAATTAATTGATTTATTATTATTATTATTATATTATTATTTGTATAGCGCTCTTTTATGACCGAATGATCATTCCAAAAGCGCTTCTTTGCCTCTCTGAGTAAAAAGGTGTTTAATCTTGCAAATAAATGTACGTATTGCAAGAAGTGTATAACAAGTGTCATCTGCGATAATACATATTAAGCATATAATATGTGTTGATTTCTAGACATGTTGAGGTGGAAAATATGGCTTAATACTCAATGTCAAGTTCAACTAATCATTACGACCGCTTCATGTTTTCGTTCTTAAAATAAACAAGATTTAAAAAAAGTAATCATATAAAGAAGGATCAACCGGTTGAACTCAATGGGCTCTATGACGACCAGCAAGACGTCTGGACGCTGTTTGTGCGCGAGCTGGGAAAAGTTCAAGTGGAAATTCAGATTGTACTCGTATTTAGGAGAAAACACAAATCCTGGAAGAACACTTCAGAGCTAAAAGTGGTATTTAGGAAATATAGTTTACAAACTACCTGTTCTTGGTATACATAATCTATACCTACATTCAGCGATTGTGAGACGTCTTTCGTTTGTGGGTGAATTCAGGATGGATTGATTCATTGACTTCAGAGGAGTAGCGGCTATGGTAAGAGAGCTAGTAAAGATTTACATCTGTTTTTCAAGGATTGGATTTTAGACGTTAGTATGCCATTAATTAAAATAATACAAAATCCTCCTATACCCACCCACAACCAACAAACTCGTCTTACACTTGCCGTACAGCCCATACATAGTAAACGTGTATCGACCAAGAACTGGAGGTTTCATAAGTTCCTTCCTAAATGCTACTAGTAAGCTCTGGAATGCTCTTCTGTGATTTCTCCTTCATACAATATTGATTTATTCAAAAAGCAGATAAATATATACATGCTATTTCTCCAACCCACACAACACAACACATCTTTCACTACATGCAACATTCAGCCACCCTGGCTGAACGTCATAAAATGCACTGGTCTCGACCAGTTGTGCTCTCCTGCATGCGATTGCATAAAAAAATACGAATTTCTGTTTTCTTGAGTCGATTACATATTTTGGGGTTTCAACTTGAAAGATTGCGACTGCCGTTTTCAAGAACAGATACGGAAAATAAACGAAGAAATAATGTCAAAATTATATAATTTAAATTTAAATATTATTATTATAAACATTGTTTATAAACATTTCCCGTAGTCTTGTCAATAGGGGTCACACGTTGAATGTACGGTTGACGCAGATATAATTATATAGTGACTGCGAGCCACGGACGAGATGTGGTAGTCTGGTTAAGTGTCAACAAACAGCTAGAACCAAGTCAGTTGATGTGAGGCCACGAGGCATCGAGGTACAGCAGCGATCAACAGAAACCAGATCTTCCAAAGATGGTCAACGTAACGGCTTGGACCACGTTGCTAGTGACTTTGAGCATCGCGACATCATTAGCCGTAAGTGAATAAAACTTGTTTGTCGTATTTCAAACCTAAAATGTATTCAATTTGAGATAAACAACTATGTATTATATGTATTCCTGATCGTTACATTATATTTTTATAATTTGTTGTACTTTAATAGATAAATAAATTATAATATATTGCGCATTATTATAAAACTACAAATTATTCATTGAATATTTATTATACGCATTATTTATTATGGTAATTATTATTATCCATATCCTGAATCGCCAGTCAGGTCTGTCAGTTTCTATTGTCTTGTACCAAGACATATCTGCACCCGAAAGTCCACCTGGGAACATATATACTCGTAATTCCTTTATAAATGTAGCATATGTAGTATCTGAGGCATATTTTTAGTTATTTTGACGGATTTCTTTAAGGGGAATGGACGATTGGTCCGACGGTCGTGAGGCCTGGATAAATTGGTTATAAGGAGCGGCTCAACTAGATGGTTACGTGGTTAATAAAAAACATAAAATATCGATAAACTGAAAGTCTGGTTAAGATTTGTAAATAATATGGATTTTTAACACGGTCATCGCCAACACCATTTTTTGTACAATGACGGTTATTTTTTTTTGTGGTATTAGGTGTTAAGGCCGCGTTGGACATTCTGAATAGCAGTTTGTATGAAACGCATGACTAACAGCGCAAAACGAAAAGTCACATTTATGTATATTAAATTTATTGGATTTTTCGGTCGATAATTATTGGTGCAATTTCATAATTAAATGTACTCGTATATGTAGTAAATAAAAGAGCAATTTTAGTACAAAAATGTATATTTTAAGTATTGACGAAATGTCTGGTCTAAAATCCATTCAAGAGTTGTGTGCAATTGTGAGCAAGTGAGAAATTAATTCTATGAATTCTCTTTAGTTTAACGCATTAAATAATAATTAGACATTTAATAAGTAACAATAAAATGTTAGCCTTAAATCAATCACTAAAATTATGAATAAGACAGACATTATCAGACAAGTTATTACATAATAAAACCAAATAAATAAAATAAGAATTTATTTTACGTTTTTCAAGATGTATGAGGTGTTAGTCAGTATCAGATAGTTAAGAAAAAAAAGCAAAATGCAAAAAACAATAAAAGCTGACAAGTGACTAGGAGAAGACAGAAATTTGTGATGAACATATGCACCAAATAGAAGAGAATAATATGACAAAGATGGGCGCAGTGCCGGTTTTAGGGGGTGGCCTAGTGGAGCGGTGGCCCAGTGCGTCAAATGAGCTAGGGGCTCCAAGGGCAATATATCTCACATATATTTTTAAATACATACTATATGGGGCGCCAGAAAAAAAAATCCTAGGGCGCCGCAGGGTCTAGAGCCGGCACTGGATGGGCGATGTTCATACGAATATTGACTAGTTGCATTTGTTACGACGAGAAGATATTTTTGTCTGGTCTTAGATGCTATTTATTACAAGCATTGTTCTAGAAAGTAGATGTTTCAAATATACATAAATTTACGTTTGTAAAAAAGATTCATCATAATTTTGTTCATAAAAATATAACTTTCTTTTAACTTGTTATTGTCTATGAATACTAAAATAGAAAGTTATTTTGTAAAATAAAATACATATTTGTACATTTGCATAATTATATGCCGAATACATTTAAGTTAGAAGACACTGAAAGTTCTCAAATGAATAAATTTGAATAAGAACCTAGTCTGAATGCCATAGTAATAATATTATATAAGATGCTTCGTACATGACCGCCGCGCGGCTCAAACTCTGGTTGATGTTTGGCGAGTACATTATTGAGATTTATTTTTTATTTATTTTATTTCAGAACTTAGCATCTGAAAGATCACCACCCAAGATTACACCGAACGATGAAATTACAGTTTCGGTTCCGAAAAAAGCTGTGGTAAGCATTTTGATTAAAAAATATAATTTTAATTCCAAAAAGTAATTACGAACATGATGTGACAAGAGTGTTAACATTATGCGACATCATTAACACTAAGACCTAGATCTCAAACGACACGTCTACAAAAATTTTTTTTTAAATAAAATATAGGTTATTTTTATACAGGACCAATCTGCTGGTGAGAGTCATAAGCATAGGGCCACCACACCCTCCATGAACCTGTCACCTGATATATCTAATACCTGCTTTAACAGGTGTCAATACTTCCAAAGCAGCTGGGTAATTAACACCCGATAATTATATTAACTGGTACTGACGAACTAAATACTGACAAAAGCATTAGTTATTTTACTAATATTTTACTAATTTTACTCACAGAAATGAAACATAAGTTAATTAAATAATTGAATTCGACATTAAAAAAAATATTCTACCGAAATTCTCATCTGAAAATATTTCAATAGATTTTAGTAAAATGGAAGTGAAATCATCAATAATGGATTTTTCAGAAATTTTTTAAGATATTTCCTTGATTTTTTATGCTTTATTCCTAATTAATGCAAGCCTTGTATACTTATTAGATGCACAAAGCAAAGGCCGTATATTTTTTAATTAGATATCTTCACATCTTTTAGGAACATTACGTTAAAATTATTCACTACACTTTTATTTATTAAACCTTTTTTAAAATCATTTTCATTTTGTTTAACTTAAAAATTACTACGTACTAAGTACGTAGCACATTCTGATGGATTTTTAATCCACTCCCCCTTTGTATCTTATAGCACGTTTGTATCTTATACAGGTAGATAGATGTCAACGCAGATGCTAACGCAACTAACAATAACGACTACTATTTCTTTATCGATTTTTTCCGTGTCTTTTTGTTAATAATTAATTTGTATAATAATGCGAATATATATTTATGCGTATTTCAAACTCATTCATCAACCCAGATTTTTTGCCGTATTTTTTTTACATTATTCAATTGAATGTATGGGATGTATTTTTACGGTACATGTATCGCGTTGTATTAACCACTTGTGTGATTTGCCTGAATACAATTCGGGCAGGTATTTTGCTAACACAGTGTATTGCTGGAACTGGATTCGGGCACTTCGTTCGCGAAACTTTTTATAGTGATTTGCCCGAATCCAGCTCGGGTCATTCTCCCACCAGTCTAGAGATCGCATTGGAAGGACGCGAGTGCCAAAAAAAAGAAAAAATAAGATTTGGCTTGAGAGAAGAGGTTGACCACAGAAGCTTATCAATGTAGTATAAATTGAATGCATAGTTGACGGCGGATTGTATTATGATGTCACAACGAGCGACAAACGTGATGTAGTTGTGTCGTAGTTGTTAAAATGTCAACAAATGGCATGAGACTGTTGCTTCAAGGCCACCGGCCTTCGAAGTTCAGTAACAGACAGTAAGAAACCAGAACCATTAAAGATGGCTAATGGAACTTGTGATTTAGAACATAGACAATCTTTTTAAATATACTTATTAACTAAGCTAATGATTACCTGAGTATTTACCAAAATAATTGATGTTTATTATAATTTGTAATGTTTCATATGCTTGCACTAAGTAAATAATAGCTTTTACCTACATTTAGTCTCTTCAAGTACTCGTATTTCAACTTATATACAAGCAAGGATTCTAGTAAACATTATTTATTTAATTATATAGTCAGGAATCATGAAAAAATTAATAGTAGAGTATAATCTACACTTTATTCCGAGTACCTGTAAAAAATTAACTCTAATAATTTTTAGTTTTCCAATTTTTTTAGTTTAATTAATTTTTAGCAGTTTTTTCTTCCTATCATTTACCTTTTACATACCTAAAGCATATGTTTATCACGAATTACCGCTACTCAGTTCTGTCAATTGCTATTGTCCGCACATTGTGCAAAGATGTCACTGCACCCGTTTTTTTTTATGTAAGCACATACAGGAGAATACCGACAGATAGTGATAGTAATTGTTTCATCTGTGGTTGTTGTGCTGCATTACAATCTGCCAACGTTTAGACTGGTTTCAGGAATTTAGTATGAATGGGTTAATTTTAATTATTGGCATTTTACGGGTGAGGGATCAAATTCACACCAACCGGAGTATTTTAGAGCTCAGAAATCGATTAAGAATCTTTTTTTAACTTACAGAAAGGGGAATCAAACCCACGACCTTCGACTTGCAAATCAAACGCTTTGACCATTGAGCTATACCCGCCGGCAACTGAGAATATATATGATTGCCGAAAATATCTAGGGAAGCCACTCAAGGACTTGGGTTGAACTGTATGAATCAGCAAGTGTTATTAAAATGATCTAACTTATTTGGGTGATTTTGATAATCACAATTTTTAATAAATGTGCTTACAATTATCAGTTTTTAGTTATTGTGTTTATGTTGTTGTAGAAAACATTACAAGTGCGTTATGGTTTCTTATTAATTTTATTTTTCTTCATTTCAGAAAAGTTCACCTGGGAAAGCTCCCAAAATTGCACTGAACGATGGAAAAGAAATTCCTATTCTAGGTCTGGGTACTGCATTGGTGAGTAATTAAACAAAGTTTGTCACAGTCATTAAAAATTATACTCGGAAGAAGCACCAATGAAGAATAGTGCTAATACATAATTGACACAACAAAATAGGAAATTAAAAATATAATAGATAAAAAAATGGGAAGGGCATTCTTTATACAAAATAAATTTATTTGTGTTTAAGACTTGAGTCTCCATTCACAACTTTATTTTCAAGAGTGATAATCGGTGATGATAAAATGTTATTAACGAGTATATTTATGAATTCACTTTGAAATCCGCTTCAAATATTAAATTGATTTTTTTTCTGTGTTTTAAATGAATTACGTTGAGCACTTTTTAACAATAAATATGTTTACCCATGTGCAGAACCAAAAAATATTTAATTGAAAGCAAACTACGGTTTTCAAGTATGTGAATAAACAGTACTTAAAATGATTAATTTTAAAACAAAGTAAAAAGTAATTAAATATATACATTTATATATACTATCAACCTTTGGAACCAACCTTAGCCCAGGTCGAACCGAACTATAGATTGAATGGATGAGAAACAACTTTTTGTAGGTCCTACATGGACTTTACAACCAGTGTTATTGATGAACAATTTTACCTTCTTGATATTGTCTCAAGGTGACATTATTTTATGGATTAAATATTTATTAGAATATTATTTTATTTTTTCAATATTCTAATCTTCTTTTATAGATCATTGAATATATCACAATATTATTAGTAATGAAATACATATAGACATACTATACATCAAATTCTTTATACGCATCAATTCATTCAGTAAAATATCGAGACCCGAGTGGTACTTACTAAAATAAATAGACTGTCGGAAAGTGATAATATTAAAAAATCTTGTGAATAAATGTTGACTGATTGAATAATAAAAATAATAATATACATACTCTGAAAGAGACATATATCGTCATACGATGATAAGAATGGTATAAATACAAGTTCTATCGCGTCTCAGCTCAGGCAGAGAAATATAAATATAAAATTAAATAGTAAAATAGTCAATGATCTATAAAATAAGATCAGAATATTGAAAAAATAAAATAATATTCTAATAAATATTTAATCCATATAATGTAAAAAGTATTTATATTTGTTGTTGATAATGTTGAAAATAATAAAGAGTGATGATTATAAGAATTATACATGACTGAGACTCATTTGAGCTTTTTGTTTTAAATGAGAGGGAAAATAATGACGATTGTTCGACTTTAGGGTGGAGGAAATGCAGAACTTTCCGAATACGCAGTTAAAGAAGCTCTTGCTGTTGGATATCGCCATCTGGACACTGCTGCCATCTATGGAACTGAGGAGGCCGTAGGGAAGGGCTTGCAAGCAAAAATTGACGACGGAACTGTTAGGCGAGAAGACGTCTTTGTCACCACAAAGGTACGGAATGCTTAAGACACATTTGTATAATCATGTTTGCTTTAATAAACCAATTGTATGATGTCTTCGTCATACCCAAAGAAGGCAATGCATTATTCCAATCATCGATCATTATACAATGAATGAAGATATGCAACATTGGAAGCGAAATGAAATTGGATGGCTGAGTGTCTGGAAACACTGCTTGTTGTAGGTTAGTTAGGTTGACTAAATAGGCAATGCTTGAAAGCGTCGATTTAGTTATTAAAACTCTACAAATCTGATTAATAAACACTTAAATATGCATCAGATACTGTCTTCTCTTCAACCCCACAACCGTTTGTGTAATGAAGGGATCTTCATATTCGGTGATGATTTTTAAGTCGCAAAAATCTCTTTTTGTTTTTGGTTTGAAGAAAATGAGGAAGGAAAAAGTGTCATTATCAAATAAAACTTTTTGTTTTATGGAAAATTTAATTTTGGAAAGTGACGATAAACAACTTAATATTTGAATTATATATTTTATAGACTATATTTAGAAAAAATCTTACATGCATTCATGGGAAAATAATACTCGTATATTACGCAAATATCTTTTATGGAAAATTTCATTATTAGTTACTTTAAAAGGTTACAAACGCTAGCTAGGCAAATAATATGATACCTCAACTCTTATATACAGAACTATGGTTATAAATATATACATTTTTGTACAGTTCTATACTTTAAAAGTCTCTCTGCGATATTGGATATATTTATTTTAATATTATTGCTAAGCGTATTAACGTTATTTCTCGTTATTCAATTTCAGTTGTGGGGAGATAGGCACGAGGAGGACCAGGTGGTGCCGGCCCTGAACGAATCCCTTACAAGGTTGGGATTAGATTACGTGGACCTTTACCTCATACACTGGCCAGTCAGTCACTTTGTAAGTAATGAGTCATTATTTATGTATGATGAATAAGCAGGGCTGCATTTAGATGTAGCGAAGCTCTCTATAAAGATAATAGAAAATGTTTAAAATATATTGACATACGTGACACTGAGAGCGGTGGCTTGCAGATAGACGTTACTAACAGTCTCTTGGAACTTGTAGCTATAGTCGATCAAAATAAAGTGTCACCAGCACAGTGCTTGTAGTATCTCCATTATTTTGTGAAGTTACAAATGATGTCATTTTTCTAAAAGGCAACGCAGCTTTATATTGGTTTACGAGATCACGTGCAAGTATAAATGTGTTGATATATTTCACGTAAGGGAGGCCCGATTCAGGTATAAACTCCACGAGTTTCTTTGGAGAAATGATTTGTTGGCGTCGTCTGTTTGAGCATTGGGACCTTCTGTTGCTTGTCTTTATTGCTTTCTTTTAAGTACTTAATCATAAGAACCTACATTTGGATATTAATATTGATTGTACTTCAGTAACGATTTGATTTTTTTTATTTGTAATGTTTTGTAGTGAAAAAAATAAAATAAATTGAATATAAGTAGTATTATGGTTTAACTTTATTACGTATGAGGAGGTAAGGGAGTAGACACTAAAATACATTGATTAAGTCAAGTTTTCCGAAACTATACATAAAATGTACTATATATCGCATAGGTAAATCCGGCTCTGAAAATGAATCCACTTAGATAACGATGTTATTGCTAACTCGATAAAACCCGTTGCTATAACAACGTCTCAAGATTTACATGCGGATTAAGAAAGATACTGAAGGATCTAATATGCCAACTTTAGCTTAGTATAACGTCGTTTCTGTTGATCATACTATTGGACATAATATTTGTAGACGGTCCATTTAAAGACCATGCTTTACAAAGCTGAAGTAAGCCAATTATGGTATTTTTCTTAACCCCGATCCAGTGTCAGCCAACAAACATTTTTCTTATTATACTCGCAGTATTATATAATTATATCGGATGCCACGACTACTTATTTGCAAAATATGACCTTAGCGTATGCAATATATTTACAATTATTATAATTATTAGATGAATGGTAAGAGATAACACGCACTTGAATACTAATTACAAAGATGTTGTTGTTAAATATCATTATTACATTGTTGCTTATTAATTGATTTTATCGCACGAATAAAATCAACACATTGTATATATTTTTATTAAATAGAAACAATTAAACATATATTTATTTTTGTTTGTAAATTATATGAACGTTAAACTGCAATTTTGATATGTATATCAGGATCAGTTAGTTCGTTTAAAATTAATGCACATATTATAAATGATAATCTATCGCTTTTGTGGGTGAGAAAATCAGACCGATATTTATATGATTCCGAACTGGACATCTTGTGCATGGAATATTTGGCGCACGGTACATATGGTGCGCTGAATGTCTCGCTAACCTAACCTAAGGATTTGTCCAGTGATCGTAGAGTTCAGAGATCCATGTCTCGTTAACGAAATGTCGGTGAACTGTTTTTACAGTTAGCGATACTTTCAGTACAGAAGCTGTCCCGTGCGCCAAAGGTCCCGTGCACCAGACACCCATTACGCCCCACGTCATTACCGATGAGTCGCTGAAGGAATTGTCTGTGAACAATAGGTCGTGACACATATTTATATATATGATGATACCAGATATATCATGTGTGTGACATAGGCATCTAACCTCTAATCAAACACGAACAAAAATCATTATGAAAATACTCGTAATATTAAATAAATAATGTCATCATAGCATTTAAAAAATTACAATATTAATAAATATTGCCATTGATAGGCAGATATCTAATAATTTAATTATGTAAGATGAAAATAATATCTATGTAAATAATCTCAGAATAATCAAGGAAGATATGCAACTAATAAGAACCATCTCAGAGAGGCGAGCCCGATGTATCGGGCACATCATGCGCCACGATGGTCTTCTTCACGATATTGTTTTAAGGGGATGGTTCAATTCAAGAAACTGAATATGAATCTTTTTCCGTGGGTTATAATTTGCAGCAAGTATTCGAGGACATGAACTGTAGCGCTTATGCTGAGCTGAAAGGGGACGGAGGACCGAGAGGAATGGAGATCGAGATGCAAGATTCTGTTGCTGCAAACTAATCCACCGGATTGATACTACGAAGAAGACTGGAAAATAATTTTTAAAGTATTGAAAATTCAAATTTCGAACAAAATTTGAATTTTCTTTTTCAAACGTGTTTGTTTTCTTCAGTTGTATTCAATTGTCTCCCAACGTTTTTTCTTCGGATATTTTTCAGTATGACGTTAAACTCAACCATCTGCAACAATGATCGGAACCGAGAGTGATTCTTTTGGAATACCCTCAGAAGCATTTCACCAACCCATGTATTAATTTTAAGTAAATTATTTATTCAATTTAATTTCAAATGAATATGAATCTTGTTCCGTGGGTTCTAATTTCGACATTTGGGCACTAATGTTAATTGCTAGCTAATATTAATGGATAATCGAATTTTCAGTCAAACGGGACCCTGAACGATGTTGACTATTTGGAGACTTGGCGAGGAATGGAAGAATTTCAACGTCTGGGCTTAGCCAAGTCCATTGAGATATCTAACTTCAATAAAAAGCAGCTTGAGAGATTATTGAATAATTCCGTAGTCGCGCCCGCTGTAAATCAGATTGAGGTATTGAACAACTCTTATTTGATTAACTCGATAAATAATTAGACGTATAGACAATGTAAGTGTTATTAAGGTATGTTCACCTTATTTAATGCAATGAGGATTTTATATTAATTTTTTAGGAAGATAGGCACCTAATAAGAACCATCTCAGAGAGGCGAGCCCGATGGATCGGTCATATCATACGCCACAATGGTCTTCTTCACAACATTGTGGAGAGGATGGTTGAGGGTAAAAACTGTAGAGGGCGCCCTAGACGGGATTATTTTCAGCAAGTGTTCGAGGACATGAGTTGTAGCTCTTATGCTGAGCTGAAGAGGGTTGCAGAGGACCAAGAGGAATGGAGATCGAGATGCAAGATTGCTGCAAACCAATCCACCGGATTGATACTACGAAGAAAGAACATGAAATCAACTAAAAAGGGGAATAACAAATATTTGAAGACTTTCATTGTATTTATGGTGGATTTGGTTTCAGGTGAACCCTAATTTGAGACAGAAGGAGCTCGTGGATTTCTGCCAGAGCAAAGGAATAGTGGTGGTGGCCTACAGTCCCTTGGGCTCCATGTCTGAACGTCGCTCTCAGAAGGATAGTGCTCCCGATCCTCGCATAGACGATCTCGTCCTTTTGGCCATAGGATCCAAACACTACAAGACCACTGTCCAGATCGTTCTCAGATACTTGGTAACAATCTAATCATATTAAATAATTTAGTTTACATATTAATTATAAACATAAAATAAATTCGTGTTAGTTACACCATTTATAACTCAAGATCGACTGAACCAATATTCATGATTCTCGATTTGTTGTTTTTCATTGATCCCGAATGGAAAAGTAGATATTAAAACATCGGAAAAAATCACTAAAAAATAAATAAAATACATAATTCTTATGCAATATATTAACTATGACAGAGTAATTACAAATATTTTATGTGCTGGCTAAATGATTAATTGATGTTTGATGGTTACAAGAAATAAATGCTTATAATTGTATTTTAGATTTTTGATTAACTTACCTTTACTCTTTGCAGATCGACCGCGGTGTTGTGCCCATCCCCAAGTCCGTGACTTCATCTCGCATCCGTCAGAACATCGACATTTTCGATTTCAAACTGAATCCACGTGATATGGCGAAGTTGGACGAGTTCAACATCGACCACCGAGTGATATCTGCATCAGACTGGAAAGATAGTCCTCACTACCCCTTCTGAAAAAACATTCCGTTTTCACTCCCATCCAACTAACTTCCATATCTTCCAAACATCTCCACAGGTGATGTCAAAAGAAAACACTTAATTTTCTTACGCATTTAGAGTATATGACCATCATAATTTGCGACAAAAATAAATATCACTTGCCTCGAACTAGCTTATGTTTACCCCTAAAACTCCGCAGAGTATATTGTATATAAATTTTTGATAAACTTGCAGTATGAGAGTTTGGACGCTTAAAATATGTGCAGGTATAGATTTATAAATTATATTACGAAAGGTTATCTGGTGATTATCCTGACGTTTCTGAAGCTTGCACTATCTGATCCCAGGGGCAGCTTAATCCAATTTTAATTACTTTTATAGAGAATATAAAAAATAATGTTGCTTTGGTTCAAAATCACAAAATTTCCATTCGATCTGGAATGTATAAGAATATTTTCTTAAAAATTTAACGCCCTCTAGCGCTTCTTTTGGATTCTAAAGAACGATTAATTTAAGACTTATATTTTTTTGAATTCAAGTTATAGGAAAAATGTTCAAAATCAGTCGTCAATTTCAAATATATATATATTTTTAAGTATCTGTAGTTGTTAAAAAATAAGTTAGTTTATCGTTTTTAAAAATGAAAATTATCTTATATATTCAGATCTTCATTTTTATGTACAGGTATGGCTATAATATAGTGGATAATTGAGATTCGAATATTTAAGGACCCAAAAATAAATTAATAAAGAAAAATAATTCTTTAAAAGTTATGTATTAGCGAATGTTTTTGATTGAAGTAAATATTTCGTATTCGCTAAACATATTTTAATTTTTTTACATGTAAGGTGATTTATTGTCAAATTGGAATGATATATTATTATGCTGAAAAAAAAACGAAAGTTTTGTTCATTAGTATTCTGTGATAAATACCAATAAAAATATTTAAAAATTGAACTTATTTTTTATTAATCATATAACGATTACGTGTAAATTTATGTAATTGTGTAATCATCTTCAGTCATTGTTAATCCATTATAGAAAAAAGGCCTCTCCATATCTTATTCTCTCCACCCTAAATACCTTTTTTATGACACGAATACATTATGAAATTTAAAAACTATTTATTAGAACACATATATTTACGGAATTTTTTTTGGACAATTTTATTGGAAACATTACACTATGTCATAATTGAATTAATGTTTATTATACATAATTTTAATAAATACATTTGTTTATTCACAGACATCAAGCAAGGCTACCGTTCAACAAAAAAACGAAAAGTCTTTGTTTCGAGAATCTTGATGTACGGCTATGAGACACCGTGCTTATCTGAAAGTGATAATAAATGTAAATAAAATTAGTATTTAACGAAAGTCTTTAGGCTGGGAATACGAATCATAATTGAATCTTAATTGCTTAAACAATGAATTTTAAAGTGATACAAAAAGACTAGAGGCTTTTGAGATGTGGTCATACAGAAGAATTCTCGGAATTTCCTGGAGAGAACACGTCACGATGGATCGGTAACATCGTTCGCCTCGATGGTCTTCTTCACGACATTGTGGAGGGGATGGTTGAGGGTAGAAACTATAGAGGGTGACCTAGACGGGAGTATTTGCAGCAAGTGTTCGAGGACAAGAGTTGTAGTTCTTATGCTGAGCTAAAGAGGATTGCAGGGGATCGAGAAGACTGGAGATCGAGATGCAAGATTTTGTTGCTGCAAACCAATCAATCCACCGGATGGAGAGATTTTCGCATGAAAATTTCTTTGAAATATTATTTTTCATCCTTAATTTAGTAATTGTTCTAAAAGGATTTTAACTTAAAAATATTAAGCCCGGAGTACAAGTAGACCTTATAGTCTTCCAGTAGACACTGTAACGTTCAGTTTTTGTTTAGAAGAATGTGTATTGTCCGTGAAAGAATTGAGAATTGGGATTAACTGTTCCTTAAAATCAAATAGTTCATACCCTAAAAGCATCAAGGAGTAAAAACAGATGACTAGAGAGTATTATAAAAACATTCAAAGTAGTCTTACAAAAATTACATGCATTCAGCCGTAGCATGATTTTTTTTTTTTTAATTAAAATTAAAATAAAACTTAAATGTTATTTTAATCTAAACGGATACTCTCACAAACGATGCAAGTTAAAAAGTTACATAACTTTTAAGTATGAACATTTCTTTTAATAAAGTGTGTACCGCACAATAATTAAAAAAATTACAGAATTTTGATTGTAAATAAATGCCCCTCTTTAAAAGTTGAGTAATCTTGCAATTCTTACCGAATTTGAAAAATTGTAGGTGGCTCTTTGATAGTGTTATTAAACTGCGAGTATTAATCTAACGACTATACCTATCTGGGACAAGTAATACAACTGGGACGAAGTAACATCTCAAAAGAAATCGACAGGCGTAAACAACTGGTATGGGCAGCATTTGTAAAACTGAAGTACATTTGTAAAGCGAAAATTCCGCAATGTCTTAAAACTAAGGCGCTTAACCAATGCATCCTCCCTGTATTAACTTATGGCGCAGAGACGTGGAATCTGACAGCAATTTTTACTCATAAAATAAAAGTCACCCAGCGTGCTATGGAGAGATCCACGCTCACAGTGTCGCTAAAAGATAGAATCCGAAACGAGGAAATACGCAGAAGAACTCAAGTAGTTGATGCTACCCAACGAATAGGCACACTCAAGTGGCAATGGGCAGGACATATCTGTCGAAGAAACGACGATCAATGGGAAGAAAAATATTGGAATGGCGCCCAAGAACTGGCAAACGAAGCATTGGCCGACCCCCTCTTAAGATGGACTGACGACATAAGAAGAATAGCGGTAGAGGCCTGGATGCGGAAGGCAGAGGATCGAAGAAGATGGAGACTCATGCGTTAGGCTAACGTTCAACAGTGGACGGGTACAGGCTGATGATGATGATATGAAGTAGATAGTATATTTATTAATTATAATATGTAGGAAATAAAATACTACAAATTTTGTGTGAAATTTATTTGACCGTTATGCTCATAATCCTTCCTAAATTACGTAAAACAAAAGTTTCACACGATTTCAAAAATATTTATCGGAAGGTAATTATATAAACAATCAGGTTATGTAAATATAAATTTCTGAACTCGACGTATGGCAAAATAATTTGATTTATCTACCTTGCTAGTTACCACTCTTCAATTATAGAATGTATAAAAAACTTTTGTTTACTTCAAATAACCTCTTACAACCCGAAGTAGATAAACAATAACATAATGTGCGGTATTAATTATTAAATAAACTGTAACTAATTTGTATTAAATTTCATTTATTTTGTTTAATGATTAAATTTGAGATTAAAATGACGATTGAATTAATTTTATTAAATCAATAAAACAACATTTCATCATAAATAAGTAATAAATAAAATTGATTAAATAATTTCAAATATTTGCTTAAGGCAACTATATTTTTTGACAGTATTTCATTCAATTAATGGGCAGTAATTATTATCAAAAAAGTAATAAATACTTAATAATTAATTAAAAAATATTTTTTTGGCAGTGGAAAATATTAATCGGCAGTAGAAAAAAAATTTGGTAGGAAATAATTAATGGTAATTAATAATAGGTTAGGTTAGATTACGTTAGGTTTCCATTTTAAGGGTTCATTATTCATTTATTTTACATTTATTTTTAACTAACGTAATTAAATTATTTAGTATTCTAAAAATTACAATCGCTTATGCAGTAAGTTTTTAAAGTAATAAAAAAAGTACATAAACTCATTGATCAGAGCTTCGATGGGTTAAATCTCAGACGTGAAGTAACGAGTCGTTCATCTGTACGTCGAGGTCAACTGGTTAAAGAAGCTGCCCGGCTTCTTCGAAGGGATAAATAAACACATGGTGGAGAACCAATCAGTTGGTCACCAGCCGGCTGCTGGACTGGTCTTTCACTTCAAGAGCAACTTCAATTATTCAAGATGGTTCACCAAGCTCTTGTATCGTTCCTCATTGCAGTGGTTGGAGCGTCCGTCGTCATTGCCGTAAGACTACTTCATTAAAATTTTAATCGAAAACAACATTTTGACTATACATACTTTCATCGCTCAACGTCTAGAATATGAAGAACAATAATGTGTATTTATAATAATTGTATTAAAATAGTAAGTACTTGTATTAGACACGATAAATTTATAATAACCTATGAGAGAATGTTTGTTATGATATGAGTTGAAGATGGTCTCCAGGGAGGCCGAAATATGTAATCATTTAAAATAAATGTGACTCAAAACTAAATATTTTTAATTTATTATTTTTTAATTTAAATCAATTTACAATTATAATGATATGAGTATTTATTGTACATTTTAATGATAAAACATAAACATGATTCTTTTGAATGTACCGAATTAGTTAAAACTACAACGATAATCTTGAACTTTCTTTTAAAAAAGAAAACCTATGTAAAAATAACGCATATTAAAGAATATTTATAGAATATGAATTTTTCAATTTTTATTAGAATATTATTTTTCTATTTCAATATTCCAATCTACTTTTATAGATCATTGACTATATTACAATATTATTATTACTTAAATATACATATACTATACATAAAATTCTTTTTTCAACGCGTCAATCCGAGCACAAAAATAACGGCAGAAGCGGGATGCGAACCGCGGACCTTGGAAACCAACTATGCCCAGGTATTCATACCGCTCGGCGAACTGCGCCATTGCTATGCCCAGACCGACTCGCGTTGAAACTAGTATTTATATCATTGTTATCATCGTACGATAGATGTCGCTATAGTATATATTCAAAGTATGTATATTTTTTATTATTATTCAATCAGTCTTCATTTATTCACAAGCTTAATATTATTACTTTCCGACAGTCTATTTATTTTAGTAAGTACCACTCGGGTCTCGAACCAAACTATAGACTGAATGGATGAGAAACGACTACTTATAGTTCCGACTCGGACTTTATAACCAATCATTTACCTGTGTTACTGATGGATAATTTTACCTTCTTGATATTGTCTCAAGGAGACATTATTATATGAATTTTTCAATTTTTATTAGAATATTATTTTATTATTTCAATATTCCAATCTACTTTTATAGATCATTGACTATATTACAATATTATTATTACTTAAATATACATATACTATACATAAAATTCTTTTTTCAACGCGTCAATCCAAGCACAAAAATAACGGCAGAAGCGGGATGCGAACCGCGGAATTTGAATATATACTATAGCGACATCTATCGTACGATGATAACAATGATATAAATACTAGTTTCAACGCGAGTCGGTCTGGGCATAGCAATGGCGCAGTTCGCCGAGCGGTATGAATACCTGGGCATAGTTGGTTTCCAAGGTCCGCGGTTCGCATCCCGCTTCTGCCGTTATTTTTGTGCTTGGATTGACGCGTTGAAAAAAGAATTTTATGTATAGTATATGTATATTTAAGTAATAATATTTATAGGTTTCACCTAAAATTCTACTCAAACGATCAATATGAATTGTAAGATTTCATTATTTTCGATTTTTTCAAACAATAATTCTTGATGGTATACCATAATATTTAAAAGTTTATTTTTCTAATTACTCCAATACGTTTTATTGTTTGACGCCATCTTTCAGCTACATCGAGTAGCCATTGTCGAGTCTAGAGAGTTCACAATAAAACATGGTGGAATGATTCTTAAAAAATATTTTATATCCACTAAAAACTGTTGGATTACAAAACATTTATAAAAGAAAGAGCTCGACAAACATAATCATCTTACAACATTTATTTAAATTCAAACTCTACATTGTACAAGTGTAAAACTTTACAAGACTACTCGTAGAAATGACTTTCATACTGACATTGTGGCTTTTGATTTGTGGATATCTCCATGGCTACATATATACCAATAGCGCTCGAAAATAAAAATAAATAAAAGACAATCTGACACCAATTCACAACTAAATCATCAGTCCTGAAGAAGATCCCTGCAATGGCGGTCGAAATATTGGTCAAAAGAAATTCGCCACACACGGCTAAATCCAAAAGCCACAATATCAAATCTGGCCGTGAAAATCTAAGAAGACTTTAATACTATTGGAAACATCAACCATTCTACAAAAAAACATTTTTGTTATTAATACTTGAGAACTATTTTTAGAGCAAGTAAATATTTTTTATTTTCCGTATACAAATTATGCTCTCAAAATTTTTCAAAGCAACTGACTTTTTAAAATCGAAGAAAATATTAATTTATTTCCTCACTGTTTGTTAGTAGCGCAATCGCAGAATGTGTAGATTTAATGGTTACAATGGACCATAAAATTGAATGGTTTTCAATAATACCTTTATCTAATTATAAACATACTAAACAATAGTAGTTGATAAATAGGCACCAAACAGAACAATTCTTTGTCCTCGTGCTACAAACTAAATACCTCACCGAGTGAATTTAAAAATAAATACAAATTGAAAAAAAAACACACAATATATGAAAAGAATTTTCAAGATATTATTATTACATGTATATGATTTTTTAAAAAATCAGAGGTGTTCTTAATAGTTAGGTAACAATATAATGGTGCCTAATAAAATATTAATTACCTAAATGTGTTTTTGAAATATTCTAATTGATTTTGTTTTTTTTTTTCAATTGTCCAATACTCTATAGCCAGTTGGAGTGTTTGATAAATCTCTCGTCAACTTCTTTTCTTCAATCGTGAGAATAGTGTATTATGCTAGCAAGAAGCATTCAGAAATTTCATAAGAAAATAGTGAAAAAATTTCCCTTCAACACTTCAGTAGCTAAGAATATGGCATATTCAAATGTTCGTTTTATGACTACTATTGAATGTTTACATTTACTTCTATATTTTTATTATTTTTATGACTACTATTGAATGCTTACATTTACTTCTATATTTTTATTTTATTCCATGATATATATAGCAGCTAAAAATTAAATTACATGACATATTTTTACCTGTATTTTTCATGTCAATTACATATAATTTATTTGTAAAAATATATATATAAAATCGTGTTACGTAAACCCATTATATGACTTTATTTACTGTATTAAATGAATTATCAAACCAGAGCGGTCATGAATTCAAAGAAAATAAAGTTAAATGAACAACATTATGTTCATAAAATTTTATGTACTCGTAACATTATAACATATAAACCAATATTTAACAAATCCATACATACAAACAACATTCCAGCGTCTGACGTATATTTTTCTCAGATTTTAATGAGAGGTATCTTATAAGTTTATGATTTTTGTAAATTTGTATGTACGTATCAATTTGTTAAGTATATTTTTATCGAAATAATGTATGGTAGTTTTTGGTCTTAAAAATATAATTATCGTACTTATATTAAATAGAAAATTAATTATTACGTAAAAAGCAACGAAATGAAAAAGAAGAGTGAGTATTTATACAGAAATCAAACGATTATAGAGTTATGCGTGTACGTATATTTTCTCTGCATTATTAAATAGAATAACGGCAACCGAATAACAATAATAACGTATAGTTGTTTAACTGAGTTATCGAGAATCCTGAAATTGGTTTCCTGTAATTGATTTACTTTTCAGGATGTTGGGTCTGGCAAGGCAACGACCCTTCGCATGAACGACGGCCGCGATATTCCAGTTCTGGGGTTGGGAACGTGGTTGGTGAGTACATATCATCTAAAATATTATCCTTCATTATATCTTTTAACACAATTTTATTTGTCGTATTTATTCACTGAGCTACCCCTTTTGTGTCACGAATACAATGCGCAAATGATAAAATATTTACTAAGTACATTCGCGTTAATTTACCTGTTCTTTTCAAATACCTATGCGGTCGGCATTATTATTAAAAATATTATTTTTAATATCTCAGTCGATGAAATTAAATATGATGTTTAACTCTTTATAGAGCAAATAAAAATTGTTTTATATATTTATATTTCCACTCACTTTATGGTTTATATTTCGTATTGCGCTCATAAATACTTAAAACTTGTTTTCTACGTTGATGAAAACGTTTATTGTTCAATTTATTGTTTAATACGCTTGAAATTTGCGATATTACATAGTTACATATACAATGATCAATGGTTAATTTTGTGACGCAAACCTAAGCACGTCGATTTCCAGGTAACAACGCAAAATTTCATTCGGTAGAAACAATAAATTAATCAAAGAAGGCTCTCAGCAATGTTTTGAAATATAAAAGTGGACATTTCTATGAGTGCAATAGGAATTATAAACTTGTAAGCGACTGGTTAATATATTAACCGATTTAGGTTTTTGCCCTATAAAGGGTTTTAACATAATATGGATGAATATAAATATATGTTAATAATCTCGTAGATATCATTTCAATTGGCCTGTAAGAATACTCTACTAATACCTAAAGTTATAAGAACAAAAAATAGATTTTGTGTGTGTCTAATGAATAAATTACTATAACCACTTTGCGCGTTTCAACATTAATTGCCCTTAGTTTATAATTTTGAAATGATTGACTGGATTTAAAAAAAAAGTTATACGTGGCGGATCAAAACGCCGGCGGTCGTAGCTCAATGGTAAAGCGTTTGCTTTGCAAGCCAAAGGTCGTGGGTTTGATCTCCGACGAGAATAAAAAATTTTAATCGATTTCTGAGCTCTAAAAAATTTTCCATGTAAAATTCAGTCATAAAATTAAAATTTGGTAGACGAAAGTCGTCCCGTGAAGACCACCCATTCATAGTAAATTCCTGTAATAATAAAGGATGCGTGAATCTCGGGCTGTAGTCTATGATGTTGGCGGATCAACACTGCAGCGCTTAGAACACCATGGAGCGTCAAATTCCACAGATGAGACTTCAGAATTACTATCACCATCTGTCGGTATTCTCCTGTATGTGTTTACATAAAAAAAAAACATCTCGATAACAAAATAATAACAAACAAGTTTTTGCAAATTTTCTGTTTAAAAATAATTTGCGCTCATTTCGATAAGTGTCTTTAATAATTAGACACGTTATTCAAATTTGGAGGTCAAAAGTGTGAGAACGTTTGTATACTTACCATAATAAGAATAATAAACTCTACCTACTTCGCACAAAATATCCCCGACAAAGATTTACTTGCTCACGAACTAGCTGGTTGCTTATGTATTATTTGATGTATTTTGAAAAACCTATTACTTATTTTCGAATGCATAATTTTAGGTATATTCTTCATCTCTATCCTTTGAATATACTAAATGAAACAAACGCTAATTTTCAAAACGGATGATTCATTCATTTATACATTTTTCGTTTATAACGGAATGTTTTATTAATTACAATCGTCAAGGAAAAGAGAAAAAAACATAATTGAATTAAATTTTTATCATTTCAAACATTATTAGATAATAATTATATTTTTTGACTAGTCTTAATAAAGATCAGTTTAATCCAAAGTTATGAATGTTTTTTTTTTATTCAAAATAATTATCCAAGAGTAATCATTCGAACAACATCTCATACTAAGTGTATATCTAATTTTAGAATTAATTTTAATTAAAAAAAATAGTAAATTAATGCAAGATTCTGTTGCTGCAAACCAATCCACCGGATTGATACTACGAAGAAGAATAAATTTAAAATATTTAGTTTTGATTCACAATTTATTTTAACGATTACATGTTTCTGCCTTCCTGAAGACCATCTTCAATAATGATAAAATAAAAACAGGCATTGGCTTATAGGCATGGACAGTTAATTAGTTCCTACACACGTATTTACAGGTTGTATGTGCGTAATACAATTGAAAAAAGACATTATAAAATTAATGAGTGATTTGTATGTAATCATTTATGTTTATTGAAGATGGTCTTCAGGAAGGCCGAAACATGTAATCGTTAAAATAAATAATTTTTTAATTAAAATTAATTCTAAAATTATAATTACAAGTATTGTCAGTTGATAACCTTAAAGTTTATTTCTAATTAATTCAGTTTTGTCGTATTTTTTGTATCATTTAATTGGCATGTTTTTTTTATGTAAAGAAATAAAGAAGTAAAAAGAAATTGAATATAAGAAATTGTACTATGGTTTCAGCAAGGAGGTTCATCCAAAGACGTTCAAAAAGGTGTTGAGACTGCAATAGCAGCTGGCTACCGTCACATCGATACTGCAGCCATCTATGACACCGAAAAGGAGGTTGGCAAAGGTGTTCAGGCGAAGATCGACGATGGAACCATCAGAAGAGAGGACATTTTTATCACCACAAAGGTACATTATCAAGATATACAAAGCTTCACCTAACATTTAGATTTGGCAAACATATTTAGCGCGAAGCATATAAGCTAAAGAAGTCGTACTGGCTTTTTCATTTTATGAATTTTTTTACTGTCGCTGGGTTGAAAAGATTGGCCGGAAGAGGATGTCCGAAATTCCGTTTCCAGGGGGCACCGCGTGGAGGTTCTTTTCATGCTCCCCTACCTGGAAATCCCTGAACAGATTAAGAACCGGAGTTGGTAGAACAAAGGACAACCTCGAGCGGTTGGGAATGCTGCGGCAGGGAGAGACACTATTGTGCGACTTTGGAGACCTGCAGACCGCCTCACACCAAAGATGCTGATCCATGTGCCCAACAAGCTGCACATCTCAGGACCTAATGCTGGGCAACACACGAGCTATCGATGTTGCCAGATACTGGGAAAAAATAATTTGTCGTCGCTGACACGAAGGAGAATTAAGTTTAGAAGGTGTTTTGGGGAAGAAGAATTATATGAATCATTTCCATATCTGCGCCCTGAATTAAAGTATATAGGGATCACAAGCTTCTGCCACAGAACTGTCAGATATCATGGTTCTAGTCTCTTCCTATATTAGCACTGCCTACCGGAGCTTCACCGAGTAAATTATATAAATAGTTTCCGACAGCCTTCCAGGACGGCGAAAAACCGGAGACTAATTTATAATTGAACTAATTACTCCTGCACCCACCCACAACTGACAAAGTCACCTTACACTTTCCGAAAATCCATACACGGTTAATGTGTGTCGACCAAGAACTAGAAGTTTCTAAAGTTCCTTCCTTAATGCCTCAGGTATGCTTTGAAATGCTCTTCCAGGTTATGTGTTTCCTCCTTCCTACAATCTGGATGTCTTCAAGAAACAGATAAATACACTTGCAATCTCCCCAACCCACACACAAACACGAACACAACACACGTTTCCTGCATACAGAGTCCAGCTTCCCTGGCTGAGCATTCATAGTGCAATGGTCTTGATCGACTGTGCTCTCCTACATGCGATTGCATAAAAAAAAATGCTTTTACAGCTGGCTTTAACCGTATGGGTGCCATGAGCCCAAATATGGGTTCGCTGCGGGAAGCCCGCCAGTGCCGTGAGCACATTGGTGTGTTATTAAACTGTATATTTTCGGCCAATGTTATAGATTGAGTCTATAGCGACATCTATCGTCTGCCAAATAAAATAAAAAAGGTTGAAATTGGACACCATTTAGGGGTTCAAATCTTCGATAATCCACGAGGCGTTGCATAGATCTACTCAGGGTCATGGCATCCAAAATGTTAAATGCCTGTATGGATTGCGATGGTTTGACTTCGTGAGGAATGACGAGGCGAGAGAGCGGATGAGGCAGCCTTGCATACTACAGTATGTCAAGAGACGAAGGTGTTCCTGGCTATGACAGCACTAAGTACCTAAACTATAGTAATATATTTTATTTATTGCCAATATTAGTAGCACAATGAAACATACATATATCTCATTCAAATTAGACGCTAAAAGAGTATTGCTGTTCTAATGATATTTAATTTTAAAGGTGAGTCTTACTGTCTCTCAAATGATACTTTGCTAGCGAATTTTAGAGAAGACTAGTGATAAATCATAAGAAATTATTGTAATCCACTGTACCTATTTTTAACTTATGAATTTTATTTGACCGTTATGTTTATTAATTTTTCAGTTATGGAATGATAACCACGCCGTTGAAAAGGTTATCCCAGCACTGAAGAATTCTCTAACCAACTTGGGGATGGATTATGTGGACCTTTATTTGATTCACTGGCCTGTGAGCTTTGGAGTAAGTCAAATTCAGTCTTTAGAAAGCAACTTCCGAAGATGGTGTGGTGGCACCGAAACCGGTCAAGTGATTTATTAAAAGTCAGCGGTTTCGTAAAAAGTTTTACTGGTTTTATTTAAAATTTAAAATTTATTTAATATTCAGGTAAATTAACCTAAGTTGAATTTGAATCAAACGAGAATTTGAACATTCTAGTATCACTCCTTCAAATTTGCTTATTTTAAATAGTACATATGTGTTTAATGGTGCTCTATCAACCTTTGCTTCAAATTTATTACGAATTTGGTGTAACACGAATTGAATAATTGCTCATGCTTTAAAGAGGGACAATGCTCTAAAAAATAATAATTTATTTAACTCTATCTCTGTCTGCGTAACGTGTTGCATTTTTATTCGATGTTTTGTTTGTTATCGCAGTGTTTCAAATTTACAAATTGAACATTAATTTTTATAGAAAAGTTTGACATAACGATTCCGTAGTTAAGTCAAAATATTTTTGTTATAACTGTATTCTCACGACTTGGCGGTGCACGAAAAAAACGAATATTGTTCGAAGATACAGAGAAAGAAAATATTATTTATTAATAATATATATGTAATTTTTTTTTAGAAAAAAAAAAAATAATTGTTTTGTGAGACTTTATTAATACTCGTAGGATAAAAATATTTTAGTAAAAATAACTTTGAAGTATTTGAAATTAATGAAAACGTATTAAAGCGTCTACTTTGAGGTATTTTTTTGGATTAATTGTTTACCTAAAAATATCTTCAACTCTGTGTGCAAGAGGTATATTTTCTATAATTAAAACCAATTTTTTAATATTATGGAATACGTAGGTTATTACGGACATTTTTTTTATAAGATTTAATTAATAATTCACGTTGGAAACTTTTGAAATCTATTTTCAGCCATTGCTTAATTTAGATGCCTCATTTTTTCCACACTTGACTGAGCATAATGAATGATAACGGTTATTTATTTGTTTTTCAGCCGAATGGAACCTTCGATAGCTTGGACTATGTGGACACGTGGAAGTCTATGGAGGAAGCTCAGCGCTTGGGTCTGGCCAAGTCTATAGGAGTCTCAAACTTCAATGAAAAACAGCTCGAGAGGCTGCTCAAGTCAGCCAAGGTTAAGCCGGTGGTCAACCAGGTAGAGGTGAGGAATTCAAAGACTGTTAAAAGCCTCTAAAATAATTTTCTTTCCGGATTTTATGATTTTGATAAAATACAATCTCGTGATGTTTCTAGACATTATGTTAATTCATTAGCAATGCCATAATTTAAAAATAAATCGATTTTAATAAAAGCTTTTCATTTGTCAATTTTGATTAATGGGCATTTATATTCTTGATGTTAGCAGCAGAAGAAAATTTATTAAGTCATAAAAAATCGAGAATAATTAATGAATTCATACTAAATGCAGACCGTAAGATGTTTAATTTTAGGATTCAGCACTACCAACATTATCGTAAGCTTAGCATATTATACTGAATGGTACAATATAAAAATATTAATTTATAAAAGCTTACAAGCAATTTAATTTAAATTTATTATGAGTATTAAATTATTAATACTCTAAATGAAAAATTAACGCAGTTTGATTTATTTAATGAATTATAAGACTGTGGCACGTTTCATCTCGTTAAAGGGGGTATTGTGATTTCTTAAATAAATTTATTAGAACAGTATCTTATATAATTACATGTTGATTATAAATATGAATGTACAATGTACATATATGAATGTGCACGATTAAACGGTGTATTTGTGTAAATTATATTCTTTATATCAAATTATTCGTTCAAATAATTAAATTTATTTAACTTTCTTTAATTTAATTGAGATTAACATTATACTTATCAAGTTTGAACAAATATTGTTGAAAAAAAGACTTTTGGAAATGTACGAGGAAGAATAATTTTTGATTAAAAAACAACATCTTGCACTTGGTGAGCAACACCACACATGGGTGTAAAAGGTAGTAGTTGAGACGTTAAAATTTGGATATCTTGCGATACTTTTTACTTTTCACAATTTTGTGTGGTACCATTTATTTTTTTGATTTTTCAATTAAACTACTCAAACCCTGTACGTTGTTATGAAAACCATTTTTTTTTACATTGTCATAAATATCTTTATAATCAATCAATAAGTAAAAGAAAACGTCCTTTATTTTTTTCAGGTCAACCCCAACTTTACGCAAAAGAAGTTGCACAATTTCTGCAAGGAGCGCGACATTGTCGTGGTGGCCTACACTCCTCTGGGATCCATGCCCGAGCCCAAGTCCAAGGATAAGGATTCACCAGCACCTAAGCTTGATGATCCCATTCTGAAAGCCATGGGAGACAAGTACCACAAGAACACCGTGCAGATTGTGCTAAGATACCTGGTTAGTAATGATGATAACACGAAGTAGATGAATACCTGTTGCGGACTTTAGTGAAGCAGGCAATCGCAAGATCGGTTGAGGGAACGCGAGCAACAAAATGGAGGCAATTTATTTTTATTTTTATGTAAACACGTACAGGAGAATACCGACATATGGTAATAGTAATTCTGAAGTCTCATCTGTAGAATTCTATGACGCTTACCATAGTGCATATGGCTAAGCTAACTTCATAGACTACAGCCCGAGATTCACGATCATACTAATTATTGCAGGAATTTACTATGAATGGGCGGTCTTCACGGGACGACTTTCGTCTACCACCAATTTTAATGAATAGGCTGTGACTGGAATTTTACGGGTGAGGGATCAAATTCACACCAACCGGGGTATTTTAGAGCTCAGAAGTCGATTAAAAATCTCCTATTATTTTTATTTTTTAATCACCGTCGGGGATCGAACTTACGACTTGTAAAGCAAACACATTGACCATTGAGCTATACCCGCCGGTGCGATTTTTATTTATTGAATACCATGTATTTTTAATTCAGTCATTAGGTTAATTATCGATGGGATAATCAAAATGACACTTAATAATGAGCTTTATGGCGTCGAAAATATGAGATATTTTGATATGTAAGAGTTACGTCTACTTTGCTTTAAGTTATTTTGCGATTACGCTACTACTGCAGCTACGCTCGTGATATTTCTTTTCAATATTTAATATAAATCGATTACTTTCGATAAAGGCACATGATAACTATAATAATGTTCTTTTTTTCTTCTATTTTTAAATAATTCGGTTCGATTGGTCATAACAAGATTCACGCTCATTTTGTTTTTAAATGAAAACAATATGGTGACTGGTAAATGAGATCGGATTACCAAAATGTTATTGAAAAAAAAAGGAAAAAACGAAAAAATCACTTAAAAATACACGAAATATAGTAATATTATGTATTTATTTCACTAGTAACACTATAAAAACAAATATTTCATTTAAAATAGATGCCGTAAGAAAGAGGACTACTGGTGTTCTAATAATATTTGCCTTACGGATTTTAAATAAGCGAAAGGATTAATCAAAAGAAATTGTTGTACTTATTATTTTAAACTTATATTTTATTTGAATATTTATTGATTTTTACTAAAAGATCGTCCAAAAACATCCAAATGTCAAGACGAAATTCAGTGTATTATGACGGTTTGTTTATTATGACAGATGGAAATTCAGTGTTGCTAGTACAAAATAATGTTAATGCGAAAATTGTTAGGTATCGTATTTTTCAAAAATATTTAAATGTTCTGTGGAATTTTTATTTTTTCGCAGATTGAACGCGGTCTGGTGCCCATTCCCAAATCGGTGACTCCGAGCCGAATCCAGCAGAACATTGATGTGTTTGACTTCAAGCTGACTCCCGAAGAAGTCGAGAAGGTTGATGACTTCAATCTGGACAAGAGGATCGTCACTCCGGCGACTTGGAAGGACAGCCCACACTATCCCTTTTCAGAATAATTTAATTTTTAATTAGAAGTAATACCATTCTCACTAATGATGAATTTATCCTTCATTAAATTACAATAAAAATATAACAAGACCATTTTACTGTTATAGTTATTATTTATTTTGTCATTTGTCTTTTTTTTTGTAAGCACAAACAGCAGAATACCAACAGATGGTAATAGTTATTCTGAAGTCTCATCTGTGGAATTCTATGACGCTTACCAAGCTGCATATGGCTAAGCGCTGCATGTGGAGTGTTGATCCGCCACCGTCATAGACTACAGCCCGAGAATCACGCATCATCCTTAATTATTACAGAAACTTACTATGAATGGGTGGTCTTCACGGGACGACTTTTGTTTACCACCAATTTTGATTAATAGGATATTACTGGCATTTTACGGGATCAAATTCACACCAACCAGGGGGTATTATAGAGCTTAGAAATCGTTTTTTGTAAATTTATTTTTTTATCTTTATCGGGGATCGAACCCATGACATGTGGCTTGCAAAGCGAACGATTTGACCATTAAGCTATACCTGCCGGCTTAATAATGTGATACTCGGTACAGTGCAACATTTTATACGACATGATAGTGATATTACGTATATGGTAGGTGGAAAAAAACAGGGTGTTAAAATAAATATGGAGAAGGTTTGAAAATAAAATAAAAAATATATTCAAATTGTCTCTAGTTGTGTCGCTCGTGGCTGAGCATCGTGGCAAAAATGATTGCTTATAAGCACAGGAAATATTGCTTTTGTGCCAGTAAATATTACTATAACAAAAACACACCAAGAAACGGAAACACGTGTGAGCTGACGAGGCAGCTTTCCATACTACAGTCGGTTGAGAGACAAATGTGAACCTCAGATGCCATAGGAGAGCATAAACTACCCAGGCTAGCGTCGTCTTAGAAGGCCTTTGGGAACTATGTATACACAGAATGTACTTGGATGAGGCAGAGCTGACATGGAACGAAGCGAGGACCATGACCTTCTATGTTCCAGATAGGTACACCCGTGCTCGTAGCCATCCATTGTTTTTGATCCCAGTCGATGCTTGTGGAGCTTCAAGCACTCAATTTGGTACAACGGCAATGTCGCTCCTAAATGGCCTACCAGCTTACCTCGATCCTTTTCTTACATCCTTTTCCTCTTTTGTCGATGGTATTGTTCTACTTGATCTCTGTGATCTTTGACACGTGTCATCTTCTTATTCTTTAGTGTTATTTTTTTTTTTTTTTTTCTCTATTTATTGTATATTTATGTATACTATATGTTTCTAAGTATTTGTAAAAAAAAATTGGAATTTCGATTCTGTTTATAAATAAATAAATGACGTCTGGCAGAGTTATATGACAGCTGTTCATGACAACCAGCTCCAGTTAGGCTAGCGATCATGAAAATGATGATAATTACAGTCAACGTAAACGATTTCCGAAATAATCACATCATACAATACAAAGTACCTTAAAGATTAATGTTTAAATCTATTAAGTACATAAATTAATAAAAAATGTGTTTATAATATAATTGCATGGTAAGTACTGATCAAATTATAATGGAATCAATTGAATTAAAATGATTGGTTGAACGCGAAGCATATGCTGCGAGTCGTTGCACCAATAATCTCGTACTCTTCTCCTCCTTCCTCTCCATGACCCGACAGAGATCCAATTATTTAATCAATGCAATAATAGTTGCTAACCACATCGTCCTATGTTGTCCCGTGTAAGAGGTCGGCTCCACCTAAGTAGCCAGATAAATGATCAGTACTATCGACCTACAGAAATAGCTTTTTGCTTACAAAATACTTTTCTTGGAAAAATAAATAAAAATACGTTTCCTGGTGAAGTAAATAATCCTTTTACTGACTTGTCACGTGACGAGTTCCAGCCTATTTCCCTTACCCACTCCTCTTGCCCAAATAACACTCCAGTAAACTGTACACTATCATGCACACTATCCCTTCAGTCCACTCACCGTTTGTCTGTTTAATAATGTAAAAAACTAAAAAAAAACTTCTAGTACCAATGACCTGCATCATATACTTAAAGATTTGATCGACTCTGTTGAAAAAATATAAGTTAGTCTAATAATAAATTGCTCACTTAATCTAACCTTCAAATATTTGGACCACATCTACAGGTACTAATTATTTTCTAACGTTATAATCACGGACGCAGATCCTGAAAATCTAAAGAAAACATTGAAATTGTAGAAAAAAAATACTACGAGAGCCGTTTGATAAGTCAGTGACTTCTAAATTTGATAAAATATTTTTCCGCCCAGTAACTTTAAATGCAGCACTATTTTCGTCAACTGCCATCTATCAACAGACTACTGTACAAGTTTAGGCAAGCTGCGGCAATTAGCTAGTATCATATATATATAAATGAAAGAATTTTAAAAATTTATTCCGCAATATATTTTTTGACGACATGTTTCAGCCAGGTTGAATGGCCATTTTCAAGTCAGTTGGTAAAGTGAGTGTAGGCTCCTATATAAAGCAAAGAGTGAGTGAAAGGGTGGATATGAATTGTGTGATGGGTATATGTGTTTTGGAAATCATTACTGTATAAGGGAATTCATTGATGTCACAACAAAATAATATGTATAATTACAAAGGCCATTAAAAAACAATAAACATGTATATCAAAATGCACTTAAGTAAGAATTCTAGGTAATCTTACTAAGCCATTGAAAACAGATAATCTCTTGAAATATATCGATAATTAATGAAAACATAAAATCTTGAAATAAAAGTATTATTTTTAGCGTAAAAAAACATCAAAACCAAGACAAAGCTTGAGAAATACTATAGGGACTCTCAATCGCACCATCAATTTTAATGGACATGAAGTGGATTACTGAGTTCCGACTGACCAAACTTTGCTTTCTAGTTTATCAAAAAAATCACTGAATTATTAAACTACCTTCGTTGTACACATGATCCATTAGCTATCTAACTAATGTCGCTAAATGGAAAAGATCGTCCAAAGAAAGTCGTTCTCACGAAAAATATATTTAAATATCTAAAGAATTTATCCTATTGTTTTCGTTTCCCGCCTCTGGTTTTATTGATCGTTGCTTGGATCTTAAGTAGACGGCCAGCACCGCCGCCATTGTTGCCTGCGGTACAACCAACCGGACACAATAATTGTCTTCAATTTCGTCGTCCACAAGTTGGGGGAGAATACAGTGGTTGCTCTCTGTATTAAGCACTCTCAGATGATGCAGTATTGTTAACTTAAAATGCAGGGAAAAGAATTAGTTATGTTTTCTTCCAATATCTGTTCTATATAAGCATATGGTCACAAAGTTATGCCACCTTATACTATATATATAATCGTGACGGAATCAACAGGTTCAGATCCTGTCTTCCCAGAAGTGGGCGACATCGATGGCGTTATTCCCGGCCATCATAAGGTCTTCCTGGATGCAGCTATTCGGACACAGCGTACACACCAGAAGGTGTGACAGGGTCTGTTCCACGCCGCAGTCACATTCAGTCGGTCCGCTGTAAAACTGCCAGGCATTCATTTGTGTCCTCGTCTTACATACTCCGGTCCGAAGTCTGTTAAGGGACCTCCATATATTCCACCCCTGCTCATGTCCAGGGTCATGTCCTAGGTCCTCTTTCGGGGCAATCCAAGTATCCCTCTCAGTTGGGCTTCTCCACATGCTCAGCCGCAGGGTGGCCTCAGGTATCACCAGTTCCGTTGTCGACTGTAGGAAACTTCTTCTTGATTTTAACCGTGTGGTTATCTTTTGATACCCAAACATAGAGTGGAGTGCGTCGTGGGTTGCTTTGGTGAGCTCCTTCTTGGTAGTGACTTCTCACCGTATGTTTGGTGGGGCGATGCCCGAGAGTTGATATAGCTTTGATATTGGGGTAGGTTTTAGGCACCCGTAACCACCCGGCACGTTTCATTCAGAGCAATATCCACTTTCTTGGTATGGGCAGACCTCGCCCATACTGGCTTGTAAACTTATAATAAACTAATACTAAACTTGTTCTAAAACTTTGCAATCGGATTATTCACATGAGAACAGTTAAATAATAAAAATTAAAAAAACGAAGAAACTACTTTTAGCCATCTAAAAATGAACGGGTATCTCAAACAAAAATGAAAAATTTGACGTGTAATTTGGCGCAGATGTCAGTGACAGTATTGCCGACATAAAAATAATTGGAATCGCTTAACCCGCGAAATTTAAATGCACCCTTGTTCCTGTATGCAGAATGTTGCATTGCACAAAGTGTACCAGTGTGTTGTTAACTCCTGCAGTTGCATTCTGTAGATCCGCTGTAATGACCCCATTTCCTAATCATTCGGTCTTCGCATTGCAGATTCCTGCGTCAGAACCCTTTCAGCAACCTTAATGGTCGAACAGCGAATCCTTGATTGGCTGATTGACCAATCTCAAACGCAAGATTTGCCAGATTGTTTTTAAGCAATCATTTCATTAATTCATAATGGATTAATCTCATTGGTATTTGTTATGGAAAATCCTAAGTTAAATGGTCTTAATGTGAGATAAGGTTATTAACTAAATAAAAATGCTTTACAATCTATAATAGTAATTTATATTAGATTAATGTGGTTGTACAGAAGAATTCTCGGAATTTCCTGGAGAGACCACGTCACGAACAATGAGGCTCTCAGCATAATCAAGGAAGATAAGAACCTAGTAAGAGCCATCTCAGAGAGGCGAGCCCGACGGCGAACACGAACAATTTAAAACGAACAAAAAAATAAAGAAGCAGATACTTGCTATTCTGTAGCCTTGACATTTGTCATAGTATCACGAAAAATACTATTTTTATATTAATATTACAAATAGGACTAGCTAAAAACATTGACACTGTCGAAGATTGCTTGTAAAATTTGTATTTCATTAAGTTTACTTTGAATTACTTTGAAAAAATGACGAATGTGAAAACGTTATTAATTATTTATAATAATAAACAGCAATGGTTGCAATTTCGCTGGTATATTGACGATTTCGATAATGTGTTATCAACTGGAAAATTACAAATATTTCATTTAACTGTTTAATTTAAATATACGAGTACATCGCTTTATCATCACAGAACACAGGTTAATTTGTTAATTAACCTGTGATTACATTTGAAAATAAATTGGATTACTACCGTTTTTTTTATTTGTCAATCTAAAATTATGTATTTTTCGCCTACCAAAAGAGATAAGAAAATACACAGCTTAGCATTCGAAGCAGAATTGTAAGTTGTGCACACGAAGCCCCATCTGGGAACATATATGGTTCCCGAGGGTGACTTAATGAGACAGCACTAAAGTAAACAAGGCACATTTTGCTTTATTTGTAAATAGGATTTTTTATTTGAGATCAGATTATTAATTCGACGCTCCGGAGCCATGAATTGTGACATAAAATAGACTCCTATGTTTTGGATATAAAATAAAAGATTCTTTAGAATTTATTCCACATATATTTTTTTGACGACATGTTGCAGCCAGGTCGGATGGCCATTTTCAAGTCAATTAGTTAAATTTTGTTGGCTCTATATAAAGCAAAGGAGTGAGGGAAAAGGTGTATATGAATTGTGTGATGGGTATATGTGGTTTTAGGAAATCATTTATGTATAAGGGAATTCATTGATGTCACAACAAAATAATATTTATAATTACAAAGGCCATTAAAAAACAATAAACATTTACATCAAAATTAATTAAACAAAAAAATCGAAATGACTCCTATGTTCGTTAACTGTTTGTCAGATGCCTTATCTAACCTTGTGTGTGACTTGCAGACTACCATACGCAACTGTTTTTTTTCTTCTAATAGTAATGAAATAATTAATTCTAAGGCGACTTAACCCAACCAAAAGACGGGTAAGTTATGGTCCGCGTCGAACGATGCATAACTTTATGATTTAGAGAAACGCGTTTACAATGTGCTATAGTCATTGGTGTTACCGATGGATGATTTATTGTTACTTTTTCTTCGTAGCATCAATCCGGTGGATTGGTTTGCAGCAACAAAATCTTGCATCTCGATCTCCACTCCTCTCGATCCTCTGCAGTCCTCTTCAGCTCAGCATAAGAGCTACAAGTCATTTCCTCGAACAGTTGCTGCAAGTACTCCTGTCTAGGGCGCCCTCTACAGTTTCTTCCCTCAACCATCCCTTCCACAAAGTAGTGAAGAAGACCATCGTGGCGCATGAAGTGACCGATCCATCGGGCTCGCCTCTCTGACATGGTTCTTATTAGGCGCCTATCCTCCTTGATTAGGCTGAGAACCTCATTGTTCGTGATGTGGTTTCTCCAGGAAATTCCGAGAATTCTTCTGTATGACCACATCTCAAAGGCCTCTAGTCTTTTTTATCACTTTTAGATAAGCACCATGTCTCACAGCCGAACATCAAGATGCTCCAAACAAATGTTTTGGCTAGTTGCTTGCGGAGTTTTAAATTCATCTTTTTTGACTCAAGAATTTTTGTTTTTTTATTGAACGCTAAGCCTTGCTTGATGTATACGACTGTTGACTTTTATTTTTGTTCTGCCATCCCAGGTTATTGTTACTTACTTATAATTTTCATTTATTTAATTGTTACAGACGAATTACTAACAAAATAAATGCCATTTTTTTCAATATTAACCACGCAATAAAATTCGTAGGTATCGAATGAAAAATTTATTGCTTCGGAGATTGATTGTCGTATATTGTCCATTCTTAAATCGGTGACTCCGAAGTCACATTCAGCAGTACATTGATGTGTTTGACTTCAAGCTGACTACACAGGAAGACGACAAGATTGATGACTTCAATCAGCACAAGAGGCTCGTCTCACCAACAAAGCGGGAGGATAGTCCTCGTTATACCTTCTGGAGACATTATTCACTTCGCTGTGATTCAATTATTTTTCACGGTAAACTTGTCAAACGATAAGCAATCTAAATTTTTCACCTCGTTTATTGACAATTTATTTGAATAAAAATAGATACATGTGTTTTAAACAGAAGAAGAGTACAAATACGTTAATAGAAACATATATTCCCAAGAAAATTTAGTTTGATCCCTGACTATTTAGTTAAGTATAATAAAATAAATATAATCCGAACATATATAAAAGTAAAGTACTTAAAATCGCCGGAAAGTAAGATATTTGGGGGAAACATGTGAAACATTACGAATTCTAAAAAACAACAATTATTTAGGTAAATACTTAGAGAACGTACTATATTTTCTTGTATTATAAACAAGTAAAAGTAAATTACTAAGAGTTATCATTCCAAATCAATCATTAATTGCCGAAATATTTTTGTATCACATTAGACACTTCAATACTTTCCTTCTCAATTGATCGTCTTATCTTCGGTAGACGTCTATCGTCAAAATCTACTTTAGTGTACCTATTTTTTTGTTACTGTCAACTACTCTACTTCTTATTCGAACACCCTAGTTTCGGATTATAGTTTTAAGATACACTCCTCGCATAGATATCTCCGCGGCACGACCTTTATTAAAATAATAATATTTTGTATAATTATATGTATTTATAAATAGTTTGTTATAAATTACAAACTATTTAAATATATATTAACGATTCAATCCAGTTGAATAATATTTTGCGCAAGGTCAAGATATCGCAACAAGTACAAAGCTTTAGTTTGTATTTAAGAATAACAAAATAATCTATGAGTCATTCTATATCATATAAATATCGAGAATTATATATGTTTGTATGACAAATTAATCATTTTATTAATAACATACTTAGTACGAAAATATAATTAAATTAGTAGCAACATAATCAGAATAAAAATATAATAATACGAACGATTAAAAAGACAGACTATAGACGGAGAGAAAATATTATGTGGTATAAGGTGGTAACTACAAAAAGTGTAGATTCGGAAAAAAAAATGTATTTACAGTAGATGAATATTTATAATAAATGGCATTAATTGTTATATAGTAATACCATATGAACGACTACAAAACTACAATACCGTCACTAAAAAATAAAATTCCTTGACGGAACATCACTGATTAATTTATGGCTTAATTATTTTTTTTGGTAGTAAGTGTACGCAACAATATATTTCATAAAAAATCTATCAAGATAAGAAACTTGGCTGAAAATCAACCATTAACAATTATATATTGACTTTTATTTCAATTAGTTAACAAGTAGTAATTAGTCCTACGTGTAACTTTATTATTTTTCATTATATGACTTTGTAACGACTAGGAAAGGATTCATTATTTAACTTTAATGTAAGTCGCATAATCTAGGATATTTTGCTGTTCTTACTTAATAAATAGTATTTTTTGACTGAATGTAAAAACGTGAACAATCGTATTATCCTTAAAAAAATGCATACTGTGTTGTTGTCTGGAAGTCTGCGCAATCTGTATGGAATACCTCCCTGAACTGACTCTAACAGGCCAGCGATATCAGTAGGTCTATGCACCAAAGAATCGGAATAATAATTATAACAAAATGATAAGAGAAAAATAAAATTATAAATACAAAGCAAATAAATGTTTAAATTTTTGATGTAACAAATCACAGATGTCTCATATTATTGAATGATTTAAGCTACACGTTCCAAATAGGTACCAGTGTTCAAAGTTATCAAATGGAGCTTCTGAATACAACGCATTTTAGCACGTCTTGATCCTTTTTAAAACACGATCCTATATTTGGCGATGAAATTTGTAAACTGGATATCTATGGTTTGTAACATGTATCTACGAGTATAATACGTGTCCCGCAATTGTAATATTGTATGTATTATTGTACAAATTATATCTATGTATACTGTTTCATTAATGATTTTATTTTGTTCATATTGTAATTGGAACTCTGTTCCGTATATTAATAAATAATTAAAAGTCAAAATTGAGTTTTTTAAGATAATAAAGAGTAAAGGTTACCAAAATATTGTTGAAAATGAAAAAGACTATTAATATATTAATAATATAAGTTATACAAAACATGATAATCTAAAAGAATAATTGATTATCTTTTTACATAACTTTATTACTTTTCGAGATATAGTCGGAAGAATGACGTTTTATTGTTAAAACAAAACTAAATTTAGTGTCCCTTGAAATTGTATATTTCCAAATAAATCTCTGGTATTTTTCAGATATTTAATTTTGACATTAAGACGTAACATATATATTTTTTTGTTTTAGTTGTTCTGATTGAATTTTCTAAGTGCACCGGGACTATTATAAGTCTGACAGTCCCTGCAGTTAAATTACACCAATGACAGTTAACAAGGCTACATTGACGTAGATTCTTTATTTTTTTATTTCCCCTTGTACGGTTTAACCCCTAAGTACTCGGTCATTATTTTCAAAACATTATTTCAAAAATATCCTGCACCATTTTGTAATACAAGCAATCATTTTAATTTATGATTTTATCTTACCGGAGTTGAGTTTTAAATTTTATTTTTGAGGTGCACTTGTATCTAACGAACGAATGAAAGAAAACACGAATAGAACAATTTATTTAGAAATAATAGTGTAAAATTAAATTAATTATTAATCTGACTTTAAGCTCGTAACATTTATCCATCACACATCTCGGTACGAGCGCTGCTTTTGGATTGAAGCCTAATAAATATACATAGAAAGAACTATATGTGGCTTTAAAAAGCAGAGATTTCATCGAATAAGGCAACGTCTACGGCGTGTGACTTTGTGGTGGTATTTTATGTCAAGCATTACTCCAGCTAGGGAGAAGATATGTATATTTTTCATGTAAACACATACAAAAGAATGCCGACAGATGGTGATAGTAATTTTGAAGTCTCATCTGTGGAATTCTATGACGCTTACCATTCTGCATATGGCTAAGAGCTGCATGTGGAGTGTTGATCTGCCAACGTAATAGACTACAGCCCAAGATTCACGCATCATCCTTATTATAACAGGAATTTACTATGAACGGCTGGACTTCACGGGACGACTTTCGTCTACGACCAATTTTAATTCATTTAATTTAATTCGGCTATGACTGTCATTTTACGGGTGAAGGATCAAATTCACACAAACCGGGAGTATTTCAGAGCTCAGACATCTATTAAAAATCTTTTTTTTTAATCTCCGTCGGGGATAGAACCCACGACCTTTGGCTTGCAAAAGAAACGCTTTGACTATCGAGCTATACACCAAATTATGATTACGACTAGGTATATTGTTTTTCTAAATGTTAATATCACATTGTCGCTCATTAAAAATTGTTATTTATAAAATACTTTTTTTTTAAATAATCACGTTGACAGACGGTTGTTCCAGACATTATCACAAATAACTCTTTAGTATATTTTTCAAAGGTCAGTAATATGTCATTAATGCAGTCACGTTGTTTGTTCAGTTTGGTGTTGACCACAGCACGGCGAGCATCTGAGCAGTTCATCAGTAGCAATCAATGTTTTGTTCAAATATAAGTGATCGAAAATGAGGAAGTCATTAGTTTGGTTTTTCATTGCCATCATTGCAGTATCTGCATACAAAGTAAGTGTATTTTCATTAAACACATTTTCATTAAAAATTACATAGTTTTACTCAATAAGTAATAACAAGCCTTGCAATTGATATTCACGTCATATATACGTATATTCACGTGAATAAAAAGTATTCGGTGATTGCCGTATTCTGCTACAGGTGATTATTATATTGCTGAAAACTGTATAACAATATATTTCAGGCACTTGGTATACACAAGAGCCTGTTTAAGGAAAACATATTTTATTTATATTCCATGAATATATTTTTAGGTGCTAAATCTGAAGTTTAACTGAAGTTGATCTACAACTTATTTATTTGCTAATTTACGTATCATCTCCAAAAAAATGTATTTACATGAATAGTGTGCAAGTGGAGCAATCCTTGAATGGACTCTGAACGTCTTAGTTTTATTTTTGACATCACAAGAGATGGTTTTAATTAATTCATCCATATGACTTTTACTTGTTGACTGCGCCTTTACCTGTATATGCAATGTTTCAACGCTGTTCCGTGGAAAACTAGTTTTCCTCAAGAATATTTCTAGTGATTTACAAAACACTCGGAATAATATGCAAAAATCATGTATTTTATCAAATCGATGAACAAGTAATGCGACAAGAGAAAACAAAAACTTTAGTATGGGATAGTCTGTGTGTAACTAAAGAGGCATTATTTCAAACCTTTCTATAAATGTATTCTTCACCGACGGGTATAGCTCAATAGTCAAAGCGTTTGCTTTGCAAGCCAAAGAGCGTGGGTTCGATCCCCGACGGACATAAAAAAATAAAGATTTTTAATCGATTTCTGAGCTCTAAAATACCTCCAGTTGGTGTGAATTTGATCCCTCACCCGTAAAATTCCAGTCATAGCCTTTCAATTAAAGTTGGTGGTAGACAAAAGTCGTCCTGTGAAGACCACCCATTCAGCGTATTATAATAATAAGTATGATGCGTGAATGTAGGGCTGTAATCTGTGACGTTAGCGGATCAACATTCCACATACAGCGCTTAGCCATATGTAGCAGGGTAAGCGTCATAGAATTCCACTGATGAGACTACATAATTACTATCACCATCTGTCGGTATTCTGCTTTATGTGTTTACATTTAAAAAATCTGAACCTTTTATTAAAGTTACAATTTTTCAACAACGAAAATCCAGCAGCGTTTTTGTAATAACAATTACATTAAATTCCGAATTTCAGCTGATACAGTAAAATAATTTTAGCAGTGAAATTTAACTAATTTTTCATCATCAATTTGATTTGAAATTTTGCGATTCGCTTGACGTCGATGACAATGCAATAAAATGCATTTTTTCTTCGATATATTCATCTGCGCTACAGGAGTCATCATCATGTTATATGTTTGACGAGTAAAAAGTAAACTGATAACCCGTCTGTAAGGACTTTTTAATTTATACTGTGATTTATGGGTTATTTTTATTTTTTACTCTTAGCACTAATATTGAAACATGTTAGTTTTAGTGTACTGTCGATATAATGACAAGATCTTCATAGTTTCAAAAGAAATAAAAACGACTGTCTTAGTTTTCTTTAAAACACATGCAAGAGAGCACAACATGTTGTATGTAACCTGTGGCTCTATGACGCCTAGCTACAATCACAACAAACACTGTACACAAAAAGCGTTTTTTGTAACTGTGTGCTGGTAGAGGAAATTGTAAGTGTATATTTGTATCTGTGCAGCCAAAGTGTATATTTACAAAATAGATTTTTAATCGATTTATGTTTCTTGACTAGATAAAATAGAAGGAAGAAACACACCGTCGGTCACTGCTCAATGGCCAAAGCCTCGATTCCCGACGGAGATTACAAAAATAAAGGATTTTTAATCGATTTATGAGCTCTGGTTGGTGTGAATTTGATCCATCACTCGGAAAATGCCAGTCATAGCTTATTAATTATAATTGGTGGTAGACGAAAGTCGTCCCGTGAAGACCACCCATTCATAGTAAAATCCTGTAATAATAAAGGATGGTGCGTGAATATCGGGCTGTAGTCTATGACGTTGGCGGATCAACACTCCACATGCAGTGTTTATCCTAATACACCATGGTAAGCGTCAAAGAATTCCACAGATGAGACTTCAGAAATACTATCACCATCTGTCGGTATTCTCCTGTATGTGTTTAAATGTGTACAACATATACGTGAAGAAAATTCCAAATCTCAACGGTGGCAGTTAGAATGGAATTTAAGCTGCTAGTTCTTGCTCGACATACATTAAACTTGTAGGGATGCTCAGCAAGTGTAAGACAAATGGTTTTATTGTAATGAAGTGGAGAATAAATGAATTGAGTTAAGAGAAGCGATTAATTTGGAAGCATGTCATAAAGATGATGTAGATTTGTATGTATATTGTATATACAGTCGATTCCGCTTAATTGAGACACCGCTTAATTGGGACAGCCGTTTATTTGGGACGAATCTCAAAGAACAGAAACCAAACCAAGAAACCAATAGTAAATTTATGTGTTTAATTGGAACAGTAAATTTAAGATCACAGCACAAATTATGTTACACATATTCTCAAGAAAAAATATGTACAAAGAATTTGATATTATGCGGTTTTTCTCCTAACAACACATTTTTAGGGCAGCCAATGGACATGGGAGTAATAAAAAAATTTAAGACTTTATCGTGGAAAAATACAGTTTCCAAGAGTTTATAAAATAAAATTATTAAAAAAAAAATGCATTGTTTAATTTTATGTGTGTATTACTGGTTAGTGGCCTTAGTTGCAAAAACCAAATAAATTAATTTTAAAAAATGTGAAATTCGCTTAAATGGGACGGCCGCTTAATTGGGACAAAATGCCCAAGTCGCGATGTGTCCCAATTTAAGTGGAATCGACTGTATATCAATTTACTAAGAATATTGGTATTAATCTTCAATTTTCTATAAAAGCATTACAATATTGAAATATATTCTTTAATAAAATCAATTTAATGTGAAAAAAGTAAATTTTATTGTCAAATTATTATTTTTTTTTTAGGAAGAGACGAAGCCTAAGAAAAAAGTACCCTATCGCGTTTTGAATGATCGAGTAAGAGTCCCTGTAATTGCTTTTGGAACATGGACGGTAAGAAATATTTTTTTATACGTGACAATAACAAAATAATCAATTCACAAGATTTATATAAAAGCTATTTATTTAATCATAGACCATAATTATTTACACTTTTTAACACTATTGTATTCAAATAACTTCTTAGGTTTTCACGGCCAGATTTCATATTGTGGCTTTTGGGTTTAGCCGTGTGTGGCGAATTACTCCTTTTCAATATTTCGACCGCCATTGCAGGGGTCTTCTTTCAGGGTTGATGATTCGGCGGTCGAAATATTGGAAAAGAGTAATTCGCCACCCACGGCTAAGCCGTGGGTGGCGAATTACTCTTTTCCAATGATATATATGGGATATATGATACTTATGATCACTATATATAGATTGACAAACAACCGAAAAATAAACAGATTGAACATGCACAGAACATATTGTAATTCGTAATAAGCACGAATCATTGCATTCTAATTATGACGTGAAATATGTTAGTAAAACCATGTTATTGTTTTCATAACTTTCGTTTACATATTGACTTAAAAACGTATTTCTAATCTTAAGCCGTTTGTCTATCGACAACACTTGCAATGTATAAAATGTAGCATATTTCCTGTGTTTCAACTTGTGTTTAAATTTGTTCTCGATAACTGGAAGAAAAATATGCAAAAAATGATGACATAAAAAGTTCACTTATTTAGCAGTTTTTTCACTCATAGAAACAAATGTGCAACAAAAAAGAAAAATGAATTTTTTTTTTCAAATAAACGATGCTCGTGTATGTTACATTCTTACAAAAAATACCTACTACAAAAAAATCACAATACGTATCAGGATATTGCCATTACTCTTACACGAAAGCTATATACTCGTATGTTATAATAAAGATTTACTAAGCTAGAGTTGCCGGGTAGCATAATTCAGTGGTTCAGGCGTTTGTTTGTCATTCAAACACTGTCGGCTCAAAACCCGACCAAGCTTGATTTTGAAAAAAAAAAAAACTTTCTCTATACATGCCTTAGATGTGGTTGAGTCACCCGTTAAGGATATTAAAACACTGTCCAGGCCTCGGGAACTTAAAGGGCTAATCATCCGATCTCTTGAAAAACTCTGATTATTGAACACCCAAATATTTCTCTGGTACTAGAGTTGCAGTCTATATAAGTTCGCAGGCCATGAACTAGAGTCTCCTTTTGATCCTGATCCATAAGACAATCTCAGCTTAAGCAACTGTGAAATGGTAATTTGTTTTATCCATATGCTTCGAATATGGCGCGGATATAGTAAAAAACTAGAGTAGAGACTTCCTGAATATTGCAAGAGTGAAAACAAAGTAATTGAAATGAACTATATATAATATATTTCGCCTAATTTTTGCGGTTTGAACTTTTGTATATAATATATCTTTTGTATAGTATACCAAGTCAGGCGTTTTTGTATTATGTATAATAACAATCGTGTTGTACACAAAAGGAAAGATATAAGTAAAACATAAATTATGAGAATAGATTTTTTTAATTAGTATTTTTTATTTTCATTAGATCATTTTACTATATTATAATATTATTAATAATTAAATATACATATACTATACATAAAATTCTTTTTTCAACGCGTCAATCCAAACACAAAAATAACGGCAGAAGCGGGATGCGAACCGCGGACCTTGAAACCAACTATGCCCAGGTATTCATACCGCTCAGCCGACTATTACTGTGCCTGGACCGACTCACGTTGAAACTAGTATTCATGTCATTGTTATCATCATTATAGTATATATTCAAAGTATGTATATTTTTATTTTTTATTATTCAACCAGTCTTCGCGTTGAAAAAAAAGAATTTTATGTATAGTATAATAGTATTATAATATAGTAAAATGATCTATAAAAGTAGATTAGAATATTGAAATAATAAAATAATATTCTAATAAAAATTAAAAATCCATATAATAATGTCTCCCTTGAGACAATATCAAGAAGGTAAATGATTGGTTATAAAGTCCAAGTCGGAACTATAAGTAGTCGTTTCTCATCCATTCAGTCTATAGTTTGGTTCGAGACCCGAGTGGTACTTACTAAAATAAATAGACTGTCGGAAAGTAATAATATTAAGCTTGTGAATAAATGAAGACTGATTGAATAATAAAAAATAAAAATATACATACTTTGAATATATACTATAGCGACATCTATCATACGATGATAACAATGACATGAATACTAGTTTCAACGTGAGTCGGTCCAGGCACAGTAATAGCCCAGTCGGCTGAGCGGTATGAATACCTGGGCATAGTTGGTTTCAAGGTCCGCGGTTCGCATCCCGCTTCTGCCGTTAAACTTTAATGTATAGTATGTATATTTAATTATTAATAATATTATAATATAGTAAAATGATCTATAAAAGTAGATTAGAATATTGAAATAATAAAATAATATTCTAATAAAAATTAAAAATCCATATAATAATGTCTCCTTGAGACAATATCAAGAAGGTAAAATTATTAATCAGTAACACAGGTAAATGATTGGTTATAAAGTCCAAGTCGGAACTATAAGTAGTCGTTTCTCATCCATTCAGTCTATAGTTTGGTTCGAGCTATGGTACTTACTAAAATAAATAGACTGTCGGAAAGTAATAATATTAAGCTTGTGAATAAATGAAGACTGATTGAATAATAAAAAATAAAAATATACATACTTTGTATAATCTATCATACGATGATAACAATGACATACTAGTTTCAACTTGAGTCGGTCCAGGTCCGCGGTTCGCATCCCGCTTCTGCCGTTATTTTTTGTGTTTGGATTGTTTAGTATAGATGGTTAATATTTTTTAATTTTCATTAGCAAATCGAACACTTTTAATTAATCTTGTATTTTATTGGCGAATATTAAATGAAACTGTGTACGTTTGTAGTAATTTCCTCTATCCAAATATTAACCTGAGCATAAGCAACAAACTTCTCCTGGTAAGGAAAGTGCTACCGAGCAAACTTTAATGAGCAGGTAGCTGATATCTTGGAATGCTAGAAGCGTCTTCCATAATCGTATAACCCGGCTATTTCTAGTCCAGAGTTACCAAGTACTTGAGGTAGGGTTAACCAAGTAATTCTTCACACCATTGAACTTGTTTGGAGATGGTTAATTTGTAAATTTGTAAACATAAATATTGAGTAGATAAATATTTTTTATTTAGATTTAATAAAGATCGTGTTGAGAAGTGTTTATTCGCATACTTAAAGACTGCTGTTTCGCTTTCAATGAGAGCTGCATCAGTTCTTTATTTATATTAACATATTGATGGACGAAGCTAGATAAATCATGAATGCAGTATAGTGACAAAAGGATAGGAAGAAGAGGGGATTGATGGAGCTTTTAAGGCAGATTCCTTTCACCATGTATAATGTATATAGCGGTCATGAGCTTTACATGGGTTTTGTAGCTATTGCAGATGGATGCTACAATTGTAATGTTCAAAAATTAGATGAATATTACTGAATATAAAATTTATTCGATTAGTGATAGAAAAACTAGATGAAACAACTGATATACTGCGAAATATAATCGTATAAAAACAATATATTTTGATTGAATTATAATCTATTAACAAATCCAAAAAAAGGCGCCTTGGTCAAAAGGTTACGAAAGTGACCTGTGTAGTTTATCTACTACTACTACGATGTGTAAATTTTCATTAAAGTTTTTGTTGTGTAAAATATTTATATTGATTAATGAAAGGCATGTTATATTTTTTTATTAATTTGAATATTGCATATTATGAGATCTTGAAGTGTGTTGAGAATATTTACTAACCTCATTATGTTTATGTAGAACAGCTGGAAAAATAACCATTTTTTTTGTAATTTACTTTCGTGGATCACACAATGCGTGGATCTTATTCATCGTGTCAAGAGGTGTTGTATAATGATTTATGATTCTTTCAGAATGAAAGCACTACAAAGCAGATGAAAGCTGCTATAGAGGCTGCCATCGATGCAGGGTACCGCCACCTTGACACGGCCCCTAGCTACGGGACGGAAGAAGCCGTGGGGATGGCCATTGACAAAAAAATCGCGGATGGTACAATTGTGAGAGAAGATATTTTCATCACCTCAAAGGTAACAATATATCACAGCTAGTATTTTCAAAATTTAGAGCCGTTCAAAATGCACAGGTCGATTATGTGTATTTTGTGAAATCAACAAATGAATGTCTTTTTTCAATTTAAAACAAACGCTTTAGCCATTGATTACATCTAACAGTCGTAATATTTTGTACATTTGAAAACAAATAAGTGAAGTGCGTACACTTATTAAAGTAAGTGACCAAAGATACAAGTAACATGTTTAATACTTCCTGTTTATTCAGTTAGAAACAGTATTATCCGATTTTATTTGAAATAATATATTCTGTTTTTGGACCGAGCTGTGTTCGATGAGTTGTATTTATTCGAAAATAGACTGCTATTGTTAAACGCATCACAAATTGATGAGGACCCCTGCATTGGAGGTCGAAATATCGGAAAAATACAAGTCGCCGTCACGAATCAACCCAAAAGCCAAGTAGCGTTTTGGTATTCTGATCTCAACATTATCAGTCTCAAGTCGTGCATTGTTGGGATAGGTAATGAAAATCGTAGTTCTCTAGGAATGCAAGATAGTTAATTAGGGCCATTGAACCTGGTCGCTACGCGGCTTAATAATAGACAATAATATAGTCTGACCAATAACAATAGAACCTGAATTTACTATGAAAAAAAAACCTATCAGATGTCTTACGAAATATTAACAGTGGGGAGAGTACTCTATATAAATACAACTTAAACCAATTTCTTTTCAATAATTGTAATATTATTTAATAAGTTAATTAAATCGCGTCAATTGTATTCCTCAGAAAAATAATAATCTCTAAAATTTAGCCTCACAATCGAATACTGAATTGGAAAACATTTTACTGTTAAGTGAAAGTAAAGTAGGTGTGTCATCGTTTTAGGGATACACAACATAAACATTGTTAATTAATTTTTTAATATTTATTAGAATATTATTTTATTATTTCGATATTCTAATCTACTTTTATAGATCATTGACTATATTACAATATTATCATTACTTAAATATACGAGTGGTACTTACTAAAATAAATAGACTGCCGGAAAGTAAGAATATTAAGCTTGTGAATAAATGAAGACTGATAGAATAATAATAAAAAATATACATACTTTGAATATATACTATAACAATGCTATAAATACTAGTTTCACCGCAGTCAGTCTGGGCACAGTAATGGCGTGATTTCCAAGGTCCGCGGTTCGCATCCCGCTTCTGCCGTTATTTTTGTGCTTGGATTGACGCGTTGAAAAAAGAATTTTATGTATAGTATATGTATATTTAAGTAATGATAAACATTGTTATGCATTTCTTTTCATATATAGCTTTTTTTGGTCTTTTGTATTTTATGCACTTTGGAAATATTGTTTAAAATGATTGACTGAGTAAAAAATTTATTATCTTACAATAAATAATATTTTTTAGCTTCGAAGTGACCAACGTTCAGAGAATGACGTCTTTACATCATTGCAAAGATCGCTTACGAGGTTGGGGTTAGACTACGTAGACCTTTACCTCATGGACGGACCCGAGAGCTATTACGTAAGTATAAAATTTGACTTTTTAAAACTAATTGAAATGAACAACCATCTCAGAGGACTGCAGAGGACGCCCTAGAAGAGAGTATTTGCAGCAAGCGTTCGAGGACATGAGTTGTAACTCTTACGCTGAGCTAAAGAGGATTGCAGAAAATCGAGAAGAGTGGATATCGAATCCACCGGATTGATTTGCAACAACTTCTACGAAGAAAAATTGAAATGTTAACTTATATAGTTAATTTTTAATATTAAACGTGAGTTTTTATAAATATTTCAAAGTGCTAACTACACACCGCCTGTACGGTCTCCATTTAACATCGGCTGCGAATCTTGGCATCTTATCAAAGGCCTATGCAGCCGTATTATAGGTTTTGAATAAAGATGCCTGTGTAGAATACTGGGCGTACAATTGTTGGACTTGGTGAAGAATAAAAACGTTAGGAAGCGGAAGAGGCAGCCTTCCATACTACAGTCGGTCAGAAGGCGAAGGTGGACCTGGTTGGAAGATATGCTTTGAATGCAACAAGAGAGCATATACTACAGCAGTCTTTTCTTCAAGCAGGATATGACATGGGATGAGGAGAGGACCATGACGACTAAGCTTTACAGCGGCAGTTCAAGATGACCATATGCTCCAGTTAAAGGAGCGGCCATGGAAATTATAAACAATGAAACATGTTTAGGATTTTGTTATTCTGCTAATAATTTGATAAGCAGTAAAACAATTCTTATTTTTACACTCGTTTTTTATAAGAAAATTCATTACAATATTACAAATTCGCTGTGTATCTGGAACACACGATCGTCACAAATAACCGCTTTAATGTTACATCCGGCTGTACCTCCATGATCTCGAAAATGAAAAGTGATGAAGAAATAAATGATATTGAAATTTATTTTTTAATTAAATGTTTTTTTTTAGAGAAATGGAACTTTAAGTAACATTGATTTCATGGAGACCTGGCGCGGCATGGAGGATACCAAGAATCAAGGTTTGGCTAGGACTATCGGGATTGCCAACTTCAACGAGACACAAATAGATTTGCTGACAAGAAACGCAATCATCATGCCTTGTGTCAACCAAATTGAAGTGAGTGCCGAGTTAACCTAAACTAATCTAACCTAACCTAACCTATCCCATCTATTGGACACACATATTGATACGAAATTCCACCTTATGTAACACTATTTTATCGATTAATAAAAGAAAAATAAACGGTGGTCGTGAGCTAACCACAGACAGTAAAGTGTATATCTTAGAGAAGCCCAGTTCAGACATGAGCTCCACGAATTTGTTAGTAAAAGAAATTTCAAGGAGTATTCCGTTTAGCGAGCTTTGGGAATTTTATATTTATTTATTTCTAGTATATTTCTGTACATCGTTAATTCTTTATTATTAAATAAGATACGTTCTTTTTTGTTTAAATTTTACGTTATCTAAATATATATTTTTTAAAACGTAATTACCCTGTTGTAATATTTCTAGAAATGGAAAATAAAATGAAATAATTTTGAATTGAATAATTTGAATCACATAATGTGGAATTAACAAAATATTTTGAAGAACTCTCCTTGTCATAAATACATATTATATTGAGTTTGTTATTTGTATTTTATGTATAGTTTTGTTTGGACTATTGTTCTTTTGAATAAATATGTGAATCAAATTTTCAGGTGAACCATTACCTGATCACCAAGATGCTGATGGCCCACTGCAGAAGAAGGGACATAGCAGTGATGGCTTACAGTCCTCTGGGATTTGAGCCAAAGTTGGATGCTGTCATTGAAGGTCCTCATCCCTATTTCAATAATACCTATGTCATGGAACTTGCTGAAAAATACAACAAGACCACCCCGCAAATAATTCTGAGATACTTGGTGAGTAACCAAGCTCGAGAGCTGTTTGAGATTGTAAAAAAAACTCGTTAATTAGTTAAGAATTTCACACCTTGTTTAAACATGGATAGAACTGAGCACTGTTTCACTTGATCATAAATTGATACCCAAATATAAATTGATATCCTCCTCTCGGAATTAGATATCGAATTACTGTGTGACAGGATGCAAGAGCACGTTAACAATACAAAGAACTTGTTTTGGTTCACAATTCGCGTTTATTTCTCAAACACTTGCTTTTTCGTCCACCCGTTATGGCGAAAGCCATCATGCGTTCCCATAACAGTCGCAAGCGAGCTCCAACTGCCTGCACACTCTGACATCTGGCGCTGCCAGAAAGTTGCGGCAAAAAAGCTAATTAAAGATGACAGTTGCGCCATCATGAAATGAGGCAACTGTCATAACAAATAAATTGGCGTATGCAAACGCCTGCGTAATATTCTATAATTAAAACTAACATTATTAAATGTGCATGTCAGGCGAGCGAACAAAAATAAGAGACAAAAGATCGGTTTTCGAGGCTTTACGGCATCAGCCTAAAAGTGCTATATCAAGCTGACATCAAAATCTATATCAAAGATCATATTTATGACATTTCTCTCGCCAATTTCGGAGAAGAACAAACGGCAGTAGCTGGGATTCGAACCGCGAACTATGCACCTAAGTTCTTTTCTATACACAGCGTGATCAACCAAGACCAATTCCTCCACCTAATGACTAGAGAATTTTCGGATATGTTTTCTATATTGTTTGCGGCAAATTTCATTCAACAGTCAATTTTATGTTGTTATTTTGTGTTGAACCGCCTCTAAAGACTAAGCGATTCAGGCCTTGGGAGCATCGGGCTAATCATCCGATATTATAGAAAAGTTATCGGAGTGTTGCTTGTAATAGTTGCTTGTTGCGGTACTGTGTGATGTCTGAAATTTACGACTTTTGTCTACTATATAAAATATCAATTTTTGAGTGAAAATATTGATTCTAATGTAATATATTATGTTTTTTCCAGCTTGATCAGGGTATTTTAATAATTCCCAAGTTCGACAGTCCGTCCGACCTCCTGGAGAACATGAAGTTGTTCGAGTTCGATCTGAGAGGGGAAGAAGTGGTGAGGATCGACAACTTCGACAGTAACTGTAGACTAGACACCTAGACCATAAAGAAGTGAGCTACAGATGATGCATTTTCATTGGTTCATTTAAATTTGAAGGACGCATTGTTCGATCACCGGGATCACCATGCAACCGAAAATGAAACAAAAAGCAATTGGCATTTGAAAGCAACATTGAAAACTTGCATGATAATGTATAAATCAGATAAATTAGGATATTCGATTTTAAAATACATTACTTAAATGGCAGATTCGTCGTAAGCTTAGCGGATAAAATAAATCCGATGACGAAGAAAATATGATACTTTAAAAAGATTTTTAGTTTATTTTTCACAATTTTATTTCTCATGGGATGTTTTAGTAGTGGCTTTGTATAGAAGCCATTTTCAAGTTTCACTATAGTGGCTTAAAAATAAATGGAATAATAATGGAAAATATACGAGGACATTTTTAATTTGTCATTAAAAACATTTCAATGGCGTATTTTTTTCGATCGATAATTTTTAGTGGAATTCCATTAAATCAAATAGAAATAGGAATAATTCTAAACAATCTTTTGTTACTGTTTGAAATTAATTATTGAAAATTTATTCAGGGGAAGACGTATTCTAAAAATGTTCCTGAACGCATTTTGAATGACCGAGTGCGAATTCCAGTTGTTGGCTTGGGAACGTGGACAGTAAGTGATATTTGTCTATTATTTTGATAATTTATTTATAAAAATTAATGAAACAATATAATTTTCATATGGAACATATTTATTTAAAGTTTTAAAAATCTTTGCATATTAGACATGCAATAATCGTAATATGTTTTGTAGAGAACACAAAAAATGTTTTGGGACCATCTAATGACCTCAATACACTAACGTAGGACAGTTGGAAACCTATCCAACATTATTTACATAGCTTTTAGGATCACGGTGGATATGAATACGTCAAAGCGTGGATCGTATGCTCCGTGCAAGAAGATGTTCTTTTTGGGCGGGAGGGATGTTAAAAGGATGTTTGGATATTATTTCTTGCAGAACGGAAGCAGCACAGAGCACACGCAGGCAGCTGTAGAGTCTGCCATCGAAGCTGGCTACCGCCATATTGACACAGCCGCCAAATACAACACGGAAGAACTTGTAGGCAAGGCCATTAAAAACAAAATCGATGACGGCACAATCATCAGAGAGGATATCTTCGTCACTACTAAGGTAACAAAAAATAACACAACTAAGTCTTGGGCCTGCTCAAAGTACGAAGGGTGATTAATGTAATGCTGCAATCTCAATGCTTGTGTTGACAGATACGGAGTGTTTGATTTTTGATTTTGCGACAATAATACCTTGTGCTTCTGGTGTATCGAAGATAATATACTTATGCGCTCTTGCGCTCAGTATTGTGTCTACTTGTGATTTATGTGAATTTTTTAACACAAATACTTAAGCGTACTTGATAAAACAAACGTTAATTATACATGATGGGCCCTTGTGGCATTTTTGTTGTTGTATATCCATTTTTTCATAAACAAATTAAATTATAAATTGTAATTGAATTGAATCACACATATTTTGAGTGATAAAGTAGTAATATGCATTCCGATTCCAAAAAAATGGTATTAATTTGTCTTAAAATAACATTTTGTAATGATTCTTTTTTAATTGTAAGTATATACTGAATAAAAATATTTTTTAGCTTTGGAGTGACCGACACGGTGAAGACGAAGTTGTACCGGCTTTGAAAAAATCCCTCGCAAGATTGGGCTTCGATTACGTAGACCTTTACCTCATCCACTGGCCCGTCAGCATTTACGTAAGTTTCAAATTATATCGTAGTGAAACTTAATTGAAATATCAACTTCAATAGTTCTTCTTTGTAGTATCAATCCGGTGGATTGGTTTGCAGCAACAAAATCCTGCATCTCGATCTCCACTCCTCTCTATATTCTGCAATCCTCTTTAGCTCAGCATAAGAGCTACAACTCATGTCCTCGAACACTTGCTGCAAATACTCCCGTGTAGGACGCCCTGTGCAGTTTCTACCCTCAACCATCCCTTCCACAATGTCGTGAAGAAGACCATGGTAGCACATGATGTTACCGATCCATCGGGCTTGCCTCTCTGAGATGGTTCTTACTAGGTGCATATCTTCCTTGATTATGCTGATAACCTCATTGTTCGTGGCGTGGTCTCTCTAGGATACTTGATATGCAATCATTTATGCTGATACAAGGGATGTATTTTAGACCTTTAATGTGGTATTTTCACCTTTATTTTCACATCCTAATGCCGTTGACCATAAAGCTTCATCCGCCTTTGGAGAGCATTTACTACCTCCGGGACAATAGAGTGCCCTAACCAGCTTGAACTGATGAGGTTAGCTGGGTGTTAGCTTTTACGGCTAACAATCGGTCCCTGTTTATATTGGCCGACTGATGTCGCTCACCCCCCACCACGAGAAGGAGATCAGGATTTTCTTTTCATCGAACCTGTGACCATAAAGCATTTCGCATAGTACTCCAGAACTTTTAGGGCGCATATTGGCACTTCCTTTAACTGGAGCATATTGTCATCACGAACTGCCGCCATTAAGCTTTTGTCAACCGCCATGGTCTCATCTAATGTCAAGCTCTGCCTTCCGAAGCTTCAACGAGTACATTTAATGTTTGATTCTCGACGGCCTTCTAGGACAGTCAGATCCCGATGGATGTGAAAACAACTTAGATGCAGTTTATGCTCTCCTGCAGCATTCAACAAATAAGATGTCTCAGTCAGGTTCACCGTCGTCTTATGACTGATTATGATGAAATACTGCCGTATTCGCTTGCGTACTTCGTCATTCCTTGCATAAGTAATACATCTTACTCCCGATATTCTACGCAGGCACCTGTTTTCAGAACTCATTACATATGAGTACATTTGCATTGAATATCGGTTAGTATGGGCGCTGCATTCAGGGTGAGTCGCCCCATTGGATAAATTTAGTTCACGCCTCGGAAACATCGGCCTTATCATCCGATCTTATAAAAAAATAATACAGAATATCGTAGATAAAAGTTGAAAATATAATAATGTTTCTTTTTATTTTATAGCAAAATGGATCTTTAAGTAACATTGATTATGTGGATACTTGGCGCGGAATGGAAGAAGCAAAGCGACTTGGTTTGACTAGATCTATCGGGATCTCAAACTTTAACGAAACACAGATCAAGAGGCTGCTAGAAAACGCGACCATCTTACCTACCGTCAACCAAATAGAAGTGAGTACCATGTTAACCAAACCTATTTATTGTTTGACGTACACATTTATACCAATTAAATATTATATATCTTTATATATATATCATTCATTGATTAACCGGATAAAAAAAATAGGTGGACGTAAATAATCATACCGCAAACCATAAACATGACCTTTAAGTTAAGACTTTAAGTTATAAGACGCAACATTTCCATGCGCCATTTTTTTTAAAGCCATCCCTGTTATGTGGGAGCTGCTAGTTCCATGGATGGCCGCTATGTAGTTTTCTGGCGCAGTGACTCTCACTGCCACCAACCCTCAGTCTCCTATGCGGGCGCTATGAAGTACACAGTGTTGTCCCGGGCGGAAGACCGAATTATGTCAGTCTTTTTTGTTTTACGTACAATAACTGTCGAATGTGCGTCAAACGCGTTCTTTGCTTTTTTCACTATTTTTAATACTTATTGTTTTTGTACAGTATATGTATTATCGTATTAGAATCGTTTTTATTATCGTCTCTGATATTAATATTTTCATCAAATTTCCAGGTGAACCCTAACATGATCCAGAGAAAGCTGATGGCCTACTGCAGAAAAAATAACATAGCAGTGGTGGCGTACAGTCCTTTCGGACATATGCCAGAGATACGATCCACAGAAGATGCTCCAGCTCCCCGCTTGGATGATCCATATCTTATGAAACTTGCCAAAAAATACAACAAGACCACCGCGCAGATTGTTCTGAGATACTTGGTAAGTAACCGAGTCTCGAGATCTTTTTTTTGGAAACGCTTACAGAAGTCACACTTTACACCATTGCCTGTATTTAATTCTGAATCAAACTCTGTCATAACTCGTCCCGGGCGGAGAAACATATTTTGTCAGTCTTTTTTTGTTTAACTTCATATAAATATCAAATGTACTTCTCGAGGAGTTACTTGCTTTAGCGACCTGCTCCTTATTCATCCACCACGCATCCCAACGGCGATCCTGTGATCTGGAGTAGCTTTAATTAGACGGGGGTGTTAGTATGACCGTATGACCGCGCCGCAAAAGGATGCAGTAACTTTTTAAACGTAACGTCATAATCCAAATCATTAAGCCTCTACAAGTCAATTAATCACTGACTTATGTTAGTGGTAAATATAATGTCGTACTATTTTAAATTTATATATATATTTTTAATTTATACTCATATCAATTATTATAATGAAGTGAACTGATTCTTATTTATTATGTTGCTTCCAGCTTGATCGGGAGCTTCTAATAATTCCAAAGTCCAACACTCCGTCACGAATCCGGGATAACATCGACTTGTTCAAATTCGATCTTAGAGGTGAAGAAGTTGTGAGGATCGACGAGTACGACTGTGACTGCAGGCTAGTGAAGCAGCTAAAGTGGAAAGACAGCCCTTACTATCCCTTCGACGATTCTGACAAAGCCCACCTACCGCCACATGGACCCACCCTACCGCCGACAGCTACTAGCTAGTCAAAACTACAATGAAGTGACCAAAAAAAATGAATTTTCATTGATTCAATGCATTTAAAAAGATTCGAGTGCCGGGATAACCGGGCGGCAAAAAATATAAACAAAAAGTGATGGTTATTCAACATTGAAAACTCGCATAATAATTTATTTGCTGACAGATAATTATATTATATTGTAATTGATATTACTTAAATATTTTATTGTGTTCTGGCATTCGTGGAAATGTTGAAATTCGAAGGATATAATTTAAATTAACAATAATAAAGTACCTACTGTTAGATTATATTTTTTTGAGGCATTAAGATTGACAATTTCGTAGTAAACTTAAGGGATACGCGATGGCGGAATTTTCATACAATCGGCGTCTCTAAAAAAATGTTCCTTTTATTAGGTTAACAGTTTTTATTTTCCCAATTTCAATTTATAAAATAAAACATTTGTAATAAGTATTTTTTTAGTACATTTGATCATAATATTTCATCAAACATTATATGCAATCCTTTTTATAAGTTTTTTAAATATAACGAATATTGTGTTTTTTTGCAATATTGGATTTTTACTGTCATAAATTTGTTAAAGCTTTTTACATTTATTGCATTAAATAAAATAACTTTTTCGATTGACTAATCTTTAAAACAAATGTTGTTGTGTAATAGAAATATATGTGTTACTTTTGTTTAACAACTTGATTAAATGATTTTTTAATTACGTATTTATTTCATTTATGTTACTTCTCCTTTATCCCTCTTATCAATCCTCGATAAATTAAATTCTAAAAATCAACTACAAAATGAACCGATTTGAAACAAGGTAACCCTTTTTACAACTAAGAACATTTGTTTTTAAAAAACAAAGTCAAGATTAAGTACGCTGATTTAATATTAATACCACCAGTCGCTGATAACAACTACATCTACACTCTAATATAATACTCAAGCATTCGCGTCTTTAACTCCTCAGCCTTCTGACCTAGAGGTCGTTGAAAATGATCTATCTTCCCAGGAGAACCTTCGGGTGCAGATATACTCATGGACAATGGCGACAGATAGATTGGCAATTATACCTTTCTGTTTTTTCCGGACATTTACTTCAGACTAACTGCTAAATGGATAAGCCCTGATCACTGGTCTACCCAGCTAATGACTGGGCACGGCGCTTTTAATGACAGATTATACTCATTTAATTTAGTTTCAAACCCTAGTTGCCCCTGTGGCGCCCCCTTGCAGACCTCAGAGCACATTCTCTGGGACTGTCAGTTCCTCTCGTTAGAAAGAGGAGTCCGTTTCGATGCAGTTCGAGGGAATCGCCTCGGCCCTATTGGGCATGCATATATTGTGGCCGCTAAAAAAAAATTCCACGCATTTACAATCTTTGCTCGTATTTTCGGTGAGAGAATCTATCTTCCATCTCCATCTCTTTACAACCCATGAATGCGATTCTAATCTCTTTCACGGCTTCTTTCTTTTAGCACGTCTGTGCAGTGGCTACGATTGTTCAGAGGGGACTCCCACTGGACTTATCAGTTGCTAACTGATCATAATCTGAATGAGCGCGTCATCAAGGAGACTTAACTGTCCTCCGGTGTGATGCGGGTGTGAGGCGGGTAAAGTCCAGATCGGCAATTTATAGTTGAAGTGTGTTCCAGATATGGAACGGACATAAGAAGATTTTAATTTAAAAATTTTGCTACGCTACTTTTTTAAATATTTATGTCGGAAGTTGCACTTTATAGACACTGTTGATTTATTAGAAAAGTTTTCAAGAAGGTCCGCTGTACATGCTGCATAGAATGGAAACCGAAATCACTTCTAAGAGTTGAAATATTCTTTATTATGCGAGCGACTTATCACTTTACAGTGGAGATCGCAACCGACTCCCCATTCAAAGACTCTTGTAAGTCTAAAACCACCTCTGAATAATTCATGGAGATTTTTATGCTCCTGTTGTTTGTAAGAAGATTAAATTTGCGGCAGACATGAAACCTCACACCTTAAAGGCTTCAGAATATCTTGAATTCATGCCCTTCTTTATTATGTAGATGAGTGGAGCTGATTAACATGTGTTAAAGAGAGCACATGAGTAGTATCGTTATTAAAACATAATAATTATATTTTAATGGCGTACTTGCAGTTATTAAGAGCATAAATTAAAGCTGTTTTTATTCAAGTTCCCAGGCTAGTGCCCTTCTGAAAAGCCGTAGGGAACAATAAATAGAATGTACCAAGAGGCAGAGCTGGCATTGGATGAGACGAAGACTATAGCGGCTGACAGGTTTAGCAGTTCATGACATCCATATGCTCCAATTAGGGGAGCGGACAAAAAAATGATGAGGATTTGGGGTTAGGCAAAATATATTATAATTGTCAAATTGGTACTAAGGATCGGCTCAATCGACTAGTAATATACGGTTAAGAACAGGCGGTGAACGATCCAAGTTTTGAATCACTCCCAATTTGCTTGACTTCAGTGATCTAACGAGAACCGCGCTTACGATCATCTATCGTGTCATAAATTTATCTGCGCAGTACAAATCAAAAAAGTATATATTTGGTTGTTCGCATGAGCAACGAAAGGTATTGATAAGTATTATTGATTATGTATTACTAGTTCCATAGACAACTGAATAAAAAAATAATACCATAGTCAAAATATAACTGTTTCATGTGTGGGAGAGTGGGTAAGACACTCTTTAGTGTGAAGGGCAAGGAAAGCAACAGGACTGCTTGGTAGGATAAATATTACTTAGGTACTCGTACATATACGAGTATACTGTATTTTAGGTATATTATTAAGTATTTACATTTGTTTAAATGATGTTATCGAATTTAAATAGTTAACTTGTAATAACGTTTTTTAAAATGTATTGAAAGAAAATTCAAATTTGGAACAAAATTTGAATTCATTTGTTTACCAGTATCTTTGTTTTTTACAGTTGTGTTAAATTGTTTTAAAAGAAAGTGAATTTCATTTACCCCTCTTCTATTCACCTCGAAAGCATTTCACTATCGCATGTCACACTTTTAAGTAAGTTCCTGTAATTATTCTTCACTTTAATTATCCCAATAATTAATTTGTATTGTATTGCATTTTCTGACAGTAAGTATATCTTTTAGCGACACTCCGAGCATGGATCTCTCCATAGCACGCTGGGTGACTTTTATTTTATGGGTAAGACTTGCTGTCAGATTCCACGTCTCTGCGCCAATATCTAAAAGATAGAATCCGAAACGAGGAAATACGCAGAAGAACTCAAGTAGTGGATGCTACCCAACGAATAGGCACACTCAAGTGGCAATGGGCAGGTCATATCTGTCGAAGAGACGACGGTCGATGGGGAAGAAAAGTATTGGAATGGCGCCCAAGAACTGGCAAACGAAGCATTGGCCGACCCCCTACAAGATGGACTGACGATATAAGAAGAATAGCGGGAGTGACCTGGATGCGGAAGGCGGAGGATCGAAGAGGATGGAGACTCATGCGGGAGGCCTACGTTCAACAGTGGACGGACACAGGCTGATGATGATGATGAAGTATATCTTAAATATTATCACTTCTACTGTATATTATTATTAATATTCTAATATGTATGACAAGATGCATTCGAATTCTGCACAGGTACCAAACGATATTATTCATCTTGTTTACTCAAGTGCCTTCTACCAGGCAACACACAACACGTGCAATATTCTGATAAACTGCTGGAGGGTTGGGGAAGCTCTCTCGAGAAGTCATCTTGGCAAATGCGCCGCTTCCTCGAGGATGGAAGCACTTCTACAAATAACGTAAACCAAATAATATGACGCTTATAATGTGGTGCGGAACTCCAAGGAACCTGCGGTGGAGGAGCGCATTTCATCTCACTCAAAAACCCTCTAAACCTTTACGGCGGTCGTAAACAATATGACAGTACGATGTCAACACAAAAATTAATCATCTGCTTTGTTGTAGGAGTATTTTAATATTCTAATTCACTAATTCGAGTATATATTATATATTAATCATCATTATCAGCCTATATCCGTCAACTGTTGAACGTAAGCCTCCCGCAGTACTCTCCATCCTCTTCGATCATCTGCCTTCCGGATCCGAGCCACTTCCGCTAGTTTTCTTTTGTCGTCAGTCCATCGTGAAATGCTTCGTTTGTTAGTTAATGGGCGCCACTCCAGTACTTTTCTAGAATCCTAAATGAGGATATCCGCAGAAGAACTCAAGTAGTGGAGGCTACTCAAAGAATAGACACACTCAAGTAGCAATGGGCTGTCTCAATATCTGTTGAAGAGACGACGGCCGATTCAACATTGTATAAGTTTATCTCATCAAATCTTGGAGGGTATATCGAGTATCGCTTACAGCATGCCATTGTTTAGGTTAAGCTGCCTCTTAGGACCAAATGGTATTGATTAACTAAGTCTTTGGGTCTTGAAACTTTCCGGAAATTATGGCAAGACTAATGCAATTTAGAGCGGATTAAGGAAAATACTTAATTCTTAGTTGTGAGTAAGTAGGATTGGACAACAAAGATTGATTAACAAATTCTCAAAATGTCTTATATTACTTACAGTAACTTTCACTTCAAGCTACCAGCTCTCGTCCTTAAGGCCTCGGGAACTGTAAATGTAATGTAGTCTAACATTCGATGTATATTTAGTGTCTGACGAAGCCAGGATGATAGCAACTAACAGAGCTACATGTGTGGTGGAAATTTATGGCAACCATATACTCCAGCTAAGAGCGAATGTGGTAAAAAGATGAAGACAATACCCATCGTGATGAATGACTTGAATTGGAGGATTGTATTTGCTTTTCATACCGTTATCATTATAATACAAGTATCATTGACTGATTAAATGGAAATCCTTTTAAAGAACTTACGTATTTTAAAGAACGACTGTATTTAAAAAATATATATTCTATGTATTTAATAGGCTGCTGTAGTGGTTAAATTATCTTCGTTTTTAATGATTTTTATCTCGTCGCTAAAGTTTGAAATAAGCTTTAAAATACGTACATTCATACTTATCGTGAACATAGGTTTATTACATTTAGATAATGATCTATGCCAAGCCAACTTTGTTTATAACCGTCAAATAAACAAAATAATTTATCTGCGTAAGCACGTCCTTCTCTTTGCATCAAAAGGAACGATTCAAAAGTGTTTTCCGAAGTTGTTTGACTGCTCGCCGCAAATGTCGCTAGCGGCGCGGACAGAAAAAGTGGAGGGACGCTTAATCCAAAGTATTTGATGAAATGAAAATACACCAGAGTCCTACTCCATACATTTCCTACCCGCATATTTACTCAGCTTGAACATCATTTAAACATTAACGTCGGCAAAGATTTTTTGAAAACCAAAAAAAGTTACGTTCGAAATATGAAATATGAGAGAGCGGCCTAAGCATTTTTAAAAATACAGAAATAATTATTCTTAAGTCTTTGAAAGCGCAGCCAAAAAAAGTAAAAAACGAATTGAAATAACTTTAATAATGAGTACACAAATTAATATAATAATACTAAACATGTTTTCTTAATACGTGTTTAATTATTATATTAAAATATGAGAACACAATCAAGTAACCCATAAAAAGCAGATAAATGTGACATTAATACACAATTTTGAAATTATTTACGACCATTTTAAAATATCAATAAAAATATTTATTTATCGATGACGATTTTCGTGTACGTAATAATATGCAAACTATTTTGTTATGATACAAAATTAATTGTTTGAGTTGGATTAGGTGATAATAAGGAAGATTAGATTAATGTAAACAGACCATACGACCTGCGCACTGGACAATTGGCGCACTGGACAACTGGCGCACTGTATGTCTCGCACATTATACGTAACGCTAACTCTACAAATCGCTCACGGACATCCTATTAACGAGACAAGCGGCTCTCTGTACTCTACGTTCACTAGACAAATCGCTAACGCACAAAACATGTTTTACATTATTATTAAATAAATACTCATAAGAAGAATACATCAAATACTTAATTGTGTGTCGAATCAACGAATTATCAATCGAACATAAATATTATAAAACATTAATTATTAAATAAATAATATGAAATTGAATACCATTTAAAAGCAGGTGTTTTCAACTTCAATCGACGTCTTCAAATTATTTAGCGATAGAGAAAAATTGTATTAACAGGTTTTTAAAATTTAAATACTTATATGAACATTATAATTATACATTAAATGAATGTTTTTTTATTAAATTGAATATTGTATCAGATGCTTTTTACCGATTTCGAATAGTTAATTTCATTAATTTATTATTAAATATATTAGTATTTATCGAATTAAGAAAATACATTACCCTAATGAATTGTATTTAAAAGATATCCCTGAATCTAACCATGTAATATTATGTATTTTATTTAATATTTGAATAAATCATTTTAAATCTTACTGAATAAAATAATTTACATTAAATTTTATCTGATCATGAAGTAATAATGCTAAGTCTTGTTGATTGAAGATTATTATTGATAAATACTCTAATAATTTTAGTAATTACTTTTATTTTTGTACACATTAAAATTACTTTTACACAATCCGATTTTTTGGATAATAGTAAAGTGCTGCCACTTTTAAACGAGATTTGGAACGTCGTGCGCGCGCACTGCTAGTTAGTCCGTTCACCGGCAGGCGCGCGCCAGCCAGCCAGTCACTTGTCGGCAGCGTTTGACAGCTGTCGCGCGACCTAACCTCAAACCAGTCTCGTATGTTTGTTGTGCTCCACTCGATCTAATTCCGCGAGTTACGTTCCAAGTGCAGTGTCAGTGCTTCACCACACCACCAGACAACACCCAAGGTAGGCCACAATTTATTATTACCACCGAATAAACGTTTAATTTTCGAGATAAAGCCGCGATACACACGACTGCTGGCAGCGAGCATGTCATTAACATTTGTAACAGTAAATTAACCGATTATTACGTATAAATCAAAAATTCGTGTCTTAGCATCTGCCATCACGCACATCACACGTTTCAATCCAATAATACAATCAATTAGCATGTATACAAATACAATATTATTTCAATTGTTTAGTTTTTTTTACATTTTTGACGTATGCTTGTTTACAATATGAACTATATTAATATTTACCGACATTCTTGCGTTTTTTAAACAAATATATCATATGATTAAATACTATTTAAACGAGCACAAAAACGTTTTTCTATACGCTTACAAACATAATTTATATATTCTTATTTGATTTATTTAGTGATAACGTTTTTAATTTATAACAGATGCATTTTTTTTAACGTTAAATAATACTAGATTATAATTAAAATTTAACAAACATTGTCTTGTGACGTTGAATTACATAAAATTTATAACCATATTGCACAATACGTACTGAAATTTTTTAATAATCACTAAAGTGATTGATTCCAATTAGATGTTAATTTTATTTACACATTCAGACTTTGACATATATAATTATAATGTATCACAATGTATTATTACTGCAGAGTTTACTAACAAAATATTTTTTAATTCGTGAATAATTTAACTTATAATGAAGTAAAATGTAAATAATTACATGCAATGTGAATATTAGTAAACAGATGCCTTTTAAAATACATTTTTTTTTATTATGTTCACGTAATCTGTACATTTGTTAATGTACGAGTATGTTAATTAGACATTTGTATTATATGAAATATAAATGGACTTAAAATGATCAACGAAATATTTATAAAACAGTGTTTGCTTACGAATTATCTATATTTTTAATTAGTAATAGAATAGCAAATATAATAAGTGTAAATAATTAATAATTTATTTGACATGAAATAATGAATGTGTACATTATTTTCGAAAATTGCGAAGATCTTCTACGGCAGGTAGGTAGACGACAACTTACGATTTATCGAATATTCACAAGGTATATTACATTCAGTCAATTCATATGTATATAAATATAAATAAATAATTCTTCTTCGTAGTATCAATCCGGTGGATTGGTTTGCAGCAACAGAATCTTGCATCTCGATCTCCATTCCTCTCGGTCCTCCGCAATATAAATAATTATGTACGGGTTAATTATGATTCAATCTTTGATTATATTAGATTTGATTTTAATGCGACAGCCGATAATGTATTTATCTAAATTATAAGAAGCTGTATATTACACAACATTTACATATCATTATTATCAGTCTTTGTGATGAAATTAAAAACTAACTACCTTCATTATACGCCAAGATCCATATATTTTTTAATTTGTAACAATTTAGGTCGTTTAAATATTCCTATTTATAGCATATTACGAAACTTATGGCTATGCATGTCATTATATTTTGTCAAGTGTATGCAGTGGAATGCACTACCGAAATAAATTATTCATTCTTCATATTGGTGTTCGAATTTTTGAAAACAATTGAATTTAATGCATATTGTTAATCGTTTGCATTCCTTCCGCATGCGGCGTTTAGTCAATGTGTTTCCACACATAAAAATAAATAATCCATTTTTCTTCTAATAAGATTCTACAGTGATTATATACATACCAGTATTTTACATTTAATATCACACAAATTGCATTTTTTTTTATTGTAGATAGTGACATTAGCGACATCGAGTTTATTGACCTTCATTATAAAATACTTTAAAGTCAAAGACAGCATTTATTTTTGATTTGTAAATCTCTTAGGTCAGAGATGAGATGACCCTTTTATCTAAACACGTGTAGAAAAATACCGACAGGAAAAATATATAATTACTTTCAACATGTTATATATAATATGACATAACGTTTATGCTACATTTCTGTTTCCTAACTGGAACACATGATCACCACTAATTGATACCGATCAGTTTTGTCAGCTTCCACTGTCCATGCTTTATTCCATAACATTTATTCACCTAAAAGGTCCACCTGGGAACATATACAGTTACAAACGACGGATGATTTGTTAATCAGTATTTTTAAGAGGATCTGATCATACGCCGGTGCTCCTGAATATTTTAAAGACCCTTAGGTCATGATGTGTCAGTCCAGTCAACAACACGCGATAAGCAAATGACGGTGACATATCCAAATTTTGGTTCGTGTTCAACGTTACTTAACTTCAGTGATTTCAACGAGTACCGCGCTTACAATTCGATATTGTCGTTGGTCAGATCAACGAATTAATACTTATAAATGATGATATGTATTTTTTATGATTAGAATTGGCAAACTCGTCGCGACCTTATAGTAACGTGATAATGATGGTTTTTTTGTATTTTGTACTAAAGCTATATATATGTATTATAATTTAAAACAAATTTAAAAATTGAAACAATTTTTAATCGATTTCTGAAGTCTAAAATACCCCCAGTTGCTGTGAATTTGATCCTTCGTCCGTAAAATTCCATTCATAGCCTATTAATTAAAATTGGTGGTAGACGAAAGTCGTCCCGTGAATACCACCCATGCATAGTAAATTCCTGTAATAATAAAGGATGATGCGTAAATCCTGGGCTGTATTCTATGACGTTGGCAGATCAATACTCCACATACAGCACTTAGCCATGTGCACCGTGGTAAGCATCATAGAATTCCACAGATGAAGCTTCAGAATGACTATCACCATCTGTCGGTATTCTCCTGTATGTGCTTACATAATTTTTTTTTTATTAAAATGCACGGTGCAAGTTTTATGCTTACACATTAAACATTAATTTGCTTAAATAACATTGTAAGTACGTAATAAAATCTCATCGCCAGTTAACAATACGCATTCTTATTGTCGTTCTCGGTACTCCGTGATGTCCTCCACGACGGTTATTAAATTTAATAGTTGGTGCTTACTTAGTCATAAATTACTTCTGTTTTTTATTGACTGTTTAAAATGTTTAAATGATGACCTAAGTACGAGGCGCTGTGAATAATGAATTCAACCCATCATATAAGTACTATTTTATAAATTTACTCAGTGCCGGTTATAGGGGGTGGCGCAGTGGGTCGGTGACCCAGGGCGTCGAATGAGCTAGGGGCGCCGAGGACAATCTATCTCATATATATATATTTAAAATACATACAATATGGGGCGCCAGAAAAAAATTGCCCTAGGGCGCCGAAGGGTCTAGAGCCGGCACTGTATTTACTCAAGAATGAACAGCATGATGTCTTCGTATTTACCTTAATAATTAATTGATATTAGTTTTTTTTATGTAAACACATACAGGAGAATACCGACAGATGGTGATAGTCATTCTGAAGCCTCATCTGTGGAATTCTATGACGCTTACCACGGTGCACATGGCTAAGCGCTGTATGTGGAGTATTGATCTGCCAACGTCATAGACAGCAGCCCGAGATTCACGCATCATCCTTATAATTACAAGAATTTACTACGAATGGGTGGTTTTCTCGGGACGACTTTCCTCTACCACCAATTTTAATTAATATGCTATGACTGGAATTTTAGGGGTGAGGCATCAAATTCATACCAACCGGGGTATTTTAGAGCTCAGAAATCGATTAAAAATCCTTTTTTTTTAAATCTCCGTCGTGCATCAAACCCACGACCTTTGGCTTGCAAAGCAAACGCTTTGACCATTGAGCTATACCCGCCGGCAAAGTTTTTAATGTATCATATATTTTCCCTGAATGAATAATGGCTTGTACATCGAATACTACGAAGCTATTTTAACTACTGTAAGGGTATAAGCCTGGATTTCTTATTTTGTTTTTTTTTCAGGAATCATAAGTTAAAATATTCCATTATGTAATCTGAACCTAATCAAGCGTTCAAATTTTGCCTTGAAATTTATAAAACCTCTTAGTATTTCAAGAAGAAATGTGTTTTATTTCACAAAAGAAAAACACAATAATAACAACAAAATTGCTGTGGTAAACGCTCAGTGTTAAGTTGTTTCTATTATATTATTATTATTTATGCCGATTGATATTTTTTTACACTGTTTTTCTCAAATCTGCCCTTTTATGGGCGTTATAAACTATCGATCGTCTTAAATAATACAATTTTGTGCACACATCTCTACTTCTTCTTCAGCCTCGCCATTTCTCATAATCTAGTGTCGGCTCTCCTTGTACGCATTCGTCATGTCTGTCTGTCCTGCGTTGAATTCTCGGTCAACCCTAGAGTTTTCAGATCCTTGTCTACAGTTGCAGTCCAAGTTGCCTGTGGTCTTCCAGGTCTTCTTCTCAGCGTGGGTTTCTTGAGGGCTTTCTTCACCATGTGGTCCTCATCTCTCCGTGTCGCATGCCAATACCATCTAAGGCGGTTTTCCCTTATCTTTTTAGGTATGGGGCTACCCGAAATGAGCTCTGAATATGCTCATTTCGAACTCTGTCCACTCTTGTCACACCGCCCGCCCATCTCAGCATCTTCATCTCTGCCACATGAATCCTATCCAAGTCACGTTTCAGCGGGGTCCAACACTCCGATCCGTAGAGCATAGCTGGCCTTACAGCAGTTTTGTAGATTATACCTTTGGTCCTAACTGGAATCTTGCTGTCACACAAAACCCCAGAGAGAGACCTCCATTTCAGCCATCCTGTGTTTATTCTATGCTTTCGTCGGATTCAGATTTGATACAATCTTTATAATTCATTTAATCGGTCAATACTGTTCTGCAACATATTTAATTAGTAAGTAAGAGTAGATAAGGTGTATTAATGCTTACAATTTGTATTTAATTACATGTTTAATGAAACTAAAATTAACATCTAAAAAGGTCTTTGAGGTAATAACATTTACAGGTTAAGGTCATACAGCTGGCTAAATTGATTGAATAATCGAATTGCATTTTATTAGTATCCAAGTATTACTATATTCGAGTAGTTAACTATTCGTACATTCGAGTAGTCAAGTATTCGTATATTCGAGTATTCAGAGTGATCAAGTATTTGAGTCTCATTCTTTAACGTTATTTTGCTTCTAAACTTATATTCTGTGTGAAAAACTCGCATGTTTAATATAAAGGCCAGTTAGCAATATGAACATTATAATTTTAAATGGGAGAATTTTCAGCATAAAACGCGTTTGCATAAAAAAAACTCAAAATAAAAAATAATAATTAAATTTGGAAAAAGTGAACTGGAATAAATCGTTTTTCATCGATTCCCAAATGTGGGCGAGTCTCTGCTCCGGGGTATTGGACGCAAGCCTATCATTTACCAACATAAAGCCTGGAGTATAGGCGAACTTATACACAAGTATAGGTCACGAACCCTTGCCCCGCCAGGCTTAAACGCTTCCCCGGGACCTCGAAGAAACTTGATGGCAAGTTTTGAAGAAAAATAAAAAATCAAAGAAACGTAATAATTCAGCAAGCAAGAAATTCACTAACATTGCGATTTGTTTTATTTCTTCAAAATCAATTTTACACGCTTTAGTCAACTAGAATTAAATAATAACAGATGTTGTTAAAAAATCGATTTACATTCCTGCTTCATTATAAGTTTTCTCTGCTTACTTCGTTGGACTTCCAGCCGGGTTTTTAGTCCTTCGTTCTTACTAATTGTTAACCCTTTCATTACGGCTCGGTTTTTATACAAATTATACTGTCAATTATAAAACTAGTATTTGAAGCATAAATGTACTTATCTGGTGTATTTTCATATATCACATTGGTTCTTGTATCCTTAAGCTAATATATGATGCATAAAAAACTTTACTTAAAAAGTAGCAAAACGATAAATCACGTCAGCCGATGTCAACGGTCGGGCAATCTTATGACGACTTGTGCCAACAACCGATGCGAAAGGGTTAATATTCAATTGAAGACTATTTGTGGAATGCAAAAGCCTAATCTGAATTGAGACTCAAGCGAGGGGCCTAATTTCAATTTCAATTTCAATTTTATTTATTTTTTTCCTTCCAGAAACATTACAAATTTTATCAATTCAATGCATTTCTGAAGTACAATAATAATAAAAAAATAAAAATACAATATGTAACATAAATGTGGTGATGTAAATTTATTGTTAGGTTACTAGACATACCTGTATGCTTATAACAGTAATAATTATTCAATTTTAAAAATGAATTTAGTACTTATAATACATTATAACTTATTGAACACACTTTGTGTTACCATATTTTAAAATTGTATTTATATATATTTTTGCAGCTGTACATAATTTGTCGTTTTTTAACATGCTCAAGTTCTACTTATCATTAGCTTATATAATTTATTTTTCAAGTCTTGTTATATGAAATAGTGATTTTTTAATGTCAGAACCACAAACTCTGTTTTCATAATGTTTGACCCTGCAGATCAGAAAAAAAGACCTTTTTATCAACTGTTCGTGCTATTAACCTTATTATAAATCTTCGAAAAAAATGTGTAAACATAACCTAATTGATTAAAAACAAGTTATATAACAATGCGTGATTTAGAAATACATATTTACATCTAAGTTAATAAAAACATGTGGCTCAAAAGTATTTTTTTATTATATGCTATCAGCTTTAGACTTTATATACTATATTGTAGTAATTTTAACATATCTAATATGTAATATTTAGTAAAGTAAACAAACAATAAGCAATTTATTATTAGTAAAATGGGTTATTTTTTGAAGTCACGTATGTAAGTTTTCTTCCTTTTATAATTGTAAAAAGTATGAAAAATCGAGATGCAGATACGATTGCAATTATATTCAACCAGTAAACGTTGTAAGCGATTAAAATTAATTGTTAAATTTACACATGCTTATAAAAAATAAGTAAAAATAAAATTGTAACATTATTCTTACATGCAGCACTTAGCTACATTATCAAATACAGTATTATAATTTTAAATTAATTTTAATTAAAAAATTAACAAATTAAATAGATTTCGTTTTGATTTACATTTATTTTAAACGATTACATGTTTCGGCCTCCCTGGCTACCATCTTCAATACAGTAGATGTTAATTTAATATTTTAAAAAAATCACATAAGCGAGTCCAGACGTGAGTTAATTGTACGAGCATTCTTGTGCAACTCTTGACTTTTCTCGTTACACTTTTGGTCCTCTCGAAATGTTTATATCTGTCCTACAAGTGGACCATAAAATGTTACGAGTGCAAACAAGTGGACGCATCACAAGCCTCATAGACTTGAGTGTTTATTCATTCACTGGTTAGCCGCTTAAACTAAACATTCAAACTCAAAGTATTAAATGTTGTCTAGGGTCATTAACCTCAGCTTCCGGAAGTCAATAGTTACTAGACATGCCAACAAACAATTTTATTTTCATCCACATTTTTTTTCATTATTTAACTATTTAACCCTTTCGCATCGGTTGTCGGCATATGCCGTCATAAGATTCCTTGACCGTTGACATCGGTTGACGTGATATATCGTTTCGCTACTTTCTTAGAATAGTTTTTTATGCATCATCTGATAGCTAAAGGATACAAGAACCTATGTGAAATATGAAAATAAATCAGAAAAGTGCTTTTATGCTTCAAATACTAGTTTTTTAATTGACAGTATAATTTTTATTGAAACCGAGCCGTAATGAAAGGGTACATATATCACATTGAGCATAAATGTGTGAAACTTAATAAATATTATATTAAGTGTTTCATCATAAACTGGAACATATGATCACCACGAGTGCCGCCATAATGTTTAGTCAGCTGCCATAGTCCTCATTTTATACCATGCGAACTCTGCCTCTCGAAGCTCCGTCGAGTAAATTCTATGTTTAGTTTACGACGCCTTTTCAGGACGGCGAGAGCCTGTGGACTTACAGAAAATGACGTTGTTACATCTGTTTTCAAAACCCAATGTACGGCTGCATTGGTGAGATGCTAAGTTTCTCAGTCTCAAAGAACAATGAGACGATACAGGCGTTGAATACTGTTCAAATAATTACACTGTCTTAGTATTACAAGCTGCAACATGTATTTGAGTGATACGATATATATGAAGCACTTTTTTTATTCATTTTTTTTCACTTAAAAAAAATGTAGAAAAAAATATATAGTTGCGTATTTTACCCTGCAAGTTACACACAAGGTTAGAATATACGTCTGAGAAATAGTTGAAGAACGTAGGAGCCTATTCCATGTCAGCCTCGTTAACCGCTCTTGTAGCCCCGACGATTTCCCTGATGAAATTAAACAGCATTACGTATGTAACTTCATGTATCCTTTTATATTACGAATTATAAGTAGGTATATCGTATTATATATCCTTTAATGTTTCTTGTATTTTCAAACGGCGAATCTTGTTCATGTGAGATAAAAACCATAGCAACGCTTGAGGTGGTACTTTGTCAGGGATAGATAAGAAGTGAGAGTAAATGATCATTAGGGTAATGGAATGCTCGAGAACGAGGTTTGAAAATGTCACGATCGCTTTTAACTTCGAACTTAAATATGCGACTTCATCTACGAGCATATCCGCTGCAAGCCGGAGAATATGATTGTCACTAATTTCTGACATAAAGTTCTGTCAACTTCCATGATCCTTGTTTCATCAGAAGTCATCTCTGCTCGCAAAGATCTTACAACAAAATTATATGGATAGTTTCCGACAGCGAATAGTGTCTCTAATATTCATGTTTTTTAATTAGTTTAATTCAAGAGATCAAGTGACTAGCTTGATGCTTCTTAAGTTTGGACCATTATATCCTAAGAGGCGGCTTAATAAAAACGTCTCAATTATAGGCTGTTTTTTTACCACGTATACGAGAATAGTAAATGATTGTACTCTTATGCAGAATATGATCGAAATTATTAATCTGTGAATTATATGATGTTTGCCTCTTTTGAGGATGGCTAAGGGGTTTCCAAAGGTCTTTAAAAAATTATGGGATTACACATGGGTATTTAAAAATATTTGTTTTATATTTTGAGATGCTGAATTGATAAAAAATATTTTAATTTTAATCATTGTCGGGGTTTGAAGTAAAAGTCTCTCGCTTGATAGTTGATCACTTTAAATTTCGACCATACTTATTGTTTTATACATCTACTAATAATCGCGTAATACACACTAAGAAACGCTGTAACAGAAGGCGTTGTTTATGTACTCACGTAATTCAGATACCCTGATCAATAATTGATAGTGAGATGTGTGAGACGTACATATTAAGAACCCAGGTGACATGATAGATGTTTAAAATTCGATTAAGCTTAATTATCAAAGTCATTCAAATGACAGGGCACTTGAAGATTATATTTGGAAAATATTTTTTATATCGAATTTGCTATTAGCTCAATAATATGTTTTGGGGTACTTAATAACATAATCTGTTTATAAGATTTCCAGGTGGTAAACCCGACGCTCACAGTGTATGGATTATTATATAATATACCGTCAGAATTCATCACATCTACGATCATGCCCCATACCGGAGGATAGTTAAGTTTTTTTTTATGTAATCGCATGCAGGAGAGCACACCCGGTCAAGACCAGTGCACTATATGACATCAGCCATGGAGGCTGGACGCTGCCATTCGGGAAACGTGTGTTTTGTTCGTGTTTGTGTGTGGGTTGGGGAGATTGCAAGTGTATTTATCTGTTTCATGACGAGATCCAGATTGTAGGAAGAAGGAAACACAGACGCTGGGAGAGCATTCCATAGCTTACCGGTGGCATTAAGGAAGGACATTTGGAAAGTATCCTTAATGATGCGGTCATTCAGATTATGATCAGTTAGGAATTCTTCACTAGCATCTGTTAAAACATATAAGGTTGCATTGAATTTTGGTGAGGTGTCAAGATTCTTAGTCGAATATAAGGGTGGGGATAATATAGACGCTGTGTATGCTGAATTGTTTCTCTCTTTCTGGAGAAGCTAATTATTTGTGCGGTGTGTTAATGAGAGTGGCCGTGTAATCGACGCCGCAGATCTTGTCCATTCAGAACCCATTAAGAAGATTTGTTTCGCCTGTTTGTGTTCGCGTCACGATCCGACAGCGGCCGACAGTTGATACCTTCACTCAATGAAAGAAAGTCTGAAAACGTTCCCGAAAAGCTTTTATTTGTATTATGTCAGTACTAAAACTTATACATTATTATGAAATTCAGAGTTATACATTGTGTAAATTTAAAAAAATGCATTTTTAATCCTCTGAATCCATTATTTTATCAATATACGTAATTGAACGAACAAAAAAATGACCGCTAATATACTGTCTACATTACTTTCATTATTTTATACTGTTGACATTCTTGCATGCGTATAATGGTTTTTAAGTACATGTACTTGCGTAGAAGACAAGGATACAATGATTTGACTTTTTTAAGAATCCAAGTAATATGTGAAGTTGTGCATACGATGAATACGAATTTTCCTTTTTGTAGTCGGTCTTAAGCTGGACCTGGTTGGGACATTTTTTGGGATAATGAATGCAGCATTTTCTTCACGCCCCCCGGCTCTCTCTGTCTTGGAAGGCCATCGACGAATGTATTAAATATACTCGGCGTATATTCGGGAGACATAGTTGATATGGGATTGGGCAAGGAACACGATTGTGACAGAATTTAGCGTTAGTTTTTGACGATTATGAGTTCCTGACCGAATCTGTGATGCTCAATCGGCTCGACTGGATGCTGCATGTGGAAAGAATGTGAAGTAGTTTTAAGCTCACGAGTATTAAAATGAGACTTAAATTATCCGGACACGATGTTTTGATCGCCATGGTGGTCATCGGTGACCGTCACCTAATTACGCTTAAAAAACGCCGAGGGAATCAATACTGACCGGCAAGGAAGATAAAATGTCAAAACATGCATTTCTTACTATAAAGTCAGTCAGATTTCATTAGTGTATTTATTATATAGCTACCTTAAAAAGCCTTTTTTAACATCACAGGGATTAGATCAATGATTCTTCCACTTCTTAAGGAACCTTGTTTCAGATTACGCTACGTCTATCAGCGGAATCACTGAAACGCTGAAATAAAGAAAAATCCCTTTCCAAGCAGTCCTGAAAAGGTTTCCATTATATGTATCTTTTTTCAAAGGGCTTTTTTCTATACCCAGTCAAATGGCCACTCGCATATAATACGTTTCGTGGGCTACCGTAGGATTCTGAAAACTTTGTTCATCAAACCGTGATCGAAATTACAGGAATTTTTCGTCGCATGGATAGGCCTCGTCCGGAATTATCAATTTTGTATTTCAAACAACTGTAATATATTAATCTTTCCGACAAAATGAGTACATTTTTCCAAGTTAAAAAACAATTTAAAAAGGATCATAATAATTTTGGACCATATAATATATTTTGTTTTGTGGATATATTAAACATAATTGATACACAAATATCTAAAAAAATAATGTTAGAAAACATTTTTATTGTTGTTATTTATTCGTAAATTATAATATATATTTTGTTGAGTTTCTTAAAAATAAAACGTTATTTGTTTTATAACTATATGTGATTTCCTCTATAAAGATTTTATTTCACTATTCTCGTATAATGTTATTATAAATTGCATAGAATTTTTAAAATATACGGGCACAGTTTTTGAATGTTTTAAAACGGCAGACATTTTACTGAAAAAAATTCAGGAAAAATGGGCGTTTACCCAAGTATTTTCAGCCGCTCGTAATGAACGTCATTTGTATGCGTGATATTTTTTTCAATGTAAACATATGCAATAGAATTCCGCCTGGGGTTGTAGAAATCTTACATGTATGTATGGCTTGTATGATGCTTACAATTACAAGACCGAAAAAACGCCTCATTTGACTTAAAATCCTTCCATATTATATACTTAATACATTAGTAGCTATTACATATTTTTTTAATGGTAAGAAAATAAATATAACACTTAAAATAATTTTAATACCGTTCCATTCATGATTGGGATATCTTCATAGCATGTGATTTGTTAGACTTTATCGATTGGCTACCGTGGAAAAAAGATCATATTCTGTAAGTTCCCTTGCCTACTCTCTACTCCTTCGTTATTTTAAGCTTCAATAAATACTTTTATTGACAATCCCTACATTTTGAAACTGGGTTACTTAGAGCTTCGTAAAGAAAATAAATACCCATTATGCATCGAACAACGCAAAAAATGTGAAAGAGTCAAGACATATATTTGATTTTTATGCAATAAAAGAATATAGATGTATCGCAATAAAAGATCTTATTTGTGGATATGGTGATTGCTATTTTGTGGATAGCAAATTATCATATGTGTAGCTTTCATCTCTACAGTGCCAAAATATAACGCCATTTCAATATTTTCGTCGCCCTTTAAGGGAGTAAGTCAAAAGTCCAACATTTAAAAGCTACTTTATAATTATTAATTAAATATACATATACTATATATAAAATTCTTTTTTCAACGCGGCTGAGGGGTATGAATACCTGGGCATAGTTGGTTTTCCAAGGTCCGCGGTTCGCATCCCACTTCTGCTGTTATTTTTGTGCTTGGATTGACGCGTTGAAAAAAGAATATTATGTATAGTATATGTATATTTAATAAATAATAATATTGTAATATAGTCAATGATCTATAAAAGTAGATTAGAGTATTGAAATAATAAAATAATCTTCTTCGTAGTATCAATCCGGTGGATTGGTTTGCAGCAACAGAATCTTGCATCTCGATCTCCATTCCTCTCGGTCCTCCGCAACCCTTTTCAGCTCAGCATAAGCGCTACAATTCATGTCCTCGAATACTTGCTGCAAATACTCCCGTCTAGGGCGCCCTCTACAGTATTATTTTATTAGAATATTATTTTATAATAAAATAATATTCTAATAAAAATTTAAAAAATCCATATACTTTATAATTATTCTTACAGTAACGTTTGGTGTTGTTCACCTTAAATATGTTTCTTATATAACCAGACAGTATTCTGTAAACAATGAGTGCTGCTAAACGTGTACAGCAAAGTGACGATTTAAATACACTTTCAATTGATTTATCATCATCATCATCATCAGCCTGTGTCCGTCCACTGTTGAACGTAGGCCTCCCGCATGAGTCTCCATCCTCTTCGATCCTCCGCCTTCCGCATCCAGGTCACTCCCGCTATTCTTCTTATATCGTCAGTCCATCTTGTAGGGGGTCGGCCAATACTTCGTTTGCCAGTTCTTGGGCGCCATTCCAGTACTTTTCTTCCCCATCGATCGTCGTCTCTTCGATATCACACATATCATCATCACACGCAAGATAAACTCTAGTTACTCTGCAAATTAACGCTTCCCTCTCTTACAACAGAATTGTGTACGAGATATGTTTAAGCGTAATTTTTCAGCAGTTTTCATAATGAAAGCTGCTGAAAAATTCATTTGTATGCGCGAGGCTTTGTGCGGCACAAAGAGAGTCCTGAAAAAATCAAGTGTCGGCGCGTTAAAGGATTGATGCTGTGTTATTTTTCAAAGTCTCGTGTGTTTGGCGCGGATTGGTTTGGCGCCCCCTTGCGCCCCCGGAGGCGTACACGGGGCGGACGCGCGCCCCCGCAGCCTCCGGGATATTTACAGTGCTTTAGGGATGAGTCGGAACGTGGAACATGACCTTACATATTCGCACACACCGGTCAAACGCGAAGTTGCCTAAAACGTTTCTCTGAACAAATACATTATATATCTGAATTTTGCAAATTTGAAACATAGATGAAATGCAAATACATGTGTGACGGCTTGCATTAAATGCAACTGTAATTATTAAACGCCTCACACGTATTTTTCACAATAAATTCCTGCATTTTTTAACACATACAGCACCCATATTTTCAGCCTCATACTAGAGGTATATTCTAATGTTTTGGTGCTTAAAACTAGCTGTATATATTTTTGAATATATAATCCATTGGTTTTGAGTAAAAAAATATATCATATTATTTATTTGTAGCTAAAATAATGTTAAACATATTAACCAAAAGTCCTTATCTTCTAATTGCGGTATTTATATTGTTTATTGTATTGACTGTTTGCAAGCAAGGTACTAAAAACGTACAGTATTCCGAAAATCGTGTAAAAATCTCGTTCTACGAATGTTTTATGTGAAAAAAAGATAATAACATATGGCATTACGACATCAAGTCATAAAAGTACATGTGTAAGTACAGCTTCTTTTTGAAAGATACGTCCTCTTACCTTTCTGCATTGCCATCGATTATAATGCGTAAAATGTATTCAGGCTTTTATCTTAAATTAAATCTTTAATCATATAATGTTAATTTTATATCAAAATCATGTAAATGTATAAATATGTAATACTCTGTATAATTATATAAAACTGTAAAATAACATAGATGAATCCCACGCCACACACAAGATCTTATCTTTAAGTGGTGTGGTAAGCGAATGTAAAAAAAAAAAGAAAAAAAAAAAAGATTCGAATGTAAATTACTATGTAAAAAATGTATCTTTTTATATTTGATTAAATAAAAAAAAATTAAAAATCTTCAAGCTTAGCATCGCTGTATTAATTGACCATCAAACACAGATTTTGGCAATTTTTTTGTTTAAATCCACACAAACAGATTCAGAAAGTATCCCCTTATAATCTCTTATAGAAGCTGATTAACACACCCATATAATACCTGCTATTATATTTACTATATAATAAGTCAATTACAAATAATATTAAATACAAGTTTTTTTATTCAGGGCATCTTTACTCTACTCGTATTTACTGCAAGTTGTTCTTATGAATGCGTTTATTCAAATGAGCTGAAAAATTCAAAAAAAAATCTTGCGATACATTCATCACGCATTGTGGTGCTAATTTATTTAAATAACCCGATGTATGTTTACTTATCATTAACCAGACAGGTGTTTTTATACTGTTTGTTTTTCATATTCACACTGAATGCGTCGTCTTTACTGTTAATATGTGTCACGAACTTATTGCTCTCAAAGCTTATTCATTGTCACGTTCTTCTGCAATTGATATTTAATTCAATCAGTTCATCGTTGCGGTGAATTGTTGGTTACTTTGCATTGACAAAGTACATATATTCACCTTTCAATCAATTGATAAGCTTACATGACATTTTATCGTATGCATTTGCGTTTTATTTGATACCTTACTCATTTGTCTGTCTGTATAATTAAATTATGATGATATGATAGGCGGCATCTTTATGTTTTCTTAATGAGTTAAATACCTGAAGACATTTTATGAAAGACGAAACAAAGATGGATTGTACACATTTAAGTGTATTTTTAATTTAAAAAAAAGCTTTTACTTCTATTTGTGTAATGTTGTATACACGTTTTTTTTCATGTAACGTATTGTTTCACCAAATATTTACTGTGTAAATACACTAATATCAAAATAATTTCGTAGGTTTTCACGGCCAGATTTGGTATAGTGGCTTTTGGGCTTAGCCATGTGTGGCGAATTTCTCTGGACCAATATTTCGACCGCCATTGCAGGGGCTATCTCACCCACAAAATCGTCATAGTACTTGATGATATCGTCGTAAGAGATCGATGCAATTAATATTAGTAATATTATTTAATTTATGGTAAGACTGAATCTAGTATCGTTCTTTTCACTTTATATTATGCGAAACACTCGCAGCACAATATTGCGAAATTAATAACCTTTAAAAAACGGTTATTTTTTATTTGAATTCTTTCTGCATGATTTGAGTTCAAGTATTGCCGTTAAACACAAAATCTAATCTGGGAACAAATACCTTGCTCAGTATTTTTTTTTTTTTTTTTTTTTTCATGGTCATGGAGATGGAGTGGAGATAGAAGCCGATGCAAGTCGAGCTCGCCGGGTACGGAATACCTCTCAGACACTCGGAAAACTGCAATGATTCAATATCGGTAATTAAAAAATATTTTTTACACTTGGATGAGGCAAGGACAGTGGCAGCTGACAGAACTTTACGACTCCTGCAGCAGTCAGGTTATGATTTTTTTTTATGTAATCACATGCAGGAGAGCACAACCAGTCGAGACCAGTGCACTCTATAACGTTCATCCAGGAAGGCTGGACGCTGCATGCAGGAAACGTGTGTTTGTGTGTGGGTTGGGGAGATTGCAAGTATTACCAAGTGACAACGAATAAATCGCGTAAAAAATCGGGGCCGTCCAAAAAATCGCGTAAATGAAAAACCGCGTACAAGGAAGGAGGAAATATTCTACTACAAGTATTTTTTTCTTACATTAGTTAGTTACAACTTGTATTCAGTAGAACTTTGAGTTATGAAGTAGCCATTTTTTTATGTAAACGCATGCAGGAGAGCACAACCGGTCAAGACCAGTGCACTCTATGACGCTCAGCCAGGGAGGCTGGACGCTGCATGCGGGAAACGTGTGTTGTGTTCGTGTTTGTGTGTGGGTTGGGGAGATTGCAAGTGTATATTTATCTGTTTCTTGAAGAGATCCAGATTGTAGGAAGGGGGAAACACAGACGCTGGAAGAGCATTCCATAGCTTACCGGTGGCATTAAGGAAGGAACTTTGGAAGCTGCCAGTTCTTGGTCGACATATATTAACCGTGTATGGATGTTCGGCAAGTGTAAGACGAGTTTGTCGGCTGTGAGTGGGTGCAGGAGGAATTAGTTCTTTAAGTTCCGAAGAGCAGCGACCGTGGTAATAACGGTAGAAAAGACTAAGAGAACCAACCTTACGTCTGTGTTCCATTGATTGTAGATTAGACGTAAGGGTGTCATTGTTTATCAAACGAATTGCTCTTCTTTGAACTGAGTCAATTAAGTTTAGAAGGTATTTTGGGGCTCCAATCCAAAGGTGACTGCCGTATTCAAGGATAGGTCGGATTTGTCCTTTATATAGAAGAAGAAGTTGTTTATCGTTGAAATACCGACGTGATCTATATAATACATCTAGTTTTTTGGAAGCGAGACCGGCTTTACACTTAATTGACTCGTAATATTTGGTATTATTCGATATTGATAATCCAAGCATGTTGATGGAGCTTGCTTTCGGAAGAGAACAACCGTTGAAAGATACAGGATCCATAGCAGTCTTCTTGGTGGAGAAAGTACATGATTTGGTTTTTGAAATGTTGAAACTGACGAGGTTGAGGTCGCCCCATCGTGAAACCCTTTCAAGAGACATGTTCATCTTCTTCACCAGAGATTCCCTAGCAGCAGATAGTTCCGAATGTTTCGGAGGTTTTTGGAAGATTATACTCTCATGGACAGTGCTGTCGTCGGCATAACAGTGAATGTTTGCGCATTGAAGCAGATCATTCACATGCAGAAGGTATAGATATATACGAGTATAGATATACTCGTTTAACTGACTATTATGACGCACTTCCGGAACATAAAGAATCGTGTTTATTTTTCCTGTAAACTTTTATTTAATTTTACGAAGCGGTTTCGTATGAAATATTATCCGGTTTCGTTTCTTAACGACTAAATTAAATTGTAGTCGTCTCTCGCTTCCTGTGAAATGCAGTTAAAATATGTTTTGATTTCACATTTACTTTTAAGTGATTACATGTTTCGGACTCCCTCCATCCATCTTCAGTAAAAAAGTATGTGAAATCAAAACTTCATATTTTTAATATCGCTCAACTCCATGATCTATGCTTTGTTAATAAATCCAGATTTTATGAGGCGTTTAAAAAAATGCTAGAGGAGCATCCCAAAGCTTTTCTGTGACGCTAATAATGTAATTTTGAAAATTACCCGTTCTCGGTCGTCATAAAAGTTTATGGATTTTCAGAAAGAAATGCATTTTCATTTACTTCAAAAAATAAAAAAAACCTGATTAAAAAGAATAATGAATTACTTACAGTACGATATACGTGGTCTTCTAATTAAATCATAACATGCCCCAAAAGACATCCTCTAGGAACTGATGATTTTTCTTTCGTATTAAGTCGCAAGTCATTTCCGCATAGCAAAGTTATGCTCATACCACAAAATGTATTTAAATAGTAATTGGTATTTGAAATTAAACTCGCGATTATTTGCTTAATAAACATGCGTATTCATACCACTAATCATACACGCGTGAGTTGGTAAATGATGCAATGCAGTTGACATCATCCTTCTGCGGTCAAAATGCCATTCCGAATGCAATGGAATTGACGAGGAACATGGGCGAGGTTCGCGAACATTGTTTGAATATGCTCCACAAGTACAATTACGTGAAACTAGTATATCTTCCTACATAGCAAACCACTATAGTTAACATGTATTGATACCAATATGTTAAACCCTGCACTAATAAAATACGATAAAAGCGATTACACGAATAAAAGCGTAACTTTAATCAGTGAAAATCCTTCTAACATCCCCCTCTCTTTAAAAGGTTGTTATACAGTCGCGTAATGGCAGGATTAGGAGCAGATTAATAACACAGACTTTTTCAGAAGCACATTGACATATATTTACGATAAACTTTACAACCTTGTGGCCTGGACCTAGTCGTAGCATTCGGCCGGACCAAAATACAATATGCTCTCACGGAAGGGCGGGACAGGACTGGCGCGCTCGTGATGGCTCTCGCCCAGCGCTACTGGCGGCGGTCTATCTAACTAGTCCCACATGCCAATATGGTGGACACATTAATGTACGACAAGCGAACAGAATTAAGAGACGAAAGATTGTATATCGAGGTTTTCGGTACCAGTCAGCAAGGGCTCTATCATGTTGATGTCACTTCATAAATATCATTTTTACAATAGGGTGGAGAAGTTCCGAAAAGAACTTCAAATTTGACCACTTTAGTGAATATCCGTATAAAGAGTGACGCCTTTAAATGCTTGCGTCTTCTTTATATAGCCAGAGAAGAAAGGATGCGCATGTGCTTCTTCCCCCTCTCGCTCTGTACTTTCTTTGCATTTTTCTCGCGAGCGGCGTGCAAGTGTAAGAGGGAAAACATGACTCGCTCTACTACGCGCTCTCATTGGCTGACACATTTTAGGCGAACGTTTTGTTGATCGCAGATGCTGCCATAATTATCAACGATTTAATTAGTTTAAATATTTCTTTCGTCATATTCAATGAAACTGTAACTCATATTGAGCTTTGACCTCCATTTGTTTTCGTCTGCAATTTATTTTGTCATCCACTGCAAATTTTAGTTAGACTAAGCCTAGACAAAAATTTTGACTTTGTGGGTTCCGTTGAAAATTCAAAATGATCGGCGGGACACTAGTAAAATATTGAACCCCAGTTGCAAACAAAAAAAGAAATTACTTAGCTTCCAACTTTTCCACAATTAATCGCGGGCTGAATGTACTGTCTAAAGTTCTTATTCACACCTTGCTTTTCTCTAGTAAATTAATGAACGAAATGTCACGTGATGTTGTATAGGGTCCGCAAAATAACTTTTTTTTTTCAAACAGGGCGCAAAACATCGAGTGTAGTTTCGGCTGTGTGGGACGTAGCGCCGTCCTGTTGAAACCAAATGTTGCCAATATCCTCCCCTCCTATTCAATTTTTTGTGAACGAAAATTCGTTCTGAAATGTTCAATTGTTGAGAACGACGGTGAATTGATGTTGATGGCGCTTCACGCACACTTTCTGCCACAGCAGCAATATTCTCGGGTGTACGCACTGTTTTTGGCTCTTCACGCTTTGGTTTATCGATGAGGATGCCAGTTTCTTTCACTTTTTTCACAAGATAACGAACACACGGAGCTGACGGTGATTCTCTCACATTCTGCAACATTATTACCATGATTTTCAAAGTAATGTCGAAATATTTCCCAGCGTTGTTCAAGCGTATACACAACCATATTCGTTTAGCGGAATGATAAAACTAATTATCTGTCAAATCAGACATGAGCTAAGTGTTACTATTCACGAAATAAGCACTGTTGAAAAAAAAAGTTAGATGGCGGACCCTTTATTAGCTGTAGATTTGCATGTGTATCAATAAAATTGTTTGTCACATTTATGTTTATCTTATAATAGCTGATTCCTCCTGCACCCACTCACAACCGACAAACTCGTCTTACACTTGTTAACATACACACTTAACGTATACACGGTTAGTGTGTGTCGACCAAGAACTGGCAGTTTACAAAGTTCCTTCCTTAATGCCACCGGTAAGGTTTGGATCCTCTTCCAGCGTCTGTGTTTCCACACAAGTACGAACACAACACACGTTTCCCGCATGCAGCGTCCAGCCTCCCAGGCTGGAATGCACGGGTCTTGACCGGCTGTGCTCTCCTGCATGCGATTACATAAAAAACTCTAGTTTATTTTTGTTTCTCTGACTCGACAGACGTCGCAAATAGACGCCTAAATAATTATGTGACCACATCGTGTTTAAAAACGCATTTTGCTTAAGAACGTTACATAACGCCGGTTTCGATCCGGTCACGGTCTACTTTGTGAACCAAGTCTGCCCGACTGTTGAAATATGATTACTCTCATAGTGCAGAAAAAATGCACTAGAGCGCGAAATCTTTTGTACTCTTTTTGGAGTACATTGATAACATTCCGGAAAATGAAAAACCGTAATTTATTTCGCATTTTTGTTACTTTATGAAAAATCGCATCGAGACACTATATTTTTGGTAAAATGCTGAATTAGGTGCTTCTATTCTAAACGCATTATATAAGTATATTTAAAGTTAAAGTATATCGGCAGTTTTGACCAATTTACATTATTTCAAGAGTACTACCTTATTAATACCGTTAGATTAATATTAAGTGGAGTTTGATGCGAAATATATATCAATATATGTTTTTTATTAGGCAAGATCAAGATCTGGAAAATACATTGGGTGCTTAATATATATATATACATATATAACGTCTCTTTTCGAATTAATTTAACTTATATTGGGACATTATCGCCATATTTGATAGAATGTTGTCGTGATGAATCACTCCCCCTTTTCTGTTTAATAAAATTTAATTATATCAATTATTGAAAATAACGTTCTGTTGTTATTGTCTGGACGTCGAAATTGTCCTAGAAGAAAAATAAAAGTGTCGTAGTAAATTGACAAACGCAAGCCGGATCAAACAGATTGGCGTGCATTTAGCGCCACGAGCAATTTAACACTAATTCCCATTTCATGAAGCTCCAAATGAATTCCAAAATCTTCGAATATATCGAATGCACGCGCACTTCCACTGACCAATGGGCGAGCGCTGCACAGCGCCTTCTATAGGCTTGTTAATAGAACAATTAATAGACCAAACCTATAACATTCAATCATTGATAAAATGCTCAACCATTTAGTGCATTATTATGAAATAATTGCTTATCATGATACTATACTACATAAAGTAATGACATCAGCATGATATAGCCCTTGCTGACTGGTACCGAAAACCTCGATATATAATCATTCGTCTCTTATTTCTGTTCGCTTGACGTACATGTATGTGTCGCCATATTGGCATTTTGAATGTTAGTTATATAGATTTTCACTTACGGTGCTGGTGACCGACCACGGCGCCGCACGAATCAGTCGTGTGCCGACGTCGGCGAGAGCATTTTGTATTGTGGCCCGGCCTGAATGCTGTGACTAGGTCGGGCCATAAGCTTAAAGTTATAGAAATATCAATGTGAAATGTCAATGTGCTTCAGAAAAAGTCTGTGTATGTATTTATCTGTTCCTAATCCTGCCACCACGCGACGGAATAACACCTTTTAAAGAGAGGAGGATGTTAGTAAATGGATTTCACAGTTTGCTTGAATGTACTCATATGTAAAAACCTCAGTTTTGCGTCCGTTTTTCATTGCTGCCAAGAGTAATGGCTCTTCGAACCACTGCTGACACTTTTTCCAATTTTATTTGCCGTTGAAAATCGATTACCATTCGTCGCAATAAATTTGCATTCATAATTTATGGGCCGATAGAACACATTTGCGTGGAGCCTACAGTTTAATGCAATCACACGACCTTTACAATGTACGAGTATTGTGAGTGTGTTGTTTCAGGTAACAACACGTTTTACGTGTTTTAAAAATCGAGATATCTCACAGTTTTCACAAATGCGTTTCAACCAGAGTGGAAATAATTTGATATACTTCATATGTATTATTATTTTTACATTTTCCCATACTAATAATTACATATTTCTAATTTATGATAAGATTTATGGAAAGATTCTTATTTTAATTCTGCAATATTTCATTGACTAATTAAAACATTAGCTTATTCATGTTTCGCGTTGATGCTAGTGAGTATAGAGATCGAAGTCTGAGAATACGTAAACAAATAGTTGCCCGTTTTTATTTTGACTTTACCCATTACTGTGAAGTAGTTGGCGAGTATGCTGCGCCAGTATGGGCGAGGTCTGCCCATACCAAGAAAGTGGATATTGCTCTGAATGAAACGTGCCGGGTGGTTGCGGGGTGCCTAAAACCTACCCCAATATCAAAGCTATATCAACTCTCGGGCATCGCCCCACCAAACATACGGCGAGAAGCTACAATCAAGAAGGAGCTCACCAAAGCAAACCACGACGCACTCCACCCTATGTTTGGGTATCAAAAGATAACCACACGGCTCAAATCAAGAAGAAGTTTCCTACAGTCGACAACGGAACTGGTGATACCTGAGACCACCCTGCGGCTGAACATGTGGAGAAGCGCAACTGAGGGGAATACTTGGATTGCCCCGAAAGAGGACCTAGCCCCTGAACATGACCAAGGGTGGAATATATGGAGGTCCCTTAACAGACTTCGGACGGGAGTATGCAAGACAAGGACACAAATGAAAGGCCTGGCAGTTTTACAGCGGACCGACTGAATGTGACTGCGGCGTGGAGCAGACCCTGTCACACCTTCTGGAGTGTGCGTTGTGCCCGAATAGCTGCACCCAGAAAGACCTGATGATGACCAGAAGAAACGCCATCGACGTCGCCCACTTCTGGGCAGACAGGATCTGACCCTGTTGTTTCCGACACGATTATATATATACTGTGAAGTTGTTTTCAGCGTTTTTTGAAAAATAAACATTTATTCACATTTATTCATATAATACTTTTGTGTAATGAAACATAATTTAGCACATATCCACACTAAATAATTTATTCCCGTAAATTTTTAAACAATGGATGACAGTACATTATTCATTCCATTATCACGCATGATAAAAAACAAACATTACATTACACTGTCACCTGCTGTACCTGTGACACTGAGTCTGAACCCTTCACCTTCTTATTAAAGTCGTTCAGTGACACATCCAGGCCGGGGGTGGGTTGCTTTTTATGTAAACGCTTACAGTAGAATGCCGCTAGACGACTATAGAAAAACCTCATCTGAAAATTTTATAACGTTTGCCGTTATAACGATGACCCGATTGCTCACTTATTGCCGCACATCCGCATTATATCGAAAAACAATGATGTTTCCTTAATAATGCGTTGACTATGATTATTTTTATATTATATTTATTCGGATTACTGAAAAATTTAAGACATGCAGCAGATGGATTATCAATAACGATGGACAAACGCTGCATGTATATTGTTTAGTGGTGATCCGTCAACGTCTTTATACCTCAGTTTGGAATTTACGCGTCGTCCGTTTTTAATGCGCGATATTCACAAGACGAGTTTCGTATATCACTGCGGCTACATATATTTTTGTGAGAAGCCTATAAAGTTTCGAATAAATTTGTGCGCAAAATGTTTCTTTGAAGAAAAATTATTGACAGGTCCGAATAAAATTGTTGATTTGTTATAGTTAGGTCATAATTGGCCTATGAAAATATTTCATTAACCTTTAAACGCCCAGTGGTCTCATGCGGGACCGAAAATTTGCGTCGTTCAATGCCCTAGCAAACCAATGTTTGTAATGTTTCGTCGCACAACTTTAATACAATTATTACAAATTAATGTAATCCGATTGTGAAATGAACCATAAGCACTCCTGTATGGGACCGTAGGGCATTGAAAGACGCAAATCTGCGGTCCCGTAAGGAAACCACTAGGCGTTTAAAGGTTAATAAGCTTTAAAGTGCATTTAACGATACAGGTATCTGGTAACATCAATCTTATAAATTGAAAAATATTTTTTATTTCGAGCTTCGAATACATCGAACCTAGCTCTCCTGCATTACAGTCGAGCACGTTTACTTTCCAACCATTACTTTTACACCCATCGCGATGCTGGCTGGCGGTCAGCATCCTTCATTCAGCCACCGATTGCGAGGGTTTAGCGTCGGTTCTCATAATGCTTCATCATTATTTTTCTTGTCATAATGCAGAAGTTCCAAACTCATAACGAACACAAGCTATGTTGGGTAGTTTTTTTTATCGACGAAATTTGACATGTAGCCTGATAAATTACTAAGTTATAATTCGAACTCAGTATCTCTAGAATCTAGATTCAATATAGACGATACTTGAGAGGAATCGTTGTTAGTCATGTGGCAGATAAAAAGTCCATCCATATCCATTAATTTCATAATGTCTTTTTTCAATTGTTTTACCCGCACACATATACAACCTGTAAATATGTGTGTCTTAATGTAGGAACTAATATACTTGTCCATACCTATATAAGCCACGGCCAGTTTTTATTTTATCATTATTGAAGATGGTCTTCAGGGAGGCCGAAACATGTAATCAGTTAAAATAAACGTGAATCGAAACTAAATATTTTTTAATTTTTTAATTAAAATTAAAATTAATAATGGAAATTGTCCATTTAAATATTAATGTAGAAGGGATTCATGAGAATATTTCAGAGAGATGTTAATATTATATATTATTCACGAGAGAGAAAAAATCTTTCCATGTTTGCAGGTCTTCTCTATGGACGTTATCGATCTTTTCACTAATTGTGCTAATACATAATAAAATATTGTGTTGTTTATCCCCCTTACTGATCAAGCAGTTGTATCTCTCTCTTAACTCTTCCCCTCTTATCTAGAGTATCATATTTTGCTTCCGGTGTAGTGTTTCAACGCTATTCCTACTTATGTTTCTTTAGAGTCACATTTTAATTAACTTATTTTTTTATTAATATAAACACACACAGGAGAATACCTGCAGATGGTGATAGTAATTCTGAAGTCTCATCTGTAGAATTCTATAACGCTTACCATGGCGTATATGGCTAATCGCTGCATGTGGAGTTTTTGATCCGCCAACGTCATAGACTACAGCCCGAGATCCACGCATCATCCTTTATTATTACAGGAATTTACTATGAATGGGTGGTATTCACGGGACGACTATAGTCTACCACCAATTTTAATTAATAGGCTATGACTGCCATTTTACTGGTGATGGATCAAATTCACACCAACCGGAGGTATTTTAGAGCTCATAAATCGATTGAAAATCCTTTTTTTTAATCTCCATCGGGGATCGAACCCACGACCTTTGACCATTGAGCTATGACCGCCAGCAAGCGCCGGTGGACCTCCGGCTTTGAAACTGACAGAACTGCGTGGCGACTATACGCTTCAGACACGTGTCATCCAAGTCAAACCTTCGTTTCTTGACTATCGGAGTAAAGTTTTTCCCGTTAGCTCGCTTACTTCGTAATTCTATGAAAAAACAAATCATGATGACCCTCTTCTTCTTATTCGTGTCAGCGACGTCATATTATTTCTGCCCAGTATCTGGCATCATCGATAGCCCGTATGTTGCCCAGCATCAGGTATTGCGGTGTGCAGCTTGTTAGGCACATGGAGCAGGAACTTTGGTGTGAGGCGGTCTGCAGGTCTCCGCAGTGGCACAATAATGACTCTTCCTGCATAAACATTCCCCACCGCTCGATGTTGTCCTTTGTTCTACCAACTTCGGTTCTTAATCTGTTCAGGGCCCTGATATTCTCAGTTTGTTACCTCTGTCGCAATGTATTCACGTCGTAAACCTATTCGGCCCAGTGGCTCTGTGTCCGTCTCTTTGTCGCCCGCCATAATCGTTTTCCCGAGCAGTTTTTTCAGCCGGTCGCGAAAGGGATCTGCCGGGGATTAATTCGCACTTTGGAAGGCTTTGTTTTTAATTATATAACCTTTTTGAAACCAGTTTGACCGCCAATTGTTCGAGTTCTGAAACTGAAAATTAACCATATCAATTTGTAAAAAAAAAACTTTATAACGAAAAGAAAATCTGTAAATAATTCGTGTATTCGATGCTACCAAAGAAATAGTACACTCAAGTAGCAATTGGTAGGATATTTATCATGAAAAACTGCTTTTCAATGATCAAGGAAGATTGGAATGTCGCCTAAATATCCCTATACAAAGTGTCACAATATGTATTAAAATAATATATTTCTATTTTGTAATACTTTATCTCGGTATTCAATAACTGATACAAACACCACCTTTCGTCAATGTAGTGGGTAAAAAGAAATAGCGGTTAAATTCGTGGTTCAAATACCCGCGACTGCTGTTTATTTTTCTCCTATTTTTAAGTGTCTTATTAGTACTTGATGCGAATGTGTATAAGTTGTATACAATCGAATTTTTAATGTATATTTCTTGTGGGATATTTACTCACGTGTTTTGACGAATATTTTCTTTATTTAAATGATAGTTAAATTAAAAATAAAACTTGCGCTCTACATTGTCTTTGTCACAAGTTAAACGAATCTTCCGTTATTTGCCTTGAAGGATAAGTTATTGCAGTGGGATTATGGAGTCGTATGCTCTACGCGAAGAAGCGTCCCGGAGAAACAATTCAGAGTTGTTCTGGCAAACAGCCACGGAGATAAACAACGTCCCTAAGAACTATATCCCCACTTTCCGCAAGAAGAAAATGTTTATTTCTTCAAAGCGGTTAGGAACTTTCATATTGTTTTAATTCAATATGTTTCAAATTTAATTTCTTTAAAGGTTTTTTTATTGCCGTTTTAAATTAATATGGGAATAACATAGAACCTCCGATCTTACAGTTTTTGTCTTTTTCACCTTTTTGCAAATGAAATCAACCTTTTGCGAATTAAAAAATGATTTAAAAAAAACGTATTTTAAGTAACTGGCAATCTATTATTGAAATTCGTTTTTAGACGAGAGTCATTATTATCCATTAATAGACCCTGTGAAAATGGATGATCCGTAAATGTCGGGCTACAGTCTATGACGTTGGAGGCTCAACACGTGCAACGCGCTTAGCTTAGAAATCTTAGAAAATGTTGATCGTTGTACATAATGAAATTTAGCATGATCACTCACATTCTAAAGGTCTCACTTTGAAAGGGTTAAATCAGCTGTCATCGTATATGTCTACGAGTATGGGTAAATAATAAAGTACTGACTGCATCACTAGATGTGATTTAAACGTTTTGATAAATTATTCAGTCGATGCATTACTACTATCGTTATTAACCCATTCATTACGGCTCGGTTTGAATACAAATTATACTGTCAGTTATAAAACTAGTATTTGAAGCATTAATATATTTAACTGGTCTATTTTCATATATCACATTGGTTCTTGTAACATTTAGCTATCAGATGATGCATAAAAAAATATTCTAATAAAGTAGTAAAACGATATACCACGTCAACCGATGTCAACGGTCGGGGAATATTATGACGGCATATGCCGACAACCGATACGAAAGGGTTAAAGTAGACGTGGTTGACAGTTTTTGTTTGACAGATGCTGCAGCGTTAACATTCGCCTAAATTACAAAGCAAATGTTGAAGTTTTTATCAATTTTACAATGAAAAATAAAATATTTTATATTCTCACTAAAATAAATAAATTTTTATTTACCTGTAACTTTATAACTTCACTTTATCCAACAACTTATAGATATTTTATTTGTAGCTCTGGCATGATGCCTTCATCACCGCCCTCAGAGTATTATAACGATTAATATGCATGGTTGAGTTCATCGGTTCAAAAGAGTATGATTTTATTTATTTTTACTCTTTCAGTTTCGCTTGAATAGCGCCGCCCCTTCTCACCTCTGAAAGTTTCGACGGCAAATCTTTAGCGCATTTATTTCAGGGGTTTCTCCGATTTCAGGATTGTTCAGTGCTTCCACGCGACATTAGATGCTTCTTTCATGAAAATGCGTACAGTAGTATACCACTAGACAGTGATTTTACTAACTAATTATAACTAATCTTTCAGCTATTAATCTGACGAGAGGTAATAAGTCTTGGAGAAAATATAGATACTGAATCAACAGTCTTAGCCGGCAGTCATAGCTCAATGGTCAAAGCGTTTGCTTTGCAAGCCAAAGGTCGTGGGTTCGATCCCCGATGGAGATGAAAAAAAAAAAGGATTTTTAATTGATTTCTGAGCTCTAAAATACCCCCGGTTGGTTTGAATTTGATCCATCACCCGTAAAATGTCAATCATAGCCTATTAATTCAAATTGGTGGTAGACGAAAGTTGTCCCGTGAAGACCACCCATGCATATTAAATTCCTGTAATAATAAAGGATGATGCGTAAATCCTGGGCTGTAGTCTATGAAGTTGGCGGATCAACACTCCACATGCAGCGTTTAGCCATATACACCATGGTAAGCGTCATAGAATTCCACAGATGAGACTTCAGAATTACTATCACCATCTGGCGGTATTCTCCTGTATTTGTTTACATATAAAAAAAAAACATTTCATAACATATTTCAATCATCTAAAGACGCTCGGAAATCGATGAATAGTTGTAGGATTTAAATTGAAAGAAAATATTTATAATAGCAGTGTCCATGATAGTGGCGATAAGAATGATAAATGAACCGACTGAGTGTCTGTGAGATGAAGATTTGTCTTTAATGCATCATTGCTTATAGTCTTATACGATGAATTGCTCTTAGTGTAAAGCGTGCTCTTTTGAATATTTTCATTGAATGGATGAACCATTGGTCACCGACCGCATTATGCGTGCCATTTTTTGCAGAGAATTTATTATTTGTGTTTTTTAAATATTTGGTTACAACAAAAGATTTGTTACTAGCGTTTACTTACAAAAGAAATTATCATAATTATAATTTTAGAATTAATTTTAATTAAAAAATTAATAAATTAAAAATATTTAGTTTTGATTCGCAATTTAATTTAATGATTACATGTTTCGGTCTTGCTGAAGACCATATTCAATAATGAAAAATTAAAAACAAGCAGTGGCTTATATAGGTATGGATAAGTTCCTTCAATAGTACACACATTGATAACTGCTTGTTTGATACCTGGAATGATTTTTAGCAGTATCAACGACTCTATAATGTTATCATTTAATCCCTGGACAATAGCACATGCATTACATAGACAGGGGTTAACAAGTAGTGTATTTAGTAACGATATATATATTATTATTTTAATTTCTCAAGAATCTATCATTAGTATGTTATTTGTTGATTGGATAGAGTATGCAGTTTCACCAAGTATTGTCAGTTGATAAACTTAATGTTAAATGATCATAACGTTACTATACCATAACCTAGCACTGACTTATCTTCAAAAAATGACAGCAATTTATTAATATTATCGGCAATCATTATGGAGTGACGTTCGAGATACGACTTTCATCTTCAATAATGTTTGATTAGATCAGTATTTTTGTCTGGAAAGAGTGTATTTTACACCCAATTACACGTATGCGTGATCAACATATAACATCCATTTTCTAAAGTATTTTTTAATTTGCTTTTTAACTGGTTTTTATGAGGAATTATCTCAAAATTGTCGTGCATGCGACTCAAAAATGTCAAAGTTTAGTATCGTTTGCATTAATCGGCGTCGATTAAATTTCATATTATTATTACAAATTTCGTCGGAAATTGATCCTTTGATCTCTCGCATGACAGTCGAGCGTCTTAACTTATCGTCTTTGCCCTTCGACTGTTAGCTGTTTGCCGAAAAAACTTTTGCCCCGAGTCATTATTTTTCAGAAGTGCCTTTGTTTTGCGAACTTTGCAATCCGAAATCAGGCCCCCGCCCCCGTCATCTGCCGCCCTCGCAATAAATCTGCTTCTCTCCCACTCTCGGATGTCTTTATTCTGTATTTGTCGAAAGGAAGTTTTTCTTTTCGCCCTTTTCAAACAGGATTTTAATCATCTTCGCAGTGGATTCTTAAGAGCGATTAAGAAAGGATTGCAGATTGATAATTCATTCAATTTAAAATTGTCACAAAAGCAAAAAAAAAACTCGTTTAACTTCAATTAGGTCATATTCGTCTTTAATTGCCATTGCGTTATATCTGTCATCGTGCCATATCTGCTCAAAAAATTGAATTTGTGGCCATCATAATCTGTGGCCTATCAATTAGTCGTTTTTCACATTCTATGCCAGTTCTGTATCATAAAGTGTCACCGTTTGTATCTGCTTCACGATTACGAAATTGCAGAGCTTGATGAACGCATAAAATTATTTATAGTCTCCTGTATAGTTGACATATTTGTATCACAATCCAGTTAATATCTTATTTTAGCATCATATTTATTTGTTTACATCTAAATACCAAAAAGTATTCAAAATTCACAAGAAAAGTTCCCCCTTGAAGGCACGAAATTCAATATCAATAAATTTTCTTTTTAAGATGTGTAAAAATGTACTTAAATAATAATATATGAGGTCTCTTTTGGACTCTAAAGAAAAAGCATTAAATAACCACTAGGTAAGTCTAATTATTCAAAAATCATTGAAAAATATATTGTAGGACGGATACAGAGTATTTCTTCTTAATTATTGAATTAATTTCATACTTCTGTAAATCTTCCCAGTATAATTGAATTTATTTTTATTGTTGCGTACGCAAACATAAATTATTTCGAAATATTTTTCAATTACAGCTACTAGTTTTTATTTCACTATCAGAACGTTACCAATTTTAATAAACGTCAATCAAAGTACAAAAAGTAGTTTTTGAAAACCTTATATAACTCTAAATTAAATAATTATATGTCTCTCATTTGAAGCAGATGGCTATTACAACTTCCCACCCAGATAAACATTTGCAAGAATTTAGATTAGCTCAAAATTCTCCGAATACATTATATAGCCGACAGTCTTACAGGATGACGTTATCCTATATACTCTCTCTCTCTCTTTAGCCTCGCCTTTTTCTATCATCTTGGGTCGGCTCTCCTTGTGCACATTCACCATGTCTGTCCTGTCTAATTCTATATACAAGGAATAAAAATTAGAGGTTGTCGTGGTGAGGACTTGATACACTTGATTGAATTGATGGAAAATGGTCCACGTGATTAACTCAACACTCGTAGACAAATATAAAAGCCATTAATCTTTTTGGAACGAAACTGTTGACTTCACCCAGATAATAAGTAATATAATGCATACTATTTTACTTTCAAACATCGCGAAATGTTCTTTTCGTGCCACATACAGAACATCAAGACAATCGCCGCCTTGCCCAACGCGTGTGATCTGTTTCGCAACATTATGTGGCTTGAGAATACTATCAGATTGCCCGTTGTTGGAAGAACTTGGTTGATGACGAAATGCCGAGTACGAAGTCGATCGAGGTCGCAATGGAGTACCGGCCACGACCTATGACGCGGCTTCCTGAGCTCTGCTCAGACTCTCACATCCGACCCTGGAACAAAGACTTAAAGATATCGGCATGAAGATTGTATTTAGACAAAACGAAAGTAACTAACATTAAATAACTAGTGCACATACAAAGATTATTATATCAGTATTTCTATAGCGCTTTTTTAAGATCGATCGGTCATTCCAAAAGCGCTTCTTTGCCTCTTTGAGTAAAAAGGTGGGTCTTGAGTCTGCTTCTGAAGGATGCCTCTACTTTAAATTCTCTTATTAGTTCCAGGCCATTGGTGCCGCGTAGCTGAAAGCACAAATGCCAAAGAGCGTGCTAGGACCAACTCCCGTCAGCTGCAGGTGATTCTATTTACTCTGGCTGATCTGAGTGTCTCCACGCGCGCTTATCTCCGAAGGCTTGATTAGTTTTGTCAAATAACCTGGTGCAGTTCCGTTGAGTGCCTTGTAAGCTAAGAGGCATAGCTTGTACTGGATTCTAGCCGGAACTCTCAACCGCAGCAGTCGGTGTAGTATCAGTAATGTGACAGAATTTGGGCGCGTTGTACACTAGTCGTGCAGCTGCGTTTTGTAATGACTGCAATTCTTAAAGATATAGTAAATACCATCTTAAATGTCAAAATTCAACAGAACATTAGAAAGCTTCTAACCAAATATTGTTTTTTCTATGTCTATTCATTTGCGTTGGACGTTGATCGCTTTCCAATGTCGATAAATGAGCCAATTTTTTTTAGAGGAATTCGTAAATGAAATTCTCTATTAAAAATTGCTGTCCTCTAAATAATCCCCACTACACAAAGAAATTCACATATTATATGAACACATAAAAATATAAATAAAAAAAAACACATATCATATGCTTAATTTCGTACAAAAAAATAAATAAATATCGTGACCAATTAGTGATAATGGCAGTAGGTAAAGACGAGGCTCTACTTATTATGATATTTTTTATGTCTCTACTTAACATGTTAATTATTCTTGATTTGACAATGGTAATAAAAAATAACTGCAAAATTTGGATAGCCAAAATACAGCCCTTACAATTATTCATTTGCAAATTTGATAAAATACGTTTAAATAAATCCATTTGTTATATTTTTTTGAATTCGATTTCGATCATTTGAAATTTGGAAATTAATAGGATTTCCTAATTTATTTGTGAAGAGTAATGGATCATATTTTTATTGATTTGCTTGTATTTTAATACGTGTTTTTATTTATTTTTCCAACACGGTTTGAATACAGCAGAGAATAAAAAAATATTCAAAGAACATTTGTGTTTATAGTCTGTACTCGGCGGAGCTTCGAAATGCAGATGCTTGGAGTTTTGAAATGCAGCTGATGCTTTAGGTCTTTAGGAGCAGGCGACTGAGAGAAAATTACGTGCGATTTTATGGTGAACATACGAGTATGCTTCAGTTAACCCTTTCGCATCGGTTGTCGGCATATGCCGGGTTCCCCGACCGTTGACATCGGTTGACGTGATGTAGCGTTTTGTTGCTTTCAGTACTAAATGTGTAGTTATTCCCTTTGTAAACCTACATGTATTCTTTACAGGAATCTGTAAAGCACGTAAATAAATATCGCTAGGTTTCGTCACAGGAGCGATTTTTCCATAAACCATATGTGTGAATGCCACCACATGTATGGAGTTATATAATGAACGTTTGTTATATCTTATAGTTTTGTATGCATCATCTGATAGCTAAATGATAGTAGAACCAATGTGATATATGAAAATAGGTCAGATAAGTACATTTATGCTTCAAATACTAGTTCCACCTAGCCGTAATGAAAGGGTTAAAGGCATTTTTACGAAGAAGAGTATGTATACAATTATTGCGTAATTTTGTTTTGTTGTTTATGAGGTTTTGTGAGTTTGTACCATCAGCTATGAGTTAATTATATGTGACAACTGTAGTTTTACGAGGTTTGACTGCGCAGGTGCTAAAGTGAATAATTGCTATAGTTTGTTTTATGTGAAGTAATGTTACCTTATTCAGTGCGTGAAATTATGTTTCAACGATCATGAACGACGATCCATTTCTTCGGTTCGACTGTTAGTTAGGATTATTAATTAAGTAAACAGACTCCAACTATCTAATAAGTCATCTAAACAGACTATTGGTTATTTCTCCTCCACAGCGAATTACTTACTATAGCGTTCGTGAACTTTGCACAAACTCGGGAACCTCTCATTACTGTTATAATCTACTATTGTAATGATTATAATTAGCAATCTATTATTGAATATATAATGTATTAAATATGTTTATTTGATTTTAAAATATATTTACGCCCTAAGAATCCCATTAACAAATTCTTGCAAATTCTACAAAACGTTAAAAAATATTTACTCAAATAAATATTTTTAATTTTTTCATTAATATGTCGTTAAACTTTATGCTATCCTGTGGTTTTAAAAGATCATCTCCCAGCCAGACCTGACATTGTATTTTGACCGACTGTATAAAAGGTGGTTGCCGTATCCGCTCCTCATTTTTCCTAAATCTAAGGCATTTAACTTTTAATATTTTACGCATACGCCTGTTTTCGAAATGTATAATATTATTGCATTGTCTCGGGGCAGATGCTTGAATTTTTAGTCAAATACGGCAAGTGAATTCTTAAAATTCCTTAATAGGGAAGATTTTGTGAAGTTTCGTCGTTAAGCCATCGGCAGCTCTTTATATAATTTAAGCCTTTTAACTGTCAATCTAGGGGTGTTTTGTGGCGACCATATGCTCCATATAGCGTGCAGATTTTTAACCCTTTCGTTACGGCTCGGTGGAATACAAATTATACTGTCAATACGGCGTGAATTTTTCAAACCATTTTTTTTGCTTAAAACTAGTATTTGAAGCATAAATTAAAATAAAAAAAAAGGTTCTTCTATCCTTTAGCTATCAGATGATGCATAAATATATTATATTTAACAAACTTTCATTATGTAACTCCATACATGTGGTGGTATTCACACATGTGGCTTACTGAAAAATCGCTCGTCACAACGAAACCTTACGATATTTATTTACATGCTTTACAGATTCCTATAAAGAATCAATGTAGGTTGATAAAGGGAATGACTGCACTTCCAATTTCCTACCGTAGATGTCACAATGAGTACTGTAAGTAGCAAAACGATATATCACGTCAATCGATGTCAACGGTTGGGGAATCTTTGACGGCATATGCCGACAATCGATGCGAAAGGGTTAACATTAATATTTAATCTGTGTTAATGTAACGCCTAAGCGGCTTCTTTTGCACCTAATTATGTACTAGTGATGTGACGTTATCGACGGCCGATAACTGGTGATTGTAAGAGTATAAACAACAAGTATGACTTAAAAAATTACATATCTAAGAAAATATTAATTATAAATTTTTGATCCGCAGTGGTCATCGATGATAAGAGTATTTTTATTTGAGAACGGTCATCGAATCCTGTAACGGTATATTTGAAATATTTGTACGCTTATCATTTCTGAACGTGGAGCATTCCTCATAAGGCCGGTACTAGAGAATCGGTGGATAATTATAAATGTGACTTCAGATTTATGGCGCCTTGGTAGTAAACTATTTTTATAGACGCTATGAGGTTTGCGGTAGTCGTGAATAGCGGTATTTTTTTTATACATACTTTATTATGAGATAAGTATATGTACTTCACATTTATCGCAAATATACATATTATCTTCATCATAATCCATAACCATTGTATCAATTCTACTAGTCATCATTATGTTGCCATAAGACTGATTGGTTGCTACTTTCAGTACTCATTGTGACATCTACGGTAGGAAATTGGAACTGCAGTCATTCCTTTTATCAACATACATGTATTATTTACAGGAATCTGTAAAGCATGTAAATAAATATCGTTAGGATTCGTCACAGGAACGATTTTTCTGTAAACCACATGTGTCAATGCCACCAAATGTATGGAGTTACAAAATGAACGTTTGATAAAAATAATAGTTATTTATGCATTATCTGATAGCTAAAGGATATAAGAACCAATTTGATATATGAAAAAAGGTCAGATAAGTATATTTTTGCTTGAAATACTAGTTTTAAGCAAACAAAAATGGTTTGAAACATTCACACCGTATTGACAGTATAATTCATATTCCACCGAGCCGTAATGAAAGGGTTAAATGATAATATTTGTATTCCTTGTATTTTCATCGGCAAAAATGTAAGAAACAATCCAAAACATTCTTGTTTGGTTTCCGGCGTATGTTTTGCCTGCAGTACGCTTAGGAATATTTAAATACCTGATATTGTTAGGTGTGGATTTCCGGGATTCTTGATAATAAGTCAACAAAATAATACTCTTGTTCTTCATCCGCTAACAGCGGATAGCCATACTGAACGTGCCTCGATAGCAAAGTAAACAAGCCCTTGAGTAATGTTAGTACACCTGCAATTTTACACTATTACCTACATACGAGAATACTCGAGTGGATGAGTTCGTAGAGATTATGGAGTTTTGTTGTTTTATTAACCTTATCTATGCCAAGCGGTTTTCGTATGGGGAGACCCCAAGGGCCGTCATTTTTTTGAAAAATCAAAAGCTATTTTTAAAATCGATGTATTATCGATAATTCTTGACAATACGTAGTAGCTAATTATTTCAACATGGCAACAAAAGATGTCACTGTGTGTTCTATATTTTAAATTAACCAAAAAAACGGGACATATGATGACACAGATGCTCAAACCAGAGCGAGAATACTCGCTCTTTTTCTATAGCCGGCCTGCTGGGCACGGCCAAGAATGCGAGTTATCTCGCTCTTGGCACAGAAGCGCTTAATCATTTTTAGTAGAATACATTTTTTATGTATACAATGTACTCTTATCCCCCGTCTAATTAAAGTGACTCCAGATCGCGGAATTGTCATTGGAATGCGTGGTGGATGGATTAGGAGCAGGTCGCCATAGCAAAGAACTCGTCAAGATGCACATTTAACATTTATTTTACGTTACTAAAAATATTGATGAAATTTCGGTCTTCAACTCGGGACACATACTATGTAGCTTACTTAACAGCGCCCGAGCGGTGACTGCCTGCCGGTGGCAGTGACAGTCACTGCGCCCGAAAACTACAAAGCGGCCATATGGAGAACTACTCGATCCCGTTTGTCATGGTGCGATTTTCAGAAAAAAATAATCAAAAAAGAGTATGCAAGCGCCGCGTCTTAAAACTACTTAAATCTAAAATTTAAATGTGCGTGTCAGATAAGTGAACATAAAAGGAGAAAAAAGGTTGAATATTAAAGCTTTTCGGTACCAACTTGAATAGGCTATATTGAGTTGAAATCAGTACTTCAAATAATGTACATTAACCATATAAGGAAAGGCTAAAGAAGTATTCAATTGACATTGCAGCTTGTTTTATAAACTTAACTCAAATAGCCATAACATATGGAGCACTTAGTAAGAATCTATTTTATTTATATTTTGAATAAATATCCTTGGTTTGTACTCTTTAAGTTGTGTGGCATCAGATTTCATTCTTCATGTTTATTCAGTCACAATCTTAGCATACCAACTATATATGAACTAATGTATTGTGCAGAAATATGATACTGGGTACTTAAGATATTAAATTGTATGTATGTGTAGGCGGAAGTTCACTTTGGCCCAGTCAAATAGGAATTCAATCTCAAAATTAATGATAAAAAGATGTAAAATTGTATAAATTTCTGTTTATTTTTATATGAAATGGATGATGATATTTTACTTTGTTTTTAACATGGATCACGCACGAGTTACTGCTATACATTCTCAATAGTTTCGTTCAATGTGTACACTTCATCAGTTCTTTTTACTAGTAAATGATTACTATATTTACTCCCTAAATTTATGTACACATTAAATATTAATTTAAACCAATAACTTTCTATAAATAAAGCGAAAATAGTAAGAAGCACTTCTATGATAGTTTTAGGTCAATTTTGGAACCAAATACATTTTAATTTTATAACGTTATTTACAAGTAAAAAAATATTTTAGCGTAATGTTTTTCGACGATAATAGCACATTATAAGTAAGGATATCGTTAGATTTCCTAAGTTTATCAACATTGGAAGCGGACCAAAACGTGGATAGGTCACCGCATGACGCTTACCGCGTATCGCTGGTTGGGATGAGCCGCCCCTTAACACTTGAAAGCGTCGCTAATCATTTAATATCCTTATACATTCCGATTAAAAAATATCCTAAAATGTGCCTCAGATACTACAGCGGCCGTCTCATCAAATTACTGGCTCCTGTTGTAGTCGTCGGAAACTATACATGTTCTCAGTTGAATCTCCGGGTGCAGAGATAGATGTTTTGGGATAAGGCAAGGGAAATTGACAGAACTAAGTGGCGTCGATTCGTAGTGACCATATTTTCTAGATATAGAACGAATATAGAAAGAAAAAATGTAAATACTTAGCATAGTAATTATTTACATACAATATGGGGCTATGACAAGACAAATGAAGATGGAGAGTCTCTGGAGTGCTGGGCAGAAGCAAACAATCTGGTGCTTATACACGACGCAAAGCTCCCACCTTCATTCAACAGCGGTCGCTGGAAAAGAGGCTACAACCCGGACCTAATATTCTCCACAGGTACAATTAGCCAGCAGTGCGAAAAATCGGTGTATAAGCACATACCCCACTCTCAACATAGACCTATTCTATGCAAGGTGTCAGCCTTACTAAATATAGGGATCGTGCCATTCAGAAGGAGGTTTAATTTTAAAAAAGCCGACTGGGATAAATTCTCAGAATCCCTCGACGCCAAAATCTGGAATACCACCCCAATGCCAGAAAACTACGACCACTTCGTGGAAACGGTAAAACAGGTGTCTCGACAGACAATCCCGAGAGGCTGCAAACGACATCACATACAGGGACTGGAGAAGGAAGCAGAGAGGCTACTTGACGACTATACCCAGCTGTACGAGAAGGACCCTTTCAACTTCAATACTGTTTCTGCTGGGAATGCTTTAATGGAAGATCTGTCAAAAATAAAAGAGAGAAATGGGCAGCCATGCTAAATGAGCTAGATCTTTCAAGAAATAGCCATAAGGCATGGAGATTACTTAAAACCCTGAACAGTGACCCAAAACAACCGAAACACAACCTCTCAAATATAACCGCAGACCAAATCGCCCACCAACTTCTATTAAATGGAAAGCCCACAAAAATGGTACAATGTGCTAGGAGGAACATAAAAATGAAAAATAAATCTACCGCCGAGACCGCTAATACAGGTCTGAGTGCAGCAGTCACCATTCTTGAACTCGACAAAGCAGTGAGCATAATGAAGAATGGGAAAGCCGCAGGACTGGACGACATTAGGACGGAACAAATAAAACACTTTGGACCACAGACAAAGAAGAGGATTCTCCTGTTTTTAAATAATTGTATCAGTACTCAACATATACCAAAAATATGGAGGAAGTCAAGAGTAATCACAATACTTAAACCCGGGAAAAGCCCAGACAACCCAAAGAATTTCCGTCCAATCTCCTTGCTCTGTCATTTGTATAAGCTGTTGAAGAGAATCCTTCTCAACCGACTAGCGCCCCTTATAGACCCGCTTCTCATCCCACAACAAGCTGGTTTCCGCCCTGGAAAATCATGCACTGGACAGATTCTGAACCTCACACAACACATCGAAGATGGGTTTGAGAAGAGACAAATAACGGGAGCAGCCTTTGTAGACCTAACCGCTGCCTATGACACAGTCCACCACAAAACCCTTCTGCTTAAACTACAGAATATTACCCATGATGCAACTATTACTAATGTTATAGCAAATATGCTACAGAACCGTAGATTTTATGTTGATCATGAAGGTAAGCGTAGCAGATGGCGCACGAACAAAAATGGACTGCCTCAAGGAAGCGTGTTAGCGCCCTTACTCTTCAATGTCTACACAAACGACCAGCCAATACTGAACAATACCAGGTCCTTCATCTACGCAGATGACTTGGCGCTCACAGCACAAGGGGTTTCTTTCGAGGAAGTGAAACCCAGCTTAATAACGCACCTCACCACCCTCTCTTCGTACTACCACCAAAACCGACTACAGCCAAACCCAAGCAAGACCCAAGTCTGCGCCTTTCATCTAATAACAGACTTGCCAAGAGAAAGATGCACATTACCTGGAACGACTTGGTGTTAGAGCACTGCGACACACCTAAATACCTAGGGGTCAAGCTGGATAGGACCCTCACTTATCAGAAACACTGTCAGTCTGTTAAGCAAAGGTGTCCACCAGAAACAACCTACTCCGAAAAGTGGCAGGTACGAAGTGGGAGCCCAACCAAACCTGATCCGCACAAGTGCTCTAGCTCTCTGTTTCTCTGCTGGCGAGTATGCTGCGCCAGTATGGGCGAGGTCTGCCCATACCAAGAAAGTGGATATTGCTCTGAATGAAACGGCCGGGTGGTTGCGGGGTGCCTAAAACCTACCCCAATATCAAAGCTATATCAACTCTCGGGTATTGCCCCACCAAACATACGGCGAGAAGTTACTACCAAGAAGGAACTCACCAAAGCAACCCACGACGCACTCCACCCTATGTTTGGGTACCAAAAGATAACTACCCGGCTCAAATCAAGAAGAAGTTTCCTACAGTCGACAACGGAACTGGAGATACCTGAGGCCACCCTGCGGCTGAACATGTGGAGAAAGCGCAACTGAGGGGAATACTTGGATTGCCCCGAAGAGGACCTAGCCCCTGGACATGACCAAGGGTGGAATATATGGAGGTCCCTTAACAGACTTCGGACCGGAGTATGCAAGACGAGGACACAAATGAGGGCCTGGCAGTTTTACAGCGGACCGACTGAATGTGACTGCGGCGTGGAGCAGACCCTGTCACACCTTCTGGAGTGTGCGCTGTGCCCGAGTGGCTGCACCCAGGAAGACCTGATGATGGCCAGAAGTAACGCCATCGACGTCGCCCACTTCTGGGCAGACAGGATCTGACCCTGTTGTTTCCGACACGATTATATATATTTACATAAATATTAAATTCTTAGGTTTACCACCTAATTTGACTGGATCAAATTGAAACGCTGGATATGGAATAGAAAATGTAATGCGAAATAGAACACAGTAGGTCGTTAGCATTAACCCACTTAACTAATTGAAAGTATTTACTCCAACGTGCAGTGAAATATGGGTCTCGAATGGATGCTTGAAATTTAATCAATACTGAATTAAAATATTATGGTGTCGCACATCGGATTGTATGGGTGGTGTTCTCATTGAGACTAATTGAAGAAATAGCCCAATCATCATTATTAATGTAATTCGTTGTATTCATCACTAGACGAAGGCGTCTTTCTCGATTTATTAGACAAATAAAAATTCAATTTTCGATGTCTGTCTACAAAAGTGATCTCGTAAATTTCATCCAGCTAGGTTTACTATCTATGGCTGTTGTTATATAAAGGAAAACATGAGATCAAACCGACGCTGTAGTATTCCCAGTTTTATATCCTATTTTTATGTAAACATATACAAGAAAATACCGACAGATGGTGATTGTGATGCTGAAATCTCATCTGAGTATTCAATGACGCTTACCATGCTACATATGACTAAGTGCTGCATGCGGAGTGTTAATCCGCTAGCATCATAGACTACAGCCCGACATTCACGCATCACCCAATTGTTACAGGAATTCACTATGAATAGGTGTCCACGGGACGACTTTCGTCTACCACTTATTTTGATAAATAGGCTGCCTAAATAAAAACTGACACTTTACGGGTGAGGAAACCAATTCACTCCATCCGGGTTTATTTAAATAGCTTAGAAATATATTTTTTTTTAAATCGTCGGGGATCGAACCCACTACCTACGGCATGGTAAGCAAACGCTTTAAACACGAAGCTACATCCACAAATTACAATTAACTTCCTAGTTATATTTGTAAAACAGTTTAACATACACGATAGACTACTTAAATTGATTTCTTCAAATATATTTTAATATCTACGGAATACTAGGTATTTGTAAAAGAAAATTCAGTTTATAAATTTCAAGGGTAATAAAAGAGTCTATCACGTAATCCAAATGTCATTTTTAGGGTCTCATTGTGTCCGATGTTTCCTGATTTATGAAACAATGAAGACATGTCGGATTAATCAATCAAACATTTTCGGTCAAACCCCGAAGGGAAGTGAGCTTAGATTTATTGAGATGGAAGAACGTACATGTTCCCAGCAGACAGTAATATTATTTACTTGTAATACAATATACAGGTTTGTAAAAATAGGATAATATCATGAAAATATGCTTTTTATTATGTATAAATGTATATCCAATACAATGTTTTTTTTTTTAATGTAGTAAGTAGATAAGTGTTTTATATGTATTGTATCATTATTTAATTGGGTGCGTATAAAAATTAAAAAAATGTAATATTTAAAACGTGAATTGAAAACTATCTTTGAGTTTTGTTTACAACGGCTTTGTGTAACTGGTACAATATTGCGAAATATTAGTTAAAATTTCAGTATTTGATGAAATTTAATTTGAAACAGTATCAGTAATAATAATTTCAGCTGAAATATAGATTTGAATTCTAGTTTCTTCAGAAACAGAATTGGCGGCGACAACTTTTTTGGCAGAAAATTTAACTTTTGTCAGTTTAAATTATTGAAATTTATCATAGATTTATGCTGTGTTGAAGAGTGAGAAGTGTTATCACACACGTAAAGAGCAAGTGCCATCTATGAGAAAAACGTAATAGATCATTATATTTTATTATAATTACATTGCATATAACATGATATTTTCTACTACAGGAAATAAAAACATCACATTGGCTAGCGTGAGTGTAATGAATTTGTATTTACTATTTCTACGATTTGAATATAAAGTTCAGCCTTTTAGTTGATAAAATTTGTGTCATATACAATGGTTTTGCTGTAATTTTGAGTACATAGTGTTATTGCGTATCGATACGTCATCCATCCGGTGATGTCACACGCCATGCTTATAACTGTATGATATTTAAGGCTAGCCAGCGTGAAATGTCCGTACATTTCAAATGGATTTCATCGCTAGTTGTTGTACACTGTAAAACAAACGTTATTCATCAAAACACTTAAACGCTTGTCAGCTTTAGCCATCGTTCGGTTTTTTATCGCATATCAAACGCATCTTGTGATACTTATTATAATGACAAACCAAGCGACGACAAATATTTACAAGTATCGACATGTTTTGGCAAATGGCCCTACCACACTCTCGATGTGGTGGTTCCATGACATTGCTTTGCACGAGTGTAGATGAAGTATCGTATAACCATAGAGTTGCCACAGATCTGTCTTGAGAGTAGTCTGATTACGTAATATGTCACGTGTTCACGCTGCGTTATACGCGTGCTAGTCTAGACAAGGGAATCCACGCGACCGGCCATTTAAAATGTCAAACTTGTTGCTCTGCGGAATAGTGTGAATTAATAATTATGTTAACAACAAAATAAAACATCATTGATATGGAAGCATTCATTTTCACGTCTATTTTTTCTTTTATATCTGCTTCATAGCTGAATCACATTTACGTACGAATTTACGTAACCACACCGTTTACTCCCTACCTTTGACCCAAGTCATATTTGCACGCGAAACTCTACCTGGCTACATTTCCTATGCATTCCAGGGCGATGTAGTATCTAAGGTGCAATTGAACGTCAATGAAATCGGATGATCAGTTTGTCTTTTAAGATTTTTTCTGAATTTTATTTATTCAGTGAAGATAGGTTCTAAACTCTCCTAAAAGATGTTAATGCTTTGTTTTACATTGCTAAAACGAATAAGAAAAAAATGTTTCACTCTTCCATGAAATGACTTTATGCCGCATGATGGTCATAAAGGTTGCTTAAACGGACAAAGTATAGATGTCGATTTAAACATTATCCATCAATGCACAGAATGTTACTGTAAAGTATAATTACTTTGATTTATAATGATATAATTAATTATTTTGTTAATCACATATATATGACACACTTTTCCTTACATTTCTAATGACATATGCAACAGATTCTTGTCTATTGCTGAAATCTCACATCCGCCGCATACTGTTTGCAGCAATTGAAACTTTTCATTGGCACTTTCAAGCATGTCGCTGCACTAGAACGCTCCCAAAATGGGTCTGAACCGCACGTTTCACCGTAATCGTGTAAGAAGCGAGAACCCGTTTTTGTTTCCAGACGCTGAGATTATATTTAGCTATGCACTGAAACGAAAACGAGAGCACATTCACCGAAGTAACTCGTGATATGAACGAGATTACACTAACGCGTACTATACGAGTTTATATCGTACGTAACGAGCAGACAAAAAATACTCGTACTTGGTGTTGTTAATGCAATTAATAGGTGACATACTTTAAATAAAAAACGAGTTACTCATATCACGTACTCGTAGATATTTATTGTATTATACATTAATTTCCAAAGTGATTCACACTAAAAAAGTTGAAAAATGATCACTTTTTTTAAACAATATTACAACTAGTATTTGATAATCGCATATACGATGGAATGATTTCGTTACGAAAAATGATTTTTTTATTATTGTTTTAAGCGTCTGTTTTCAATCATTCTTCCTTCTCCGTCGCATTTTAATGCTTGACTGCCATTCTATTATCTTTCATGGGTTATTTTTATGTAGTACATCTGTGCAATGACCACAATTTTTTACACTCCCATTTAACTTATCAGTTGCTAACTGATCATAATCAGATTGTTGCTGGGTGAAAAAATATCATAATCTGAATGGCATCGTCAAGAAGACTAAATTAAAAAGAATAAATATATTCCAGTCTGCTTTTAATGGATCTTTCTGGTCGTATTCCCTTTTCGCTGTTTCTAAACCAATTAATTTATAAAACAAATTATTACTAACTATTATAATTATGCAACGACGTAAAACGCTGAAAATTTCGAGCGTCTGTTTCTTTGATTATCTAAATTCGTTAGTCTGCCAAACCCGCAGATAATGTCATCGCTACTAGTAACCGATGCCTATTCTTAAAGAGAAAAACACAAGACAATCCGCTTGGAAATCTCGTCCGACCCATAACGAACTCGAAACGTAAAAGGATTCAAAAGCAAGAGTGCGAGAGATAACATTTTTACAATTGAAATGCAAATTGGCGGCGAAGGAACAATCTATTCTCGGATTTGTTCTCGAGAGATCTTTTGAAATTGGAATCTTTCAAACCCGCGAATATTTAACCCGGTGTTATTTAAAATTCGTTTAACATTCTAGCCGCGTCGAGATTAAAACCTCGTCGGGGTTTTTCGGTTTGTTGTGTCCTTTCTCTCGAATTTAATTCGCTCGGCCCGACATTTTGACCGGTGAAAGGTTAACAATCTAGATACGGTTCAAGGCTAGTCGGCCTTCGATTGTAATTTTGATAATTTGCTCTTGTGACGTAGATACACGTAATATACTCAATTATCGTTACAATTCATACACCGCATTATAATAAATCTTTCCTTATTTGTAACATACGGTCATCACAAACTGACGCCACACATTTCTGTCACCTGGCATCGCTCGTGAGTCGTATCTGCACCTGGTGAACACAAAAATCATATACGTGGATGACATTTATATGTACAAATATATTATATATGTAATTTGTATTAATGATTTCTTATTAAAGGGATTTGTAAGTACTCGTACCATCATTATCATGTCCGCTCCCCTAAAATAGAGCATACGGACGTCACGAACTGCCGTTACAAAGCTCTGTCAGCCGCCATGAGCCTTGACTCATCCCATCTAAACCGAGTAAATTATATGCTTAGTTCTAGTTCTTCTATAAAGGCAACTGTAAGTTTAAGTCATCCTGCGGCATCCAAAGCATATGTCTCAACCAGATCCATCTTGAGTATTCCTACTTGAGTATTATACTCAAAAATTAACAGCTGACTCTAGGAGTGTTAACATTAAAAAATACACCATTAGCAGTTAGTTATCTGTTGTATTGCATTTATCTCATTTTCTGTTTTTGTGCCGTGTGAAGTAGCTCAAGTTTACTTTTGTTATATTCGTCATCGTCAAAGTGTGAATTCCTACCACTTTAAGTGTGCATAAATACAATTGTGTTTACAAGGCATACGTCACACTGAATACATTTTCATATGACCGACTATAAAACGGATAAATATGACGACAATAGGAGTAAAAACTGAAAATTTATATTATAGACATCTGACGTTAACAATTCAATTTAAAAAAAGATCAGACTCGAAATATTTAAACTTAGAACTTTTAATCTTTCGTTAGCGTCTATTGGCAAAATCTGATATCCCAATATCGCCTTTTTCCTGCGTAGCTTTGAACGGTCTTCATCCCACAAAAATGTACTCAATAGTAATGGGTTTTTTATTATAAGTTTTTCAAGATATATTCTCATGGGTGCCGTTAACGATTCGATCTCATCTTCTACTGTAGAGGCACACGATACTCTTATGATAAAGTATACAACGTAAGCATGCATAAAACAGTGTGTTACGTAGTTTCTTATATACCACGTGTGTTTGTTTACGTTTCAGACATCCGCAGTTGCATACACATAATCTTGTATGAAGATATAAACTGGTTTTATTTTTAATATGTTAATCATAATATTAACTGCCCATACAGTTTGTTTTTTATTACATATCCTTTTTTTTTCTTCTTTATTCGACTTTTTCTAAAGCACATTTAAATATATTTACGATAAACTTTACAAACTTCTAGCCCGGACCTAGTCACAGCATTCGGCCGGTTCAAAATACAATATGCTCTCGCCGACGGTCGGCACACGACTGGTCGCGCTAATCGGCGCTGAGGCTGTCACTCAAAGTAACAATCTATGTAATTTGTCTATAAATGCCAATATGGCAACAAATACATGCATGACAAGCGAACATAAATAAGAGAAGAATGATTGTATATCGAGGTTTTCGGTACCAGTCAGCAAGGGCTCTATCATGCTGATGCCAATACATATAATCGTATATCTCCATTAGAATAATTTTATTCTGGTAAATGTAACTACAAGATCATTCTGTGATGTAAATATAACACATTACATTATTAGTCATTGCTATATTTAGACATGATCATTAAGGTGAAGCCATTAATATAATTGTACACGTCCTATTATCCTCGCATGTGTTATGGCAGATAAAGAATAATCCTTTATAAATGATTATAACAAAAACGTGCCGAAGATTATTTTTCATTTGTGTATTTTTATAGTAGCTTGAGGGTGAGATTAAAACGAAACCGACTATATATATAAAAAAAAATGATATTAACGGATGAACTGCTGCTACCAGATGTGTTCGATAGCTTCGGCCTATATCAGACTATTTTTTTTCAGGAAAAAAATGAGTTTGGATATTGCTTTAATACAACACATATATATATATATATATATATATAAAACTACCACTTATATATAAAGGTTTTAACCCTTTCGCATCGGTTGTCGGCATATGCCGTCATAAGATTCCCCGAACGTTGACATTGGTTGACGTGATATATCGTTTTACTACTTTCTTAGACTAGTTTTTTATGCATCATCTGAGAGCTAAATGATACAAGAACCAATGTGATATATGAAAATAGACCAGGTAAGAACATTTATGCTTCAAATACTAGTTTTATAATTGACAGTATAATTTGTATTCAAACCGAGCAGTAATGAAAGGATTAAACGCAATTTCGCTGTATAAAAGTCGCTAGAAAACGATTTACTTTAAAATCGAGAGTATTTCTCAAGCAACTTTTGACAAGGATCCAATTTGGATGGGTTACCGCCAGTTGCTTGCAGCTTGTTGTTGGTTATGTTGAGCTGCCCTTTAGGATCAAATTTTTCGGATCTTCACGTCGGACCAATCTTCCTGTATTTTTAAAAATTCCGTTTAACATCATCTAAAATATACCTCTGATAGATGATATTTGCTGTGGATTTGTATGTGTAAATTAATTTGTTGAAAAACGTGTTTATAATATCACATTTATTGTTGATACATTCTGGCAATTATTACTCTTTTAGAAGAAAAAAAACATAAATTTGTATCAAAGAGTTTTAATGTTTACGGCGCTATAAAGAAAAAAGTTTCTCTTTGGGGAGGAATCGTCGATCGGTAAAGCATTGTTAAGCTGGTCGTGTAGAAACTTAAAGAAAGATAATACAAGTTTAATACCAACTCCCGGACATTTAGGGTACGATCTATGAGGTCTTATCCGCTAATTCGTTAACTTCTAATGCTTAAAACATGTTGTGCTTTTCTAGGCATGAAATACTACACTTACTATTATATTTTTTTAAATAAAATTTCTAATATTATATTATACTGGTATATATATAGTTTTTAGAATACTCATGCATATAAAAATTACTTAGGTCTTACTCATTTCATCGCCGGATCGACACGATTGGCCGGTGGTCCGAAGTTTCGTTTCCATTTATGCGGAAAGAATTTGACGTCGCTGACACGAAGAAGAACATTTTTTTTATATTCAACTCGAAAATTATGTATTCGTTATCGTCGTTATTGTCCGTCCACTGTTGAACGTAGGCCTCCCGCATGAGTCTCCATCCTTCGCATCCAGGCTACTTCCACTATTATTCTGATGTCGTCGGTCAATCTTGCAGGGGCCAACGCTCTGTTTTACAGTTCTTGGACGGCACTCTTTTCTTCCCTATCGACAATTGTTATGTTTCGATAGTTATGTTTTGCCTATTGCCATTTAAGTGTGACTATACAGGTTGGCTCTGCTACTTGAGTTCTTATTTGAAAATCTTCGTTCTGGATTCTTTCTCTGGATCTGTTAGAGTCACTCCGAGCATGGATCTATCCATGACACGTTAGGTGATTTTATTATATTATCTATAATGTTTAATAAAATATGTACGGGAAGGATGTGAAGTAGTTGTGTGCACCCCACAGATAAGCTTCAAAGACTTATAATGTTTCATATTCTCACTGTCCCACAGCTCAATTCACTGTTATTTTAACTTATAAATACATTTTCAAACTCTTTTAATTTAGGATAAATAATATTTAATCATCCACATTGGAATGTTTTCAATGAAATGTCAAGGATTGTTATGAAAAAAAATCTCGATACAGACAGGTTTATAACGTAACTGTTGAACACATCAAAACAATATTCATCAAAAAGTCGTGCTGTTTACTTCATTTAACTATTTAAGTACTTAAAAATATGCCAAAACATGTCGAATGTTAGAAGTCTTGATAAGTATTAAGTTTTTTAAGCGATTAACTGTATTAATAGAGTTGTGACCTTGTGTTGTATTATTTGTACATGTATTTACTCGAATACAATACAAACCAGAGTGAAAAAAATCCAATTGTTCTTTTCGAAGCCTTTCATAATGGGCCAATATATTTTTATTTACATTCTTTTCGCTCTTGTTTATTTGGAGATTTTCATTGTTTGGGAATTAGGTGTTTCTGATCCGAGAACACGGACGAAATATAATGTAATGCTCGTAAATTCAAACAAATATACAAGTACATAACACTGTACTGTATTATGTAAAAACGTTAGTGAATTATCAATCTTTACGATTGTTTGTTATAAACATGAACGTCGTAGTACATTTGATTTTTTTAACCATATAAAATATTTACATAATAATATTTTATGGAATATGTTACATTTTAAACATGACCTCTATCTTTTATCACAATACGCTAAGCTCATGATGGATTTGTCTTCATATCGATATTAAGGTGTGAATTTATGCCATTTTCGTAGAACGCAGTAACTCTGCATTTGACATATAGAAAAAAACAAATATTTTTCCTATAAATTCGCTCTGTTCAACTGTTCCGTCAACAGATGTCTCTAAAACTTCTCTCCCCTACACATCTCTTTATAACCTTTATTAACTGCTTTGTATTTAGGTTTAGTTTTTAGTAAGTTGCTTCTGAAGAAGATGCCTTATCACCGAATCGATAAAGTGATTCAAAACTATCGTGGTTTCATACACATTTTTTGTTGTTTTATTCTGTGAATCTATTTATTTTCTTAGAGGTATTATAGAATCAAAATTGGGCTTACGTAAATATTAATTAACTAATTTATACGTTACTTAAACGTATAAATTAGTTGATTAATTAGTTATATTCGTATTAAGGAAACGGTGATTTAACATTGCATGCAAAAAATAATGATTAAAGACAATATTCGAAAATATAATGATTTTTTTTGTACATTGCACATTTATTACAGTCCAAATGTTTGAATTAAAATGCTATAATGTACTATATATAAATGTTAAACGTATAGTTTTATTGATTTTGTAAATATATACGGCCATCCATAGACACCAGCTACGTGAAGAAGATAGTAAAATGTGCTCATTTCTTCTCAAAGTAATATTTTTCTGAGTGGAAAACGAACAGAAATGAAAACTCCGTGTGTATATGAAAGGTGTCGGAAAGTCTAGTCGTTAACAACTTTTTAAAGTTATGACTTTTTCTCTTATAACGTAAGCTTAAGTTTTCTGCTTAAGAAAAATAACTCACTATTTCAATTTAGCTTAGATTAAGACGAGGATCTTAAGATGTATCTTTATAGTCTAATATTGTACGTATATTGAAATAGTTTATGCTTAGATTCTGTGACTTGGTGTGATGGAGAAGCTTGAGGATTATATAACGGAGAATGTTAAATGCTGTGTGTGGAGTGGTGATCCTCTAACGACATTGAATACAGACTGGGACGTATTGTAAATGCGTTACCTATTTAACATTTTTTAAATATATTCTTTGCAAAAACTAATTGGCCCACTCAGTAAATCGTAAAGTATTTTTACGTCTTTTCATTATTTATATTACTATATATTCTTTTGTGGATGTTTGTATTTTTGGCCGTTTTCAAACCAAAGCATTTCGGCAAAAATAAAACCAAACAATCGATTCTAAAGAGCCTCTTTCAACAACATCATTGTTATGAGCGTCACGTATTCTACATTTTACTTGTTATTTTATGTCTTAATATATTAACTGTTGGTTTTTAAATTATGTAATGTTTTTCTTAATTTTTCGATGTAATTTTTTTTATAAACCTAAATGTATATTTTCCTCAAATATTAATTTTCGATAAAGTACACATTTTATTGACGGTATAAAAAATCGCGCCAGATTAAAAACACTCTAAAACACTAACATTTTGAACATCGTAATAATTTTGTTTTGGTCCAATGTAAATATTTTATTTTTTATTAAGTAAATAATAGTCTGATGTGTTTATATGAGAAACGTGTCTCGTAGCATATATTATGTATTTTTAACGTACAGTTACTGTTGGAATTCAGCGTCTAAAAAGCCATGTGGCTGATACGAATTGGAGAGACCAAAGACGAGATCTAGGTCAACTAGCAAGGCATATTATTTACCAGGCATTGCAATTACAGATACGTTATGTATCATACATCACGCACGTTATATAAGCTAGTACTCAAGGAAGTACATATGAACATATCGTAGTATGTCTTCTTAGCCCAGTTGTTTTGTAGAATTGTATTTGGCAAACAGTTTGTAAGAAAGATATATCACAATGTATTGGACGGCTCATTCTTAAAATATATTATATTCCACGACTTTTTGTGACTTAAGGAGTTAAGCATTAATATAACAAACTAATTGGGTGGGAGGGGGTGTCTGTTAAGCCGCAAAGTACGTTTTATAAACAAGGTTTTTTATTTTGCTAAAAAACAGCAGTGTGCTGCGTGGAAACCTACGCGTTATTATATAAGGAAATCCCCTTACATATGTATTATTTCTCCGGCTAGGTCTACATAGTGGATAACAATGATTCCGATTATATTTGTAATCTTCCACATCATAAATAAGAACATTATTGTTACATACACATATATGTTTCATACTAAGGCGAACTCTTTTATTTATATAATTTTATAAGTCGCGATCCGTTCTATGAGAACGAAAAGACTTGAAAATAATCAACGTCATATTAATGTTATCATAGCATTTAAATACATATATTGCCATCGATAGACAGACATCTAATGAATGAAAAATATAACGTGTAGTTTTTTAAATGTATTGAAAAAACGTTAAAATTTGTAACAAAATTAAAATACTAGTTTTTATGCAATGAATATCTTATGAATTTTTTTCAAGGTCCGCGGTTGCATGTCATCAATTTTTGTTTGATGGCCAACGTTTATAAGAGCATTTAGAATAATGTATAATAAAATTTATTTATTGTATTTTTTTAAATTAAATTAATAAGTGTTGTTTATTTCTTTAAACCCTTGATATCAATAATATTCTTTTGATAATAATAATATTTTATTTTTCCTTTTTTCAGGTAAGTGGCCGGGCTGATTTTTGAAATGTTCGATTACCATGATGTATGGAAGCATTTTCTATAATAGTAAGGGTTAATACTGCCGTTAGGTAAGTAATAAACGATATATTTTCACGTTTGAACTCGGTACATCATGTATTAAATCCTTATATTTATTTAATTCATTCATATCGATTAAACTGGAATTATATAATAACAAATTGCCAATTTTTCTTTACTCTAGTATATTTGGTTGCATTCATGTATAACAATACTACTCTTACTTACGTATTACATAATATCAATATATCATACAGTGGGCACGCTATATGAATAATAGTTCTTTCTCATCCGGGGTGCTCTTCAGAACTCTCTCTTCTGATCCCTCACGCACGCACTTACAACAGGCGAAACCCTACCCTTTAGATCCCGACTTTCAAGATCAAGTAGTTTCGCCAGCTCCTTGTCCATTACAAGTGTCGAGAACATTCCGGGAAACGTGTTAATATGCAAAACTATGCCAGTCACTTCTTCTGGGGTCCCATGAGTATCTTCATACACTTTAAGTTAGTATATAAAGCTATGTTTGTATGTATTGACATTCCCCGTCTTTAATGACAACTGCCGGAACCTGTGACATCCAGCGCCGCCAACAATCGCGGCAAAAAAGCAAATTAAAGATGACAGTTGCAACAACATGAAATGGAGCAACTGTCATAATGTCAAATAAAATGGCGGATTCACGCTGCCAACAGTCACGGCAGAAAAGCAAATTAAGATGATAGTGGCACAAACATGACATGGGCCAATTGTCATTACAAATAAAATGGCGTATACAAACACCTTGTAATATTATATTATTAAAACTAACATTATGAGATGTGCATGTCAGGCGAGCGAACAAAAATAAGAGATAAAAGATCGTTTTTCAAGGCTTTACGGCATTAGCCTAAAAGAGCTATATCAATCTGATATCAGTATGTACCTGATTTTTTTTTTAATATGCCATTGACGCTTTATATCACGACTTAGAATATGTTGTTTTATACCCGGCGGTAATGAGAGTAGCATACAATAAATAATGTCGGTTCACGTTCAATCATCGAAGTTAAGTAAGATTTTACGTGCATCTTACTTAGGTGACCAATTGTGTACGTCGAGTGTCGCTGATCACTATGAGCCGTTCTATAGGATTTGCATGAAAAGTACATCGAAATAGCTGTCCTTGTTAGATTTAAAAGATTAGATGAGTTGAGCCGCTTCTTGGAACCGAATAGTTCAATCATCCGATTTTCTTGATAAAATACGATTAAACAAACCAACCACAAATGTCTTGGATAATACAGATGTCCTGCCTTAAAGTTGTTGCGTTTCTGCCGTGGAGGTTATTGGGAATCACATATGCTATTCCTAGATAGACTTTCGGTGCAGATTTCTCTTGATAAGTTATAGACAATGGCAGCTGACAGAACTGAGTGGAGGCAATTTTTTTGGTTACCATACGATTCTTGAAGATGGACGTCAGTCAAAACGCCCGTTCTTGAACTCTCTTCACCATTTGCGCACGTGTTGTACGCTCATACACTTGTATCCATAGATTTCGCATAGCTGGGAATGGATTTCTGCCGGCGCAATGTTTTTTGCAGACAAATGCGACAGAAAAAGTATCCCTCACTTCTGGCGGGCGAAGCGAGGGGGAGATTATCATGTACGGCTCCCAAGCCAAGACTGAGCTCCGCAGGCAGCTCGCTAGGGAAGGGTTTTGGAGTGGGGGAACCATGGTACACTACAGAATCAAGGGATCCACCATAACAGCGCTTTTCAGGACTGTAGCGCCTTGGGAAACTTATTTTACGGATCACTCTCATATATAGGAAAAACAAACAATATGCTGGGAGATCTTTTTAAAACATGCCTTTGGTGTTAAATAAGTATAGTGATGTTGTCTGAACAACTTCTCACTTGTAAACCGATACCACTAAAATTAGCCCTAATATATTCTTAGCCCTAACACAGTCTTAAGGGGAAGCTTAACCCAACCAACGACACACTGTTCATTATTTCTATCACTATTCACGTACGGTCCGCGTTTATTCTCGCCTTCGAAACTTCGGTACTCAAACAAGAACCGCAGTTTCAACGTGCTATGATCGTTGGTCTTTAAATACGTATCATTAACTTTACAATCATAATATTATTTATGCGTTTTTCATTTTATATTATTTAAAATTGTCACCAAGGAGATAACATCTTTTAGGTTTGTTGGGTTTAGCGTTACGCAGTTACTCAGAGCTGAAATAATTTGCGATATTTTCCGTCTCATTACGCTCCCTCAGTTCTAATCTCTCGACTAATGGTACAATAAATTTGCGCAAATATTCCGGGTTCACATTACGGTGAACTTTTCTAAAGTCGTGACTGTATTTAAACCGTTGTTATTTTTTCAATGAATGTATCGCGAAAAGTTACATTTATTTTTCAATGAAACAAAAACGAAAATTTGCAGATAAGTTACTCGCATATGTAGATACATTATTGCACTAGCATATAGGTGTCCAAAATGAAAGTAATTAATATGATTAATAAATCCTTATATAAGTTAATTCAATTCAATTTGACATAGTATCAGGATCACAGAAATTGAAAGATATTATGCTCATCATTTATTGTATTTCCACGTAGAAAATAACCTTTTTCTTAAAATTTAAATTCACAAATATGACTGAAAATATGACAAAAGTGAACTTCTCGGGTGTAATGTGTTAAAATAATAATTTTATCAAAATACTTAATTCTGCATAATATATCTGCTGCCCTGATCCACCAAGAGAGTTACATTTTATCCATTTGATAAAGCAGTAACTGGATTATTAAATGTTTGAAAAACTAGATAACGCGATTTCAAAAAAATGATACAAAACCAATACACATATTTAACACTAAATATAAAAGGTTTCAACGTACAAAGGTAACTAGAAATGTGTCACCAAAGTGATCTCCAAACCACCAAAATTGATACCTCCTGATCCCATCTATAACCGATAGACTCATCCCAATCTTATTGAATGTTAGTTAATAATAAACACTAGTATAACATATGGCAACCGAAAACATGTTAATCAAACTTTATGGACACTGTAAATCATTTTAATGCTCTTCTAGTATCCATATTATCTTCATTATATAATCTGATTCTCTTCAAGAAACACTTCAATATACATTTGCCATCTCCACAACTCTTACACCGACAACTTAACTTATATAAGAATACAATACGTAGTTTTAGGACTGACTGAAACATGATACGCAGTACATTTATGAATACTTTGTCGGTTGACGAGAAAATATTACCCGCATGTGTTGATCAGACGGCGAGACGTGTGTAATCATGACAGTATTATGTACTGTGTGTTGACGAGTGTCTGTCTGGCATTTACTTATAAACATTACGTAGTGTTTATAACTGAGGTCATTAACAGATCCACATTATATGCGTTTAGACCGAAATACTATTAAGTGATAAATAAACAAGATATTTAAAACCGTTTTGTGAAAAAAAAAACAATTTAATTTGTTGATCTTCTTAAATAATATCGGTTAATAAATAGTGGCTAGTGTGCAGAATATTGATAAAAGTATCTACTACAGATTTAAAAGTACTTAAATTAAAAAATCTTTTTACGTTGGTGCTTCTCCAGCTCGTGGTACATTAAAGCCTCCGCCATTACTCACGTTTACCTGCCCGGTAAGCAGTACCTACCTGGGCACTAGTCTGTAGTTAGCAATAGCCAGTGTTCACCCAGAGCACACATTCGGATGTTTTATCAATCGCGCTGGACGTAGATATTTTTTCAGTGCGATCTAGTGCAGGTATGTTTTAGAGTGACTGTCTTTTTTAATAGTAAAAACTAAACGAAGGCAAACGATCGAAGTAATTAGTACGTCGATTGATAGCGAAAAATATAATTATTACTCGAAAATGAATAATACTACAGTAGTAATGGCGTTTTGAACTTATTAATTTATTTATTATTTCATAACTATACAACTTCGGTCTTTTTTTGGATATTTTTTTTTATTTGAAATTTTATGCCAGCCCCAGTAATAAAGTTTTACGGCTTGAAATCACGACTTACAAGTATTGTAAAATACCTTTTTACTTTAGCTGTTACGTCTATGAAGTTTGTTTAAAAAAGTTTATTTTACATGTTTCCTGTCGAATTAATCATCAAGCTTACTCTGTATTATATGATCATAAATTATGTAAGTAACCTAGCAAAAAAATGATTTACGATTAGTTATTATGTCGATTGTAATGAATTTATTGTAGCTTGTAAAGTGTGAGTAGTTTTTTTAAAATGTATTCATCATCATCATCAGCCTGTGTCCGTCCACTGTTGAACGTAGGCCTCCCGCATGAGACTCCATCCTCTTCGATCCTCCGCCTTCCGCATCCAGGTCACTCCCGCTATTCTTCTTATATCGTCAGTCCATCTTGTAGGGGGTCGGCCAATGCTTCATTTGCCAGTTCTTGGGCGCCATTCCAATACTTTTTTTCCCCATCGACCATTCATAAAATGTATTATTCAAATTCAACTCCAAATTCAGATTAAGTATATTCCAAAATATATATTTGTTGCAAGTTGCGCAGGTTGTCATTGTGTTCCAGAGTAATCGAGAGTTATATTGTATTGGCTATACAAAAGAATTATGTAACTCTTAGGACAAATCTTGCCCTTGCATTATTTGGTAAGCAAAATACACAAAGAAACGATTAAAATAAATATTTAAATATTTTGAATAAATAGGTGTGCAAATTTAGAGTAGAATTTTGATTAAATAATTAATCCAGATAATGAGGTAAAATATTAGGTGCAATTTGCCCTTACGGGTTGGTTCAAGCCCGAGCTAGGTTACTGTAGAAGAAAACAAATCTAAACTATATCTAAAAGCCCTTGTTTCTCTTCATTCTGAAGACATAAAGGGTGGTTAATTAGGGCTACTATAATACATAAATCTTGTGGTTGATAGAGTTGCACAATATTAGTTTCAGAAGCAAAGATTGCATAATTTTGTTAAATATTCATGGCAATATCACTGAATTGTGTAAAAAATTGCCATTTCGATTCTGAAGACAACCGATCTGAAATGAATGGTCACCATTACGCTTCCATGCATTTGAATGCGGATCGGTTCACGTTATTTTGCCGGTTCTGCAGTGTAGCGATTCACCGATTCACCGATTCTCCGATTCTTCGATGCATCCATGCGTTCTCCTGGTTGCACCGGCGCGCATTTGTTTCCATTCAAAGCAGTTTTATTTTAGCGTTTTTAATAACTGCCCCGTAATGACTGCGATGGATGTGCCGAAAAAAAGCACCAAATCACTTTCGAGTTGTATGAAAAAATACTTTTTACGCGCTCACGGTTTTGTTAACATGCATTTTTCATTAAGAGATTTTCTGTATATTTTCATTCTCTGTATTTTAAATTTATTTTAATTTAATGTTAAACAGAATCGTCGAATTTGATGAGGCATTTTTTGAACCAAGATAGTTGACCTCGTCATTACTCTGATCACATGATTTCTCATGACTGGTACTGGTTAAAATGAAGAACTAGAAAACTGATCAATATTTTCTTGCTAGTACACTAAATTAATCACTTACAAAATTCATTATAATGCCGGTCTCGCTTCCAAAAAAGGTGTATTATATAGATCACTGAGGTATTTCAACGATAAACACATTCTTATATATAAAGGCCAGATCCGACCTATTCTTAAATACGGCAGTTACTTTTGGATTAGAGCCCCAAAACTTTCTAAACTATCACATTTTTTGTCCTCTTTTCTGTTATCGACTAAAAAAATAGGAGTAATATTTGCAGTTGTGCAACAAAAGTCCTTAAAACTTTATTTAAATAAATTTACTCTAACAGCAAAGAGACATCTTATCACCTACCTCTTTCCAAATTACTACTCTACTCTGTAATATAAGTGTTTTAATATTTTTTTTCAAAAAAATGTTTTCTTTCATCCTACATAATTTAATTTCGTCATATGCCAGTCAACGTTTATGTTGTTTCAAATAAAAAATAAAATAATAAATTCCGCGATGCTGGAATGCCAAAAAATACGACAATGGCTCTCTTAAGTAATGTATTTTTTAGGCATCTCAGTTTAGCGTAATCTGTCTTCAATTAGCGTCTGTGTAAGCCGCCACGTGTCTTGTTGTCTGACCTAGCACATGTTGGGTGTCTGCTATAGTACGGCATACTCCGTATCTGGCAATATATTTTCAGAGTCCAGCCGTTACATTCAATTGCGCCATTGATATACTGTTATGAGTGAGTTTCAGTAAAGAGCTTCTGAAAAAAATGGAGCTCATAATAATTTTTCGTGATTCCCGGATGACTAATAGCCCAACCTTAGGCGTCGAATGGTTCTGTACACAAAAAATGCTTAATTTTTGTTATCTTACGGCCGGCTTATATTTACCGAGAGCTTGGCTCGATTAATGAAGCAGTGCTCTATAAAATAAAAATGATTATAACTTTTTCATAAATATTACGTAATTTTTTTTTTTATAAAAAAAATGTAATAGAAAAAAATTAACAAATGTAGCCATATACGGCTACATTTTCTGCCAGAGGTAATTAAAATAGGTCTATGTGTAGAATATAATAAAAGCAATGGTTTAATATTATAAGGGATGAAGAAATAAGGAAGCGGAAACGCCAGCTCCACTCCACAGTCGGTCTTATTCAACTATGGTACAACTATTTTTTTTTATATAAAAATAAGGACATAAACAACAAGTAAAACGAGAACAACTACAAAAACAAAAGATTGTATAATAGCTCGTAAATAAATAATTATAATTGCATATTTTAGGAAACATTTCGTGCAACTATTCTTCTTCGTTGTATCAATTCGGTGGATTGATTTGCAGCAACAAAATCTTGCATCTAGATCTCCACTCTTCTCGATCCTCTGCAGTCTTTTTCAGCTCAGCATAACAGCTACAGCTCATGTCCTCGAACACTTGCTAAAAATAATACCGTCTAGGGCGCTCTATAAAATTTCTACCCTCTACCATCCCTTCAATAATGTCGCGAAGAAGACCATCGTGGCGCGTGATGTGACCGATCCATCAGGCTTGACTCTTTAGATGGTTTTTACTAGGTGCCTATCTTCCCATTTGCTCTATTTCGCAACTATTACAATATACAAACAAATAAATATGCATAATTCACAGATGTCATTCATCTCTAAAGATATTATTCTCCATACGTTTTTCTTCACAAATCAAGAGAATATTACTATTATTATTATTATTATAACAGAATTTGTATACCGCTTTTTAATAACCGAATGGTCATTCCAAAAGCGCTTCTTTGCCTCTCTGAGTAGAAAGGTGGGTCTTGAGTCTGCTTCTGAAGGATGACTCCGCTTTAAGTTATCTTATGTTTTCTAGCAGCGAGTTCTAGGCCATTGGTGCCGCGTCATGTTTACTCAGTCATCACATCTTTTGCTGCCAGCCTTGTTGGTTGCACATCACAAATGCAATAATACAGGTATATTCACTCGAGAGGCGACCGTCGCCGTTGGGCGCCAGGTCGGTACTCTCGTTGTGAGTATTGTTACGTATTCTTTATATATGGCGGACGATGTCGAACGACAGAAAACACATTGTCACACTACACAATACGTAGAGCAATGCACAGAGATTGAGAGCACTATAAGTTGAGATCGCTCGCTTCGCATCTTATCTGGATAAATTCCTTCACTTTTCAATTTAGAGAATGAAGAATTAATGACAAAAAACCCGGAGTTCACTCGAGAGGCGACCGTCGCCGTTGGGCGCCAGGTCGGTACTACCACGAAATAGCGCGTACAAGCTCTGTCAGCTGTCATTGCTTATATCCCTAAATATTACAAGGAAACATATCTAGTAAGTAAGAGTAAACGGATCCCGAACGCCTCCAGGTCGGGACCCCGAAGACAAAATACTGTATCTGTGGTATCGGAGGCATATTTAGGTGCTTCTTAATCAGATTTTTATAGGATTTCAGATGATTATCCCGACTTATAAGAAGCCTGTATCATTTGTTCCTGAAGGGCAGGCAGAAATGTAAAATTGTAAACAGTTGCTAAAATGGTTGCTTGTGTATTTTTTCGCGATGTTTAGATGACTAATGGGCGTCCTTAAAGATCGTTTTTTTTGTAATATTTCAGGTATGTAAGTATTTTCTAAAAGAAAATGTAAATAAAGCAATCTTGTCGTTAATCTTTATTACTAGACCACATTTTAAAAACACTGTAATGTTCACTATGAAAGTACTCGGATGAAATATCAAAGTGTCTAAAATTTAAATTTAAATGAATCGATGGCGTCGCAGGTAATTATAATGGACGAGAAATGTCCTTTGAATATCAATTGGCTAAGATTTGATTTATTGCCTTTATAATCGCGAGAAATTCCAAAGAAGACGTCAATCAAACGGGGATTTATTATAGAACACTGACAACTTTATAAAACATTTCTCTCTGTAAATAAAATGAATTTAAGTCTAAAACTTCAGTTCATGTTAAGAAATATTGGACTATTAATATATTGTAGGTAGCTTTGGGATTTATTGTGCTTATGTTCTCGATACGTGATATTTAATTTAAATATATATAATTTTGATGATTATGTGGAGCTGAAATTTAGTTATGTAATAATCAATTTTACCTCACTGAAATATAGATAATATGTTATATTATTTTCAATGTTTTGAGCATTCACTTTGAGATCCATAATAAATTAAAAATATTTATTTATTTACCTTGTTTTCACATGGATCACGTAACAAAAGTTCTCTATTAGGAGACTGCAGTTTCGTCTAACTCGTAGTCTTTCTCAATCCTTCTCTAGTTAAGAGATAACTGAGCTGCGTTGTACTTATAAGTGGTGTATCCCATTTTTGTAGGGGTGGGGGTGGGGGTGTGTCTATCAGGAAAGGAGAGGGAGATAGGTAGTGTTGCAAGGATGAAGGAAGAGATAAATAAATAAAAGTGGCTTAGGTATAAATTTATTTTTATTTATTTTATTTTTTATTAGTATTAATATTATTATTATATGTAGTAAATATAATTTTTATACTTATTTATTTATTTAACGGAAACAATTTTTAAATTGGTGAATTAATTAAGGTATTTAGTTGGTTATTAATTATATCTTCTTTCTTATTAATGGCTTTATAAATTTCTAAGTATTCTAAATTATTTAATTTAACGGTTTTATTTTCTACATGTAATATGTTTAATCCTTTTTCTAAGTTGAACGAATGATTATTTTCTATAAGGTGGTTTGCGAATTCAGAAAAATTAGTGCTTTTTAGGCACCTTAAATGTTCTTTAATTCTAATATTAAAATTTCTTGACGTTCTACCAATATAAAAAGATTCACAATCAAAAAAAAAAAATGGGATACACCACTTTTAAGTACAACGCAGCTCAGTTATCTCTTAACTAGAGAAGGATTGAGAAAGACTACGAGTTAGTCGAAACTGCAGTCTCCTAATAGAGAACTTTTGTTACGTGATCCATGTGAAAACAAGGTAAATAAATAAATAAATATAGATAATATGTGATTTAACGATTTATTGTCATATTTAATCACTTATTTGAACATTTATGGTTACTAAAAATCCCCGTCCTAATTTCCGTAATTAAAACTTAATAAAATATATTTATTTTAAATTTAACAGACCACTGCGTTTGCTAAGGGGTCATATCTATTCGGTCAGAATAAATATTTTATGAAATAATTAAAAATACAATAAGTAGTGTATGGTATTATGAGTATTAACCTGCCTTAATCTTTCAAAAAATCTGACCATAAATTTCGAGAAATTTTCACCGAAAATTGTTTTAAAACGTGACCATTCAATTTTGTTTAATACTGTCAGTAATATATTTGATTCACAAAGAAAATATGTGATTTTTTTTTATATCCCGTTTTACATCGCCAATTTTTCTACGCTATTTTTCTTTGTTTTACGAATTTTTACGTTATTAAGTAATCTGTCACACTCAAATTCATTTTCAAGACAGCGTCTCCTTACCTGAGGCGTCCCTTCAAAACAATCTCCGAAATTTTCAAAATTAAAATCCTTTTTCCCGGCAGGTCTCCCCGTGTTCTTATTATAAAGGAAAAGTTGCGCCGTCGCGACATTCCAGCGCCGCTGAAGCCTCAAAATCCCGAGAGGCGGCATTTTTCCCTTTTGAAGGCTCCTTTAACCCTGTGACGCCCATGTAAATTCTATCTCTATTCCACACCCCTTCTAAAATCTTGTTTCAAGTCACAACACGTGCTTTTAATTTATTTTTATTCAAATTTAGGATCATCTTCTTTCCGTATACCTAGAACATATGGTCACCACAAATGTTCGATACTCAGTTAAGTTAGCTGCCACTGTCCATTCTTCGACTCAAGACATCTCTTCTAAATATCCACATGGGAACATATATGGTTTCCGACAACTACCAAAGCAATAGTCCGAGTATTTGATGATACGGCAGCTCTAGTATTCGAGGCATATTTTTTTTAAATCAGAGATTAGCCCGACGTTCCCAAGGCATGGAGATTTTGCCTAAAAAACGGCCCAATTTTTATCATTTCATCATAATTTATATTTCAGTTCTTCTAATTGGAGCATATCGTCGTCACAAACTTCTCTCATAAAGCTTGCCGCCATGTTCCTCGCCTCACCCCATGTCACCTCTCCACGAGTACGTTCTATGTATAGTTCTCGACGATCTTCCAAGACAGCGAGAGTCTACAGTTTATGCTCATCTGCGTTATCCGAAATTCATGTCCCAGCCACGTCCATCTTCATCTCTTGACCCACTTGTGTAAAACCGATTGTACAAGTAAGTTACCTTGTCCGCTCCATCACGTCGTCATTTCTTACAAAGTTACCTTATTTTTTTTAATCTGACCTCTTTAAGGATTTGTGGATCGATTTGTATACGATTAATTGATTGTAACATATATTGATCAGTTCACATATATATCTATACTTTTTCAATCGAATAATGTCTTCAGTTATATATTCAACGAATACTAATTTTTAATTTTACAGTAGATTACAATATCTGTAATATGAGACCACGAAATCCGTATAAAGTTCATGACAACTATTTGTAAACATGTTTAAAATAACTGGTATTCGAATTTTTCATAGATTAAGGATTTCTAATGTAGACCTGTAGATGTTACTTTTTACGGTCTAATCTTTGTGTGATATTACAATGTGTCGTTAAACATTATTATCAATATCAATTGATTGAAACAATATGGAGTGTTTTCTTCGCTAACCATGCATTTGGGTCATGGAGGGTTAATATAACGGATGAATCTTCTACCTGCCCACTCGACCCGTTGTCCGTAAGCGGCTCGATTGTTTTAAAATGTATATTTTTAGGCTCGGTGCTGTCTAGAACCTTCTTTAGAATATTCCTCTTTCGATTTTCCCTTTAGACGGCTGCTTCGACACTGCCAAGAGATGACAGGACCTTTCAAAAAAGGGTCGCTCACTGGACCGGAAAATCGAATCAATTCAGACCAGGTAAGGCCTGAAATACTTTTTCATGGAAGGCCGATGTGAAAAAAACAACTCTACATGCAAAAACGCGCTAAGCATTATACTAGTTGCTTGATATGATGCCGGTGTGAGAGATTTTTATATTTTATTACGTAGTAACATACGTAAGATTATCTACAGATGGTGAAAGAGTAATTTCACTTGTGAATTATCTAGCGTTTTTATTTATTTTTTATTAACACATCCAAAGTTGCAATTACATTAGTATTAGATTAAAGCCTGGCGTTCTCGCGTCTTTCATTTTTACTTAAGTTTTATGTAAATGACTGGTTTTCTTGGAACGAATTTTATTATGATAAATTTTCATTTAAATATTTATTTATATTTTTTATCGTTTGCAAGCATATAAAAGCAGTATTATTTAAATAGAGGGATGAAAATTAATAACATTTAACATATAAAATAATAAAAAACAGCACGTGAATAAGAGAAACATCACTTACAAAATATATTCCTTAAATTAATTTATAAATAACGTGTTTTCTTAACGCATTTTTCTCGTATCATTTTTTCTCGCGGCTATCAATTATGTGAGCTTTTTTTCAGTAACATTTGAATCAGAAAAAAGGAAATGCCTATAAAAATCAAAGCTTAATGACCGTCGAAACCATTAATAAGATCATACTGTTCTAATGCTATTTGCTGTGTGATTCTGATTTCGTTCATTCCTGATGCACGGCGTGCAGTACTATATTTCGAGGTGCATCGATAAGTACCAAAATCCTCTCTTTCAACAAGTGTTACTGCGTCGCGTGGTGGCAGGATTAGGATCAGATTAATAACATAGACTTTTTCAGACGCACATTGACATATATTTACGATAAACTTAACAAACTTATGGCCCGACCTAATCGCAGCCTTCAGGCCGAGCCACAATACAATATGCTCTCGCCGACGGGCGGCACACGAGTGGCACGCCTCTGATGGGCTGCCGCACCGGCGCCACAAGTGGCACGCCTCTGATGGGCTGTTGCACCGGCGCCACAAGTGGCGGTCTATATAACTAGTCCAAAAATGCCAATTTGGCGGACACGTTCATGTCTGACAAGCGAACAGAAATAAGAGACGAAATATTGTATATCGAGGTTTTTGGTACCAGTCAGCAAGGGCTATATCATGCTGATGTCAGTACATATGACCTATTAATTCGTATTAAACCTTTTTTCCTTAAAAGTTGCACAACTGTCGTCAACTATGTATAGCTGCTGCAATATTTTTGTAATATTTATGATATTTAATTTTCTTGATAGCCATTGAAAGCAGATAACTGTGGGTTTTTTTTTGTAATTGGTATTTCGGTCGACCATCATGGCGCAACAGTTTTTGCAATATATTATTTTGAATACATTTTCATTGTTTTTGGATACATTTTTATTATTTGTGGTATGCGTTGAATTAAAATTAGGAAAATTACTGTACTCAAACTTATTGAATCGGTTGTACGTCGATTTCAAGAAAAGGCCGTATCAAGAAAAATGTAAAACATTATTCACTAAACACTTGGATAATCGCTATAGAATAATGTCATGAATTTGGTAGCGAAATTCTACTTTTTCCACTTATTCTCTTTATAATCACATTGACCCCTGTAATTATTTACTCTGTGTACTTGTCGGAGTTCCAAGAGGGAGAATCAACGTGCTCATACTGGTAAGTACTCATAAGATACGTAATACACGAAGTGAGTCTTTTCTACCGTTATTACCAAGGTCGCTGCTCTTCGGAACTTAAAGAACTAATTCCTCCTGCACCCACCCACAACCGACAAACTCGTCTTACACTTGCCTAACATCCATACACGGTTAATATATGTCGACCAAGAACTGGCAGTTTCCAAATCTCCTTCCTTAATGCCACCGGTAAGCTATGGAATGCTTTTCCAGCGTCTGTGTTTCCTCCGTCCTACAGTCTGGATCTCTTCAAGAAACAGATAAATATACACTTCCAATCTCGCCAATCCACACACAAACACAAACACAAACACAACACACTTTTCCCGCATGTCGCGTCCAGCCTCTCTGGCTGGGCGTCATAGAGTGCACTGATCTTGACCGGGTGTGCTCGCCTGCATGCGTTTACATAAAAAAAGTGAATTGTGCTCTGCTCTAAGGAGTATTTTAAGTTTTTTAAAAAACGCGGACTTATTGATCTACGTTCATTCACTACGTACGTCTGGTAAATTGATCACCACGCGCACGTGAGCTCCATGCCAATGCCCTTCCCGCATCATTGGCAGCGCTGACGGACATTTTACTACCTCGGCTAATTGTACCCCGACTTCCGTTGACTGCAGATAGGTAGGGAGGATGCCAACTATGGTGGTCGTTCGGTGGCCGAGTCGCTCACAAAAAAAGTTATCAGTAGTATGTATGACGTTGTCTAAAATTGCATTATTGGCATGCAAAATGCGACAATTGTTTTTCCACAAAACTGGCTGTATTTTTCTAATAAATTATACACTCGTACATTACCCAGCACTCTCAGTCTCCTTCGTAGTATCAATCCGGTGGATTGATCTGATATCCTCTTTAGCTTAGCATAAGAGCTACAACTCATGTCCTCGAACACTTGCTGCAAATATTAACCTAAGCATAAGCAACAAACTTCTCCTGGTAAGGAAAGTGCTACCGAGCAAACTTTAATGAGCAGGTAGCTGATATCTTGGAATGCTAGAAGCGTCTTCCATTAATGGTATAACCCGGCAATTTCAAGTCCAGAGTTACCAAGTACTTGAGGTAGGGTTAACCAAGTAATTCTTCACACCATTGAACTTGTTTGGAGATGGTTAATTATGAATCAACTTATTGTTCTTGTATATTGGTATTAAATGTACTCGTAGTTTGATAATTCAATAGTGACTTTAAATTTTGTAAGTTGTGAAACATTAATATTGAATAGATATTTACTTTTAATTTTGATTTAATAAAGATCGTGTCTTCTTCATAGTATCAATCCGATGCATTGGTTTGTAGCAACAAAATCTTTTATCTCTATCTCCAATCCTCTTGATTCTCTGCAATCCTCTTCAGCTCAGCATAAGATCTACAACTCATGTCCTCGAACACTTGCTGCAAATACTCCCGTCTAGGGCGTCGTCTGCAGTTTCTACCCTCAAGCATCGTTTCCACAATGTCGTAAAGAATACTATCGTGACGCATGATGTGACCGAACCATCGAGCTCGCCTCTCTGAGATGGTTCTTACTAGGTGCCTATCTTCCTTGATTATGCTGAGAACCTCATTGTTCGTGACGTGTCTCTCAAGGAAATTCCGAGAATTCTTCTGTTGAACTCTCAGTGAAGACTTCGAAATGCTTCACACTGCTTGGGATCGGAAAAACATATATATTTTTCACAGAGATTTCACAGAATAAAAAATATTTAAGCAACGTTTGGTAGCTATTTTTATGTTGTATTTTATCATGTGACTCTCTTTGCTCTAAAATTGTTATATTATTCATACCTGAAAATTAAATCTTTGTATTTTCGTTATACTCCAGATTTAACTGAAACCTGAATATTTAAAAAGCTTCTCAAGAAACCAATAAATACGAAAGTACTTTTATAATTATTTGCTTAAAAGTAATGTAAAATTTAAAAGTATCAAAACAAAAGTTTAAAAAAACCGTTTTAAATTAAAAACAATGAAAATATTTGCAAAGTCAAAAATAAATACATTAATCATATTCTAAATTATAAAATCAATGAAAAAAGCCAATTGTCCATTTGGCCAAATGTCTAGGAACTTATTGTTATTAGAGCTCTACTCTTTTATAATGATTTTCCTGAACTGTTGCTTGGTTGTGGCATTTTGGACAAGTCCGCTCACGGTTGTGTTAGTTATACATTGCCGCTAGTGGCGCTGGGCGAGTGCCATCACCAGCGCGCCAGTCGTGTCCCGCCCTTCGGCCAGAGCATATTGTATTGTGGCTCGGCCTAATGCTGTGACTAGGTCTGGGCCACAAGCTTTGTAAAGTTTATTGTAAATATATGTGAATGTGCTTCAGAAAAAGTCTGTGTTATCAATATGCTCCTAATCCTGCCATCACGCGACTGAATAACACCTTTTGAGGGAGAGGAGGATGTTAATATATTTAGATCACGCAATTACAAACTACAAATCGCAATAAATTTCACCAGTAATCATCATCAATTTTTTTTAATTTATTACGAGTACATACAGTACATTGGCAAGCAGTAATGAAGAAATCTCTGTTATCACAAAAAAACTGTCATTAACACATCTTTAATTTTTCAGGGGACTCATGAATTTTACGTCAAAATTTGTGTGACAGTGGCCTAAGCTCCGGGTCGCCTTAAAGCACCGCCCAAAAACACCGCCCAAGTATGCCTCGTTTAAAATGCGTATAAGAATTTGACTAGAATACCGCGGCGGTACGAGAGCTATTTTTCATTATTAAGTTGATCCCTTGACAAAAGTTTTCCGGCATTTTTTGGGCTCCTGCGGATGATCCGGAGCGGTGGGCGGGAATTTTTCGCCATTCGGTGGAACCCCCGCCCACTTGCCCCGCCCATGCAAGGCGAAGCAATTAACCTACACCCAAACTAGCAAGAAACGAATATTTCAACCAATAAAAATATTTTTTTTCGTCTACTACATATATACATGCCGTCAATAGTGGTACATACATTACAGATAAATTACGATTCAAAGCTCATATTACAGTTTTTTCACTTAAAAGTTACGCTAAGCACTGCTTCAATTGCTGGAAGATTGCAGTTTAGCGATCTATTAAAGCTTCATCAGGTCCAACGTGCACAAAAGTACTTTTGAATTACATTTTGGAAGTGATGTTAAATGTTGTTAAAATAATTGTATATACTTTTTTTTATTTGCGAGTTATACTGAAATGGATCTCAAAGTGAATGCTAAAAATAAAATTAACAGTTCGCTGTACTTGCCTTCAAAGTTTATAAAAATGTATGATAAGAGTATAATTTTCGGGTTTTGCCACTGAAGGTCGCTGTAGAAATTGAGAAATTATGGTGTTGGTCTTTGTAGAGATGACATCTACGTATTCAACTGGTTCAAACTTTTATTGGATCATGCTGTAGAGTCTTTCTCTCCAAGCATTTGTGTTTCCTACCACACACAATCTTAATATAATCAAAAAGCAAATCAATAAACTCCTCTAAAATGTAATTATGTAAAAAAAAACCTTTCTTAGTGTTAAATACATGTATATTATACTTTTTACCTTGTTTTTTTATCAGTGTTAGCTCTATACACACCTGGTGATTTAAAAATTTTTATTCTCGTGAAATTCCCCTTACCAAATTGGCAGTAAATAAAGATTCCTTAGAGCACATTCACAGTGAGTCCTTTTAAAAATGGACGATGATTGTATGTCAGGCTTTAGTTAAAGAAACAACAGGATCAATACATTATATACGGCGCTTAGCCATCCTAGAAAATGCTGAGTGTCATATAATTCTCAAATATGATTTCTCTCATATCGATCAGCGTCTGGCGGTATTCGCGTGTTTGCGCTTATATAAAAAACATATTTAAAAATTTATTTGAATTGTTGTCGTAGCTTTGGCGGTGCGTTCTTTTTACGGTCTCGGGTCAAACGTAAAAAAATCGTCCCATATTTCATAAGCGTGTAAAAACTGGTATGCTTTTGGCACTCGTAAAACGAAGGTTTTATGTTTACTTTTTCTATTGGACGCTCGTACTTTTTTAAACGACCATCTCTACATCTGAAATATTCGGTACGCTGAAACATAGCAGCGTACAATCAATTTTGTTTGTTTTTCACCATCTCAGTATTTTCCAGAATATCTTTAGATAAAATATCACGTTTTAAGAGGTTTTGGGAAGTAAAAATGTCATTAAGCATCAGAGCACATCCGACGTGCAGGATCCTCAATTATGCACATATTGGCTGCTCTGTATACTGCTTTACTTAGACATGGATGTATGCCAAAATATATGACCATGACCATCATATTGCCTTTTATAAAAGCTCGCCAGTTATATCAGTAGTAACTACAGACCCATATCACTCGCCACGATGATATCGAGAATCTTTGAGAAAGTAATAAGCTCACTGATAGAAGACAAGCTGATCACGCCTGATAACCAATTTAGATTCAAAAGAAACACGTCTACTAATATGGCTATTTACTGTGTCAAGCAGATAATTATACAAGTATAAAAAAACGTCTATGCGTGCTTCTTGGACCTGAGCAAAGCATTTGATCGAGTTGACCATGTGAAACTTTGGATAAAATTAAAAGAGCGCAATGATCCGGCAGCTGTTGTGAACGTCTTGGCTGTATGGTACGCTCAACAAAATAATGTTGTTCAATGGGCTGGAGCTGAATCCTCGTCTTAATATATGAAGAGCGGAGTTCGGCAAGGTGGTAGTATGTCACCTATTCTCTTTAATGACTGTATTGATGACTTGATTCAATCACTGTATGCATCCAGAAAAGGTTGTCATATAAGCGGATACTCTGCTAATAATATTAGCTGTGTTGTCGTTAATAACTGACAATACTCGATAAAACTGTGAAATCCGTCACATCTTAAGCGAAAGAAAAAATTGTTCATCAGTAACACAGGTAAATGACTGGTTTGTAAAGTCCGAGTCGGACCTACAAGAAGTTATTCGTCATCCATTCAATCTATAGTTCGGTTCGAGAACCGAGTGGTACTTACTAAAATAAATAGACTGTCGGAAAGTAATCATATTAAATCCTGTGAATAAATGTTGACTGATTGAAAAATAAAAAATAATAATAATATACTTTAGAGACATCTATCGTCATACGATGATAACAATGGTATAAATACAAGTTTTAATGCGTGTCAGCTCAGGCAAAGAAATAACCGAGGTGGCTAAGCGGTATTGAAGACCTGGGCAAAAGTTGGTTCCATGGCCTGCGATTTGCAGCCCGCTTCTGCTGATATTTTTCTGAATGAATTGATGCGTATAAAAGAATTTGATGTATCATATCATCATCATCAGCCTGTGTCCGTCCACTGTTAAACGTAGGCCTCCCGCATGAGTCTCCATCCTCTTCGATCCTCCGCCTTCCGCATCCAGGTCACTCCTGCTATTCTTCTTATATCGTCGGTCCATCTTGTATAGAATGTGTATATTTAATTTGATGTATAGTATGTGTATATTTAATTACTAACATCCTAAATCATTGCTTAATTAAGATGGACCGGTTCTGGTCCAAAACATTAACCATCACTTAATTATACATACAATATTCATTTCCGCGTTGAATTATCAAAAAAAAAAACATTAAAATATGTTTATCATTTTCAAGTAAACTAATAAATTAAAATACTTTCTTTTTAAAGGTAATTAATAAACTTTTGTCATTTATGATTCGGGATTAATTCAGCATTAAGAGAAATTATTTTTCTGAGTAACGACTGGTTTTTACGTTTTATTACATCTGTAGGAAGATGTTCCTCTAATGGTAATCCATATAAAATAATAATATGGGTAATAACTATCTCTGGTTTATTTTCCGGTATAATTCATTTACTTTAATGGATGATATATGAAATAAAATCCACAAACAACGTTTATATCCTAGCTCAACTATCTTTCAACGTACATCTATAATATGCTTGAATACTTAAGAATAAGTAACGAATTCATTTCACCATCTCTTCCAATACGAGATATATCGATTTTTGAAATCATGTCGTTAAATTAAAGGCTTACTATTACATCTTAAAATTTATATGTTTAATTATAATCAGTACTCAATTAAAACATACTCAATGTATTGTGAATAGGTATAATAATAAATTATATTTAATTAATATTTATAAATATTTATTTATTTATTTACCTTGTACAAGGTAAATAAATAAATAAATATAATTTATTATGGATCTCAAAGTGAATGCTCAAAACATTGAAAATATAATTAATATTTGTTTATAATTTAAAATAAGTTTATAATACATACTCAGAATTGGTAAGAAGTATTTATAATCGCAAATATAAAATATAAAATATTTAAATAATTTAAAAAGTAATATATATTTATTTATTTACCTTTTTTACATGGATCACGAAAGATATTGTCTCTGTTTAGGAGACTGCAGTTTCGACTAGCCAAAGCCTTCCTCAATCCCCACAAACCATAAGTGGTCAAGCTCATTTTTAAAATGGGTTCGACCACTGATGAAGTACTATTCAGCTCAGTTGTCTCTTGACAAGTGATGGATTGATGAAGGCTGCAAGTTATTCGAAACTGCAGTCGCCTAATCAGAGACCATATCTTACGTGATCCATGTAAAAACAAGGTACATTAATAAATATTTATTATTTATAATGGATCTCTAAGTAAATTCTGAAAACATTGAATAAATTTTAAAAGTAGTTACTTGTAGAACAATATAATTATACGAGTATATTATTCAATGATATCTTTAGTTAATTTTTAACATTACAACAGTATAATATGGCTATAATGGGAGGCTGAATAATACCTGTAAAGCTCATGGCGGCTGTAGACATACGCGCTGGAAGGGGTAAATGTTTTAAATATTCGTGTATCCAAATATTTATATATTTATTCAAGCAATTTCCCGCCCTCTGATAATCCAGACTGCTTTCAAATTCCAATTTTCTCTAAGTATGGTTTAACGTTCATTTTGTATTTAATTTTCGATACGTTAACATGTTATCAAAATATTCAAAGCTGATATTTATAGAGTGAATAGTTTTTAAAACACAGAAATATTACGTTTTGTAAACAATATTTAATCAAAGGGAACATTTGAATGCGTTCGTCAAACTTTTTATCAGTTTGTAACAGTTTTTTTATATTTGCAAAGCCTTTGATATCAAACAAAGAAAAATGCCAACAGCTGTGGTATATTTCAAACGTACTTTTTACAAGTATTTAATTTATTTTTACGAGACTATTTATTTTATATTCTCATTTTTAATAAAATATCTAACTTTGGCGTTTATGTACGGTGTGTAACTAATATTGAATTTTATTTTATTAACCTCTTGTACGATTTGCCCGAATACAATTCGGGTAGGTACTTTGCTCTGACACAGTGATTTTCCCGAACTGGATTCATGCACATCGTACACGAAAGTTTTTATAGTGATATGACCGAATCCAGCTCGGGTCAATCCCCCACCAGTCTAGAGAACGCATCGCGCGTGAACCTACTGCCCTGATTGTAATGTATGAAAAAAAATGTTTAAAAAATCCAAGAGGTTGATGCCAGAAGCGGTTAATATAAACCTCATTGTGTGTCGACCAAGAACTGGCAGTTTCCGAAGCTCCTTCCTTAATGCCACTGGTAAGCTTTGGAAGATCTTCCAGCGTCTGTGTTTTCTTCTTCCAACAATCTGGATTTCATCAAGAAACAGATAAATATACGCTTGCAGTTTCCCCAACCACACACAATCACGAACAAAACACGTTTCCTGATAATATATAAATATACCTTAAAAATATTACACAAATTCTGAATGTTTAGCTAAATAATTTTTGTTTTTTACATTTTTTAATGTTTCATGTTTAACTAATAGCTTATACGTACTTTCAGTCATTTGAAGTATTATATCTTTTATACTAGCCCCCTAATTCTAGTAAATATAATTAATTTAGATGCAAAGATTAGATAGGTAGAGATTATGCTAATTTTTCTTTAGTGAAGTAATAATTATGAAAGTAATTATTCATTTATAATACTCACAGGATTATAAAGCCAGAAGTTATCGAGAGATATCATAATGTGTTGACTATCACACTTCGTTTACCAAGTTTTTATTAATATCCTGTGACTGATTCTAATGTTGCATAATTAAAAAATATTAAAATATATATTTAACAGTATAATCCTCTTCAAGGATCTAATCCGCAGCTTTTTTAATAACAGACGTACATTACAATGCGCCCATATTTGTTTACTTTTTCCCCCTTTAATGTGTATTGTTGTAAGTGTCTCATTTTGTTTATTCCCGATATCATTATCTGTTCTGTATCTAGTTTCGTGTTAATCATGTGGCAGTACAATCACTTAAGCAACGCTTATACTTAAAAACACATTAAGGCATCAGACTGTGAGCGAATGGCCCGTTTCTAGATGTGAAGCGCTTAGTTAGGATTACACGGCGTACTTACGGATCAATCTTAATACTTGCATAAGACTATTTCAACTATAATACTATTCTAAAACGGAAAGTACGATTACTTGGACATTTGAGAATATATCTAGCACATAACCGCGACGTGTTGCACACCGAATAATATGCACTTAATAATGGAGATATATTTTACCGGTTCTTAGAATAATAATAAAAAATATTCGGAGGCAATTCTACTTCATTAGGAAAAACTTAAAACAATAGTAAACCACTGAAGATTAATCCAATAGTCAAAAACCGATATAAATTTACAGCAAACACCATCTTCTATGACATTCTCTCATCAATAAATCTTAGAAAAATAAAACGAAGACACTAGGATTCGAACCACAAACCTTTGCTACCATGTTCACTTCATTGAGTTGAGAAATCAACACGTTTTGTATTATTAAAACATATTATTTATAGATGGTACTTGTACTAAACCATATGAATATTTATTTAGATTGAATCAATAAATGTTTTGTATTGTACGATTTATTTATGAGAGAAAAGTAATATAATATGGTGTTTGCTGTGAATTCGTATTTGTGTCATTTGTTGATTATTGTTTTTTTTTTTTGGAAAAATTGGAATTGCGAGACCCACCATAACAGCGCTTTTCAGGACTGTAGCGCCATGGGAAACTTATTTTACGGATCACCCTCGTATTTTCAAGAAACGATGATTGACGTAATTGATAACAAATATATATTATATAAATATCTTTGTTTTGTATAAAAAAAATTGTAAGCTCACCTGTAAAATATCTTATTATTCAAGTAAGGTAAAATATCCTGCCATATCTATTATTTAAAAAATATGCTAGAAGAAAGACTCCCGTGAACACCACACATTTATCATTGTCGAATCAATACTTATGACAATATTAATATAAGCTATTTATCAGATTTCTTCATTACCATTTACATTACTGTACCAAATGTATTGTAAGATTTTTTAGCTGCAGCATATAACGCAGCAAGATTTTACCAACCGTTTCTCACTCAGTCTCAGAGGAGCGCGAAAGCGTTGAATTGCAAATGTGCGGAAGGTTTCGCGTTCTTTATTTATGTATCGTTGGTTTTCATCCCCGCCAGACGTTTAAGGCTTCAGTCTCTCTTTCGGAAAACTTCAGCGGCATGAATACCATTAACATAATAAAGGGAGGGAATATTTAAATACATCCGCGTGTGTGATCAGACCTGCGGGCACCCTGACCCTATGTTTAACATCACAAAACACGCACATTATTCTTCTTTGTCGGTATTTTTTTCGTGAATCTTAACATCTTTAAAGGAACGGTGTGTTTATGTTTTTTTCATGCATATTTTATAATAAATTTAATAACATTCCAAGGCAATAGCACTTCATTAATGCGGTTCTCGTTAGTACACCAAAGATAAGCATTGAGCGAGTTTTAAAACGTGTTTGGGTCACCGCCTGTTGCTTACCGCGTATCGCTGATTGGTTTGAGCGGCTTTCTAGTACCATGGTTCAGGCTTTGTTAGTGACAGGCTAGTCATTAGATGTTCCTAAAAAATACAATTAAAAAATCACTGAAAAGAGATCACTTTACGTATTCGGGCTCGGGAGAGCCGGAAATCATATATGTTTCAATGTGAATTTTCAGGCGTGTGAGAGAGAGATGTCTTGGGATGAAGAATTTATGTTAGCAGTTTACAAAACTTAGCAGCCGGGATTTTTGGTGACTATGTATACCAAATATAGAACGCATATGGGGGATGAATGACAGTGTCAAAGATATTCTAGTACGATATACAAAACGTCTTTTAAAATAATATTTGTGAATAACTTTATAGTACCTTAAAAAGGCAATTAATTGTGTTTACGCCATCTGCCTATATTAATAATTATGCAATCAAATCATATAAACTTCTGCAGTTTGTTTTAAATACATAGATCCTTAAATGCTCATACATTCTACATAATCACAATCTTTGGCAAATAATTTGTTCAAAACAAGTTTCAGTTGGAACAAAGGTAATGATTAATTTTGACAAATACCACACAGTTGTAAAATGCGCTAATGTAACGTAAAAACATGTGTTACGTATACACTTGAAATTATACTTTTAAATACAATATTTAAACTGCTATCCTGGACAAAATGTGGAATAAATATTAACGGAGAGTACATTTCTCACCTCCGATTTGCAGATGACATAGTGCTAATAGCCGAATCACCTAACAAGCTCCAAGACATGCTCTACGACCTCAATGAAGCGTCGAACAAAATTGGTCTGAAAATGAACATGGATAAAACAAAAGCCATGATTAATAGTCATATTTCACAGACCTTTGATCCTATTTCCATTGGAGGAACAGAAATAGAGGTTGTAAACGACTATACCTATCTGGGACAAGTAATACAACTAGGGCGAAATAACTTCTCAAAAGAAATCGACAGGCGCATACAACTGGGATGGGCAGCATTTGGAAAACTAAAGTACATTTTTAAAGCGAAAATTCCGCAATGCCTTAAAACTAAGGCGTTTAACCAATGCGTCCTCCCTGTATTAACTTATGGCGCAGAGACATGGAATCTGACAGCAAGTCTTACCCATAAAATAAAAGTCACCCAGCGTGCTATGGAGAGATCCATGCTCGGAGTGTCGCTAAAAGATAGAATCCGAAACGAGGAAATACGCAGAAGAACTCAAGTAGTGGATGCTACCCAACGAATAGGCACACTCAAGTGGCAATGGGCAGGTCATATCTGTCGAAGAGACGATGGTCGATGGGGAAGAAAAGTATTGGAATGGCGCCCAAGAACTGGCAAACGAAGCATTGGCCGACCCCTACAAGATGGACTGACGATATAAGAAGAATAGCGGGAGTGACCTGGATGCGGAAGGCGGAGGATCGAAGAGGATGGAGACTCATGCGGGAGGCCTACGTTCAACAGTGGACGGACACAGGCTGATGATGATGATGATGATGATTTAAAAAAATGTTATTACATGTATTAATTCAAAGTATTTGGAACATTTTTTCACACGTACCTACTGATGATCACGTGATTTACGTAGTTCCCTCTTAATTCCTTTAGGACCAATCTAAGACGCTCTTAGTCCGCTAAAGCCCAACATGGCGCTTTGTGCCACTAAAGGAGATCTCTCCGGAACTTGTCCTTATCACGTAAGATTTAGCTTTGTTATGCTTATCTGTTTATTACTCTCTGAATTTAGTTTTCAGAAAACCCATTGAAACATCGGCCATGAGCATAACAAGTGCATTAATTTAATCCATGCCAATTAGTCTATTAATTCCTTGCGCAATGTCTGGAAGTTTTACTCGATCATAATAAAATGTTGACGGCTTTTAGTCTTGGTTTCTCACCAAAAGTCAATGCAGCCTTATAATGGGTTTCTAAAACGGAAACTTTGGAAGGAATGAAGAGGTAAGAGAGGGGACAAGGCAACCTTCCAAACTACAGACGGTCAAAAAGAAAATTGGACCTGCTTGGGGCATATATTTTAGATGCCGCTGGAGAGCATTAACAACAGCTGACTTTTCTTCAAGCCCTCGTACTCGCGTCGTACTTTACATAGAATGTACTTGGAGGAGCTGCAAGAGGCGGAACTTACGTGGGATAAGGTGAGGACTATGGCGACTGACAGAGCGTTGTAGCGGTGGTTCATGACAGCCATATCCTCCAGTTAGTGGAGCGGACATGGTAATGATGATGATACCTATTAGTTTGAAAATTAGATTAATACTTCAATCACATCATATTGCGGTGCTGGGTTGAGCGCACTCGACTACTCTTCATAAGACGCATTCTCTTGAGCGGTCAGAGAACCCCACTTCTCTCACTTACTAAAGCCTATCGATCCTCTGCCACCGAGTCATTGATTATCCTTGCGGGAGTGCTGCCGTTGGATCTGCAAGTGCAGGTGAGCGCCGCTATGTCGTTGCTTAGACGTGGTTTCTCTGCGGAGGTCGGGGGCACTTGTCTCAATCCTCCGCAGGGTAAGATCACGAAAGAAACCAAAAAAGAAGTAAGGCTGGCGGCGCTCGCAGCATGGCAGATCAGATGGTCGACCTCGCTCAAGGGTAGACACACATATTCCTTCTTTCCTTCCGCCTCGATAGAAGAGAGATGCCGTGGCTTATTCCAAACCATTGGACTAGTCAATTCATGACTGGGCACGGCAATTTTAAGGCTAAACTCTTCAAGTTTAGCCTCGTTGATAGTCCAGACTGCCGATGTGGTAGCTCCTTGCAGGACGCTGAACACGCATTGCCCAATATTAGACTTAAGTAGGCAAAGGCTCTTTAGCGTAATCCAACAGAAGCCTGGACCGGTTGGATATATCGACCTCATAGCTACGGAGCCCAACTAACATGCATTTTCTGTATTTGCGGCGACCTTCGGCGAAGAAGTCAAAAAGTCAAATTGTTAACGTCTGAACTACTAACTTTTACACCCACGTTTGGTGTTGCTCAACAAAGTCCATTACTTGTTCAACAAGAAAGTACTCTGTAAACAATGCCTTGGTAAGTGCTCCCAAGGAGCGCAGGTACAAAACAACCGGCCCGGGGGCCTATGGCCCCAAAAAAAAAAAAAAACACATCATATTACTATAGTTCAAATTATAATGTTATCTGTTTTATTTTTTCAGGTGAGTTCCAACCTTTTATAAACGTTAGATAACGAACGTTTATGGATGCGGTAATCGTCATAAAAGTAACTAACAGCTATCAAGTATGTAAAAAACATGGTATTATTTTTTTTGCTCACATTTTACTCTATATAATTTTTAAGTTATTGCTCTTAATTATTTCAAACGTCAACCCAGTTTCATACCGCAATTATAAGTCATTCTATTATATTGTGATCAATTTGTAACAATACAGTGGCTTATTACATTATTGCACTTACAATTTCAATATGATAATTAGTATTTACTAGTATAATTGTTGAAAGATTAAAATTCGTATGACCTACTCGTTAGATCAATTAAATTGAATCCGATTAATATTATAATGGTTTTAAGATGTTGTAAATTATAAATTTAAATCGATCATAAGCGGAAAATAGTATCTTACAACATAATACCTGGTGTGCGTGTCTACGCGTCAATAAATAATGTACGGATTTTTTAAAATAATATTTGAAAAAAATGTGCACCTAAATATTTATCGTCGACTACTTAAGAAACTTGGCTTTTGACGTATATATATATTTATTTTTTATGTTAACACATACAGGAGAATACCGACAGATGGTGATAGTAATTTTTTGAAGTCTCATCTGTGGAATTCTATGACGCTTACCATGGTGTATATGGCTAAACGCTGCATGTGGAGTGTTGATCCGCCAACGTCATAGACTTACAGCCCAAGATTCACGCATCATCCTTTATTATTACAGGAATCTACTATGAATGGGTGGTCTTCACGGGATGACTTTCGTCTACCACCAATTTTAATTGATAGGCTATGACTGACATTTTACTGGTGATGGATCAAATTCACACCAACCGGGGTATTTTAGAGCTCAGAAATCGATTAAAAATCCATTTTTTTTTAATCTCCGTTGGGGATCGAACCCACGACCTTTGGCTTGCAAAGCAAACGCTTTACCATTGAGCTATGACCGCCGGCATACTCGATTTTGTTACGTTATCGTGATGATCGATTGAAATACATGTATGTGACAATCCAAACAGAATTTTACTCATCAATTCTCACGTATTTCGTGGTTAGCAACGAGTTACCAAATAAAGCAATCCGATACACGCTGTAGTATAGTAACTTCGCTGATTTAGACTGAGGTTTATTTGACATCTAACTGATGCACCTAGAATCACGGAAAGGCTTTTAGCCACTCTCTAATAAGTAGCTATTTGCGTGCATCCAGTAACGGGTCACCAACTGAGTCTTCAAAAACAGAGTGAGACAGGGAGGATTTTTTTTTTCACCAATCCAAGTTGAAGTGGACTTCTCTGTTATATTTCTGTGCAGTGGCCACAATTTTTCAGAGGGTACACACACTGGGCTCAATTTCCAACTGATCATAATCTGAATTAGCGCTTTATCGAGGAGACTTAACTGTTCTCTGGTGTGATGCGGGTGTGAGGTGGGTAGAGTCCAGTCCAATCCAAACGGAACATACATTTATAAATCCTTTTTTTTAAATTAAATTTATAGTAATATTTTTTACCAAATATATGCAATATTGTAACTTATTTAAATTGATGGAAGATTCCTATTTCTGATGAAATCTCTATGCTTATATTTTGTAAAACTATTTTAAATTCAATGAAAATAAGAGTGTTTTTTTCTGGAACAGCTGTTGTCTATATTTTAAACGGCTCTTTTTTGGGCTTACATTTATAATTATTTCTTATAATCAAAATTATATATGTCTTTGAATGCGAAGGTGTCCTAATTAAAAATAATTAATTTAAGTAATTATTAACTCCTCCTTAATCAAAGCCTGTAATTAAAAGCTCCGTTTGCTGAGTGTGTAGTTGGCTTTTCTCTCTAACACCTTACTTTTCCGTCTCGATTGCGGTTTTTGTACCTCATAATCTAGGGAAAGACGACCTGGGCAACTTGGCCCAGTCAATTTATCATTTCGCAGATTTCTTCATTAGAAGCTGCCATTCTTAACCATTCTTCTACATAAGTACTTAACTGAAACGTGATTAATGGTTTGCATAAACTTTGTCTTTTTTATATTCATTTCAAATGCAAAATATATCGATTTATTTGCCATTTTGCAATTGTTTATTTGGTTTGTTCTGAAGTTTATCGAATACATATTTTACTTATATTACACATAGCTAAAATTTCTTTTAAGCTGTAGAGTGCTGAAGAGTTAATTGATGATTTAGGAGGGGCATATATTGTTTAATTTTTTAGCCAAACTCTTTCTTGATTGGAGCACATACTCATGTAACTACGAGAATGATTAAAATGTATATTTATTGATTCTATGACAGGTTTGAAAAATACTTCTCACAAGACCTTTGTTAAGCTACATTGAGGTCAATAGATTAAGATTTAGGTAACCTTGTTGTTGTATTGTCAGATCTAAGAAGAATATAATTACAATTCAGAAAAATTCCAGCTTTTTTATTTAAGCACATACAGGAGAATACAGTCAGATGGTGATAATAATTTGTGAAGTCTACTACAACTAATAAATACATTATAAGTAAAATTTAATTATTTTTATAATTCATTTATGTATTTTTTCTATACTTATAAAAATGTCTCTTATATCCCAGGACCATTTTAATAACTCTGTGTTAAAGCAAGTCTTCATGAAACCTCCTGTATAAAACTGTGATGGTTATCTTTTTTGATATTGTGGCTTTTGGGCTTAGCCGAGTGTGGCGAATTTCTTCTCTCCGATATTTCGACCGCCATTGCAGGGGTCTTCTTCAGGATTGATGACTTTGTTAAAGTCATCAACCTGAAGAAGACCCCTGCAATGGCGGTCGAAATATTGGAGAGAAGAAATTCGCCACACACGGCCAAACCCAAAAGCTACAATATCAAATCTGGCCGTGAAAACCTAAGAAGTTAGTTAACCTTTTTGATAACACAATCGACATGTTACTACCTATTATTAATATACAATACATACGAACAGCTTCCCTTTGAACTAAATCAAATATAGTTTCATACGTTTCGAGGTCGTCCGTTTTGTATCTCGAATTTATTTTTATTGAGTATCACACCCAGCGACACTGTCCTCGTGTGAGCGTAATGTACGCGTGGTGTGCGTAAAGTCCTAGTCAAATAAGGCGGCTCGGTGTATTATTTGTCAGATGTTCGCACATAAACAGATTCGAATAAAAACCCCCGCCGGAGATCAAACTTGGTCCTCGTTTCCGGAAGTCAATACCCTGCCCCCAGTCGGATATTAGATGAGAGACTATCGACCGGATATTGCGATAAACCAGCGACGGTTGTTTTATAAATCTTTTTTTTCGACGTACTATAAAAAAAAGAAATACAATCGAGTCTTTTATATGATAATCATATCATGTTTGACGAAACAAAAGAGTTTTTTTTATCGTTAATTTAATATGTAATGTTATTGTTTTGTCGATAATAATATTATGTTGTGATGTTATTGCTTTTGTCATAAAATTTTTAATACAAGGAATATGATAAAAAATATCTGATACAATTAATGAAAAATAAAGTATTTTTGCTGATTTTTAAAGTTACTACTTGTTTATTTTTTTTATTTAAGTATTTGATATCCGCTTGATAGGTCGATGCCGTAAAGCTTCGAAATACAATCTTTTGTCTCTTATTTTTGTTCGCTCGTCGGCTCGTGCTGTCGTCTTTAATTTGCTTTTTTGCCGCGATTGCCTTGGTGGCGCTGCTTGTCACAGTGTTCCGGGCAGTCATCATTCAAGCCCCGTTCAATCGAGACGGAATTAACGTCATGTTACGATCGAACGGTAGAGTCAAGTCTTTATCGGAAATAAATGCTAATTGTGCTTCAAAGACAAGTTCTTTTGCTTGGTAATGTACTTCTGCATCCTTCCTCCACGCAGCCACGTGATGAACCCACAACTTGTTGTGTTTTTAAAAACGAGGAATGTCAGTATCAACAAGTTTTTTTGTGATAGTTAAATATCATTGTGATGCATACAAGTTTATAACCATTAAAAGATAAGGTACCATTAAATCTGAACGATGAAGTAATGGATTATTAAGAGAAATACCATGAAATAATAAGAAATTTTCTAGGTGACATCAGATTTGATATAGGTAGTGCAGATAACTGGTATAGATTTATCCACTGCTATAACAATTACATTATTTTCTGTAGATACACGATTTGAGTTAATGAGACTAAACAATATGTATGAAATAATGTAATACTTCAGATAAAATAATTTAAAAAAGTCATATTCTTCGAATCGGCAGCGGATGCGGCGTGGCGAGTTACTGTTATATCAAGTTACAAAATATTATTTTTATATAAGGTCGATATCAAATACATGTTAAAACCAGACGACGATGTTTAGTTAAATGCCTTCACGGTCGGGTAGAGCAGTTCTGTAAAGAACCAACTCAATCCCGACCAATTTCGAGCAATGCCACCAAAACAACAATAAATAAGAAGATAAGAGCATAAATTGCATCTCCGTTTCGCAATATCTTTCACTCGCATTGTACGCCATAAGAGCTTATGCGTGCGAGCGAGGGAGCGTGAGTTTTATCGTCCATTTCTTGAAATCAGTGCTGTTCATTGGCTCGTCTTCCGCGTAGCTTTACTGCGTGTATTAACAAATTGAAAAATACTTTAAACTTACACGCGTTGAGATTGTATTTGAGTTTACAAAGATTTCAGAAAGAAAAAAAAATCAGGGGCCGAATCGTTCTTTTAGTCTTTCAGGTTTCGTGCCCCTCTCTTGGCCCGGCGGCTCCGCCAAACTTGCGAATCTCGTTAATTAAGTTTGAACCTCGACTCGGAGTTAACTAAATTCATTACCGTCTTAACACACTCCTATATCATGTGATAATAATTCAATGACTCATACGCTGAAAGAGCGCCTTTTTTACACGTCCTTTTACGCGGCTTTATAAATTAATTACTACATTTTCAGCACGATTTTTCATAATTATTTTGATGAGTTTTTATTTGACTTGCTTTGAGAGGAACGCGAACCAAATTGTCGTAGAATTATCACTGCCTATATGATACAGATAAATTAAAAAAATAGTAGTTTTTCAAAATTATTCTCTTTATTATTTTGCTGCTGCATTCATCGGTCACGAATAAATTTAATATTATAGCGCAAGGTTTATTTTTCGAGATAACCCTTTTTGGGTTTATGCAATAATTAATTATTTATGACTACGATGAATTACTTTGTTTCTCAGCCGGAGAATATGGGGCACCAGTGTGGGGTCGATCAGTCCACTGTAATCAAGTGGATACTGCCCTGAATGACGCATGCAGAGTCGACACAGGCTGCCTCAAACCAACACCCATTTCTAAACTATACCCCTTGGCTGGTATCGCACCACCGAACATAAGACGCAAAGTCATATGCGCCGAAGAAATGCGTAAGGCAATCAACCAACCGTCCCACTGCTTGTATAATCAGATACCCCCAACACCAAGATTGAAGTCTCGAAGCAGCTTTCTGAAATCCACACAACCTCTCACATCCGGCCCTGAAAATGAGAGACTCCAACTCTGGCAACAAATCGCACCAGAGGATTTCATTACTCCAAAGGAAGGCCTCCCAACTGGCAAGAGCCTTGACTGGCGGACCTGGAAATCCCTAAACAGATTAAAAACCGGAGTTGGTGGAACAAAGGACAACCTCGAGCGGTGGGGAATGCTTCGGCAGGGAGAGACACTATTGTGCGACTGTGGAGACCTTCAGATCTCCAATTAGCAACCAACAAAGCCAGTGGCCCAGATGGCATACCAGCGGTGGTATTAAAAACTTGCGCTCCTGAACTTAGTCCTGTGCTCACCAAACTTTTCAGATTGTCCTTTAGATGTGGTATTGTTCCCCTGGGATGGAAAAAAGCCCTTGTTCACCCAGTTCCAAAAAAAGGAGACCGAAGTGACCCCACAAACTATCGCCCAATAGCCATCACATCACTACTTTCCAAAGTGATGGAACGTTTAATTGACAGCCAACTTCTAAACTACTTAGAGAAGAATGATCTTCTGTGCGATCGGCAATATGGCTTCCGCCGTAGTCGATCGTGCGGCGATCTCTTGGCATATGTCACACATGTTTGGGGAAATCCGTCGAATGCTATGGAGAAACGCAAGCTGTTGCCCTGGATATCTCCAAGGCGTTCGATAGAGTCTGGCATCGCGGTCTGGTGAATAAATTACCGTCTTATGGACTAACTCCCTCCCTGTGCTCCTGGATTGAAAACTTCTTGAGTGATCGAAGCATCATCACTGTCGTAGATGGCTTTTCTTCTTCCTGCCATAAAATCAACTCAGGAGTTCCACAGGGCTCTGTGCTGTCGCCCACTCTTTTCCTTCTGCATGTGAATGATTTGCTTCAATGCGCAAACATTCACTGTTATGCTGACGACAGCACTGTCCATGAGAGTATAATCTTCCAAAAACCTCCGAAACATTCGGAGCTATCTGCTGCTAGGGAATCTCTGGTGGAGAAGATGAACATGTCTCTTGAAAGGGTTTCACGATGGGGCGACCTCAACCTCGTCAGTTTCAACATTTCAAAAACCCAATCATGTACTTTCTCCACCAAGAAGACTGCTATGGATCCTGTATCTTTCAACGGTTGTTCTCTTCCGAAAGCAAGCTCCACCAACATGCTTGGATTATCAATATCGAATAATGTCAAATATTACGAGTCAATTAAGTGTAAAGCCGGTCTCGCTTCCAAAAAACTAGGTGTATTATATAGATCACGTCAGTATTTCAACGATAAACAACTTCTTCTTCTATATAAAGGACAAATCCGACCTATCCTTGAATACGGCAGTCACCTTTGGATTGGAGCCCCAAAATACCTTCTAAACTTAATTGACTCAGTTCAAAGAAGAGCAATTTGTTTGATAAACAATGACACCCTTACGTCTAATCTACAATCAATGGAACACAGACGTAAGGTTGGTTCTCTTAGTCTTTTCTACCGTTATTACCACGGTCGCTGCTCTTCGGAACTTAAAGAACTAATTCCTCCTGCACCCACTCACAGCCGACAAACTCGTCTTACACTTGCCGAACATCCATACACGGTTAATATATGTCGACCAAGAACTGGCAGCTTCCAAAGTTCCTTCCTTAATGCCACCGGTAAGCTATGGAATGCTCTTCCAGCGTCTGTGTTTCCTCCTTCCTACAATCTGGATCTCTTCAAGAAACAGATAAATATACACTTGCAATCTCCCCAACCCACACACAAACACGAACACAACACACGTTTCCCGCATGCAGCGTCCAGCCTCCCTGTTTGAGCGTCATAGAGTGCACTGGTCTTGACCGGTTGTGCTCTCCTGCATGCGTTTACATTAAAAAAAAAAAAAAGACCGCCTCACACCTACGATGCTGCTCCATATGCCCAACAAGTTGCACATCTCAGGACCTAATGCTGGGCAACACACGAGCTATCGATGTTGCCAGATATTGGGAAAAAATAATTTGACGTCGCTGACACGAAGAAGAAGAAAATGAATTATTTAATATATAACTTGTGGATTTTTCAGCTGTTGTTCGATTTGGAATTTCAAGTATAAAAATGTAAAGTAGTTATAATATTTCAACAGCAATCTACAGTGTAATATAAATGCTGCCGACGTAGTCTAAAGGATCAAAACACTTCGAGACACGCTCAAAAATACTATTTATTTTAATCGGTCCATTTTCAAATAAAAAAAATGTGCTAAATCGAAGCTATTTATAAACACCCGTAATTTAGAAATTCGCTCGACAAAAAAAAACCATTCAAAATAGTGAAAACAGCACTTTTGGCAATGCTACACCGGAGGAGCGATCGATGATAGTTAAAATGTTTGAACACAACCGCGACAACGCGACCTTTCATCTTTGATGTTACACTGATACATCTTCCTCATAAATAAAAATGTATTATTCATTAATCTATTCACAAGATGCTAAAATATGCAAAGCCGTTGTCGCGATTCGTCAGCGCGGCTCATTCATCGGATTAACGTTGACTTGCTGCTAACCGAGAGGAATACCTCCATTCTCTGAACCCACCTTCACCACTAATAAAGATTACTTATTTACCTGTTCGTCTCTTGCCTCTTTGACACATCTCTTTCTCTCACGAATCTCGGAGACGGCATTCTAATTGTTTTTCAGTTTTCCGTGTTTCTGTTTTTCAGTTTTCAGCATCACATTTATTCGTCAACCTGCCGATGTGATTATGTTATGAATAATGTGAACACCTCATTTAAATTAATAATTCGAGTCTTCTTCGTAGTATCAATCTGGTGGATTGGTTTGCAGCAACAGAATCTTGCATCTCGATCTCCATTCCTCTCGGTCCTCCGCAACCCTTTTCAGCTCAGCATAAGCGCTACAATTCATGTCCTCGAACACTTGCTGTAAATACTCCCGTCTAGGGCGCTCTCTACAGTTTCTACCCTCAACCACCCCCTCCACAATATCCTGAAGAAGACCATCGTGGCGCATGATGTGACCAATCCATCGGGCTCGCCTCTCTGAGATGGTTCTTATTAGGTGCCTATCTTCCTTGATTATCCTGAGAACCTCATTGTTCATGACGTGGTCTCTCCAGGAAATTCCGAGAATTCTTCTGTACGACCACATCTCAAAAGGCCTCTAGTCTTTTTTATCACTTTCAGATAAGCACCATGTCTCACAGCCGTACATTAAGATGCTCCAAACAAGTGTTTTGGCAAGTTGCTTGCGGAGCCCTAAAGTAATATTCTTTGACTCAAGAATTTTGGCTTTTTTATTGAAAGCTAGCCTTGCTTGATGTATTCGATAATTCGAGTAAGGCAGTGTTTTTGTGTAACACGTGAAATGACAGCTATTTTTGTCGTAGACGAAAGTCATTCCGTGAATAACCGAACAATTCAAAGTTAGTTGCCGTAAAACTGGATAGAAGAGGAAAGGCTTGAAAGCCGAGCTGTAGGCTACGACGTTGACGGATCAACACTCCTCATGCAACGCAAAAGCTTATTTAAAAAAATGTAAGCCTCATTAAAACAATGCACTTTGAAATATATCCTTATTCTTATTTTTATTATCTTTATATTTGCTCTTAGTACATGATTTATAGATCAAATACACATTTTTATTATTATATTTATTTAATTATATAATCAGTTTTACGTTACTCTACTATAATCTCTTAGTCACAATAATTTGTATATATAATAATTGTAGACTTTTAAATTATGCAAAGGAATGCATACGAAATTGTATGCAAGTAAATGTTTCGTTCTATCTTTTTAAGTGGAATTGTGTCACTGCGAAACTTAGTCACCGAATGAATATTATCTCATAGATAACAAGTATGTAACTGAAACTGCCATTAAATGTATGTTTACTGTTGCATGCACAAACGAGCGCTGCTATCAGTGATTATGAAAAATATTACATTCAAATATCCATTGTGATAAGGAGGCAGTCATACTATGTATACACACCCACATGTTTCATGAGGATGTTTATCGTTATTTTTAATATATTATATACGATAATCGTTTAAAAATCACGGTCAAGTACTCAATATTACGTGATAGTAAATTGTCAAGTACATTATTAAGTGGTATACTATCTGATTTGTATCTTCATTGATTATTTGCCAATTTTTTAAGAAAATCAAATAATTAGCTCGACGCTTTAGAGGCGTGGATCGTTTGGTCATAAAGGGCGGCTAAAACCGTTTAGTTTTACATCAAATAATTGACAATTGCTTTTAAAAATAGCAATTTTTATTAATTTTGTTGTTCAGTTAGGTTAGGTCAAGTACGATTATTTTGAAAAGCCTTGATATAGCGTCCACTTTATTGAATGCCATAAATAGTGGTTTTGTGGTGGCCATACGTCCCATAAATAAAGCGGAAATGCTTCAATGGATATTATCGCTGTTTTCGTTCAAAGACATGACAATGCACTTTTATTCCAATAACTTTCTGTCTACTGATGTTTTTTTACGATCATAACGGGGAATAATAAGAATATATAGTAGAACTTTCTTACGTGTATGCTAATATTATTGAATTCTATTTTTCTGTCATATTTCATCATTTTATTGAGATAAATGTCAAGCATTCAATAATATAATTTTGCCTTATCGGAATTGATAAAAAACTGAAAATATTTATTGTTCTTTCCATTCAACACACATGTAATAATATATTATGGGCTCGTTTTGATATTTGTAAATGTATATTTTGCCTGTTACTTTTAAAACGGTGTTGAGTGTAAGTAGACTTACGTTTATTTAAAATGAATTAAATAGTTAACAATTTTGGCACAAAAATTAAGAAAGACGCATAACTTAACGATAAATAAGAGCAATGAAAAACAATAGTGTTTTAATTTAAAAAAAAAAACTTTCTGTGCAGAATAACGACATATTGTTCTACCAAGTAACGCTAGGCCATCTGTTGCTAATTAATATATGTATATAATATAAAACATTGAAGTGTAATTGTTTTGATAATCAGAGATTTTAATTTTAAATGCACATAGCATAAATAATTTTCTACCGCCCGGTAACACACTGACTTTAAGCTAACCATTGAAAAATCTGTATCAAATATTACTAAGTATAATATTACAAGAAGAATCGTTGTACTTAGAATATCAGAATGTTTCTTTTATGGGAATGACCATTTAGATCGTTCTTGGAGTCGAAACTAAACCTAGTCAATGATGGATATATACGAGTATAATACAACATTTAGAAAACAGTTTTATGCTTTCTAATTAAAATATGTATCTCAACTGTGCAATTAAGGTAATTTACAGGTGGTAGATACTTTTGGGGCATGAATCCATTGCTTACTATGTATTTTTGGATATTACAAATCAAATACTAGAAGTATAGACAAACACTTAGCAAAGGTATTTGTAGTTAGGAGATATTTTCATATAAGTCGGTCGCTAGCGCTGCCGGTGGTAAAACTATGTAACTAGCTCCAATGTGGCCACATACATAAAGGTATGGCAAGCGACAAAAATACAAGACGAAAGATTGTTTATCGAGGTTTTCGATACCAGTTAGCAAGGGCTACATCGTGCTGATGTCAATATTTTATGCGTTGCCAAGGATCGAACCCCCATCGCTCGGATGACATTCGACCGAATTCTCCGATTGAAGTAAATTCTTCGTCTTAGCATTCTGCTCCATATCACGGCTAACACCGCATTGCTAACCTTTCCCTCGTCTCGCGGTTGGGTTTTTGCTCGGCTTAGTGCTAACCCCATCTAATTTGCGATGCTCGGAACGTCCTCCACTTGGCTTGCGGTGGACGACACCAACAATTTGTCTTTACAAATTTACCGTTTTATTCTAACACGTTTTCTGGTAATCTCATTTTTTCATTCAACGATGCTTTTGTAACGTATTTTTTTTTGTTATTTTCAAACGTAACATCACATAATAAAAGCAATAATATTTCGATTCATCATCATCATTATCACTATGTCGTTACAAGCTGCCGTCACAAAATCATTTTCATCCGCCATGATCTTCAACCTCGTCCCATGTCATCTCTGTCTTCCGAAGCTTCGGCGAGTAAATTCTAAGTTTAGTTAACGATGGCCTTTTAGGACGTCGCGAAGTAATAGGTGTACCGGAAAAGAATGACGTTTTTTTAGTGATTTTGAGTGGTCAGTTGTGCTTAGGCAGTCGAACTTTTACAACGTGTTCTGTGTTGTTTCTCTGACTACGTATATCTGGAGTGTACTAGGACTTGTAAACCAAAAAAATACAACCTTGTATATAATGGAGAGCTTTGTACCGAATAAGGAATTTATTCGAAATTAATTACATATATAAGTGTTTCTCATTCCATTCAGAATAACATATTTTAAATTTATGTAGTTTATCTTTCACTTGTATTTACACATACTCCAAACTTTTTTCCTTAAAAATATTTTTTTACTCACCTTGTTTTATTAAAAATAAATATGTATACCTAAATCATTATATTTGATTATTTTCTTCATACTTGCAACCCTATCTGTCTCCCTCTCTCATCATTCCCTGAAAGACAGACCCCTACCCCCTCTCCTACAAAAAAATGGGTTTAACCACTTGCAAGGTACTATCGCAGCTCAGTTATCTCTTAGCAAGAGAAGGATTGAGAAAGGCTACTAGTTAGTCGAAACTGCAGTCTCCTAATAGTAAACTTAAGCGATCTATGTAAAAAGAAGGTAAATAAATAAATATTTATAATTTATAATGGATCTCAAAGTGAATGCTGAAAACATTGCATTTTTTCCCTTATTTATACGTTGAGGTTGAATAAATATACCATTTGATACTTAAAAAGCAAAAGAAAGTCCACAGTAAGCAAATAATTGGATGATACGTAAATATCGGGCTGTAGTGTATGAAGTTGGCGGATCAATACTCCATATGCAATGCTTAGCCATATGTAACATGGTACTCGTAAACGACATATAATCCACAGAAGAACCTTTAAGCTTACTTTAAAAAAAAAGTAGTACGTATATATTTATGTACGTGTATAATAAATAAACGTTAATGAATACGTAATGAATGACCGAGAACCGTATTTTCTTGTTTAGTATCCATTAGTGTAAAACTTATCATTTCACAACATTTTAACAAAAATATTATATATTGCATAGAAGTATGTTTATTTTATTACTGTTTAGTAAACTAGATAATTTAATTTTACTGCAATTTTATTACGCAATAAAAATTCCCTACTATGCAAAATTGTAGGCTTGCTTAAAAGTAATGTATATTTTTTATTTCATTGGCGACGTTATCCTGATACATTACATTTAATGCCGATTTATGGCCGTCCAGATATGAACTAAATACACTCGCATTACTTACCGTTTTTAATGCGTCGTAATATTTTTTTAGTGTCTATTATTTTTTCATGAAACTAGATAAGCATTTCAGTTATTTCATAGCCAATATCAATATTATTACACCATAAATTGTTATGTGAGTTTTATCGACCGTTTTAAACTGATGTGTTCCGCTAAATGGCGTTTTTTTTCGTATTGGTAATTTTGCGCACCATACTGAAACCGAAACTGTATATGTAGTATTGAAAAAGTTTTTTTTTAAATCACAGAACACAACCATCATGGTTCAAATTTAGATAAACGTAAATTCAAAAATACACCGCTCTCTTAAACTATTACATATCTTATAAACTTAAAATATTATACTACGAGTATTGTGAAACATATATTCTATTCATATTTTCCATTAACACACAGGTGAGTGCAGGATGGTATTGCTCTTTGGAATCTACTTAAAAATAAAAAGACCAAATCTTAAACCAAATTTGGTCTAATTTAAAAATTAATCCAAATTTGCTGGACTCTGTGTGTTGGAAGATGTGTAGTAGCTGTCATCATTTTTAAATATTCCATGAAGCACTTCAATCACTGGTTAAAAGCCACTGTAGTTCACACCATTATAATATAAAATTGATTTTATAATTGTTCTTTTAAATATTAATTTTGTTTAGCTTAATTTGACATAAAAATTTGTAAAACGTTTATATTGATTCATAATGACCTAAATTTTATATTGAAATATGTAGTATAATTGTGCATTAAAAATCAAATAAATAAATCTTTTTGAATCATTATTCATATAAATATTATCCATGGCAGTTGAAACATTGTGTAACGACTATTTTCCGGATTTTTCTTTAATCTTAAAATTTCTCCTGCAAAATTCCATTCTTCAGTGTGATACATTGAATTTACAGCAATTTTATCGAATTAACAGTGAATTAATGAATTCCTTAGTATCATACATGGAATTTCCAGTGAATTTATGAAAAAATACAGCGAATTTATCGTCTCTGATTATGGACAACCACATAGCTATAGCATAACTGTAATTTGATTAGAGTAATGCATCATTGTATGGAGATCAACGTGTGTATCGTGATCTTGCAATAACTAATAAGCCACTCTGTTTCTGAGGGCAAATTGAATACCGAAGCCTGCGGACACTGAAGATTCCTAATCAGGGCCGGATGAAGATAAGCCTATGGGGTGCGAATGTACGAATACTTTGGACATTCCCATTTGTACATGTTGATGCCTGTATACGCAAATTTCAAGATACACCAAATATTGGAACAACGATATTATATAAAGCAAAAAAGACCTTTATATAATTGCGTGTGTAAGTTGATAGCGCTTATGCTGAGCTGAAAAGGGTTGCGGAGGACCGAGAGGAATGGAGATCGAGATGCAAGATTCTGTTTCTGCAAACCAATCCACGGGATTGATACTACGAAGAAGAAGTTGATACAGAGTATCAATTGCTCTTACAGTTACATTATCAATTACTATTAGTTTTGATATTTTATTTATGCCGTATATTATTTATTTATATTTTTGCCAAATAACATCGCCTTGATAAAAAAAATAAGAGACACTAAGAGACTTTTTGATTTTATCATCATAAGCCTGTTTCCGACCATTGTTGAGCGTAAGCCTCCCGCAAGAGTCTTCATCCTCTTCGATTCTCCGCCTTCCGCATCCAGGCTACATCTGCTACTTTAGTGGTCGTCAGTCCTTCTTGCAGGGGGTCTGCCAACGTTTCGTTAGCCAGTTCTAGTGCGGTTTTAATTTATACGTATTTAATTATCACACACATTAAAAAGATATTCCCTCTTTCTCACTCATTTGTTGTATGAAAACTATGACTTCGAAAAATTGTATCTTTTTGATTACGGTTTCTCACCAAAGCCGAAATATGTACTTTCTACAATCTAAATTAAACTGTGGACATATTTTCGAATATTCAATTTATATAAAAAATCATTCTTCGTTTTTTTCTCGCGTGTACACGCCTTTAGGGTGAATTAACAGACGCCCTTTTCGTGACTGAAATCTCACCCTGTATGAAGCTTCCTAAATTATGATGATTATGCTTATCGGTCCCGCCTTTTAGGGTCGAATAACGTGTGTTGTGTTGGATGCTGTTTTTTTGTCAGACATACCTGTAGATTAAACCTAATGCAAGGCTTTCATAATTTTATGTATAATGTCTAAATTGTACTAAAAATCAATGTGCCGCTCATACAGTGTTTCTATTCTTCCAATTGCACATTACAGCCGTACTTAAGACACTTAATCAAAATCTTATGCAGTCGTGTAACGTATTATATTTCGAGAACGAATGCCTACGCTTAATGCGAGTATATATGACGAGGTTAGTAAATTAACCCACCAAACTTCTATCTTACAAAAAAATGATTTAGTGAATGTATAGTTCAAGACGAGAGACCCCGATGAATACAAGAGCTCTAAAGCTTGAAGAAAATGCATTATTTGTTCATGATCATGAAGAACATGTCAATATCTAACGTGTGAGTTACCTTAAGCTACTTGCTAGCAACTGGTAGTCGATTATTAACCGGTACTAAACTGTTCATCAGCTGGCAGTAGCGGCTTCCTTTCCAGCGGCTGAAAGGATCTACTTCTAGAATATATTTGATTATAACTGGAAATGTGTAAGTGTAGCGGGTGGTGGACTTATTCAGTTGTAAGTGTACTTTTCTCGATGCGGAAAAAGTCTTAGTGTGACCCACGCTTTTTGAAGCAATTTTTAGTGTTCGTGAAAATAGTTTTTTTTGTCTTTTATGATAGTTTTAGGGCGGAAACATGTCTTTCGACGGCTCTGGTCGGGATCTCAACAGTGCCTGAAGCCTCCCGCCCACAGCTGATGCTTGCAGGCGCCGCCCTTGGCCGGCTAATTAATGTCCGCCCTCCCGCCCAGACCGGAGAATGTGGAATTTAATTTGGCGGCCCGTTCGAGTGCCAATTATAATGGCGTAATGCTAAAATGACCCCCGATGTGATTTATGCAGCCGCCGCGAGTAATAAATTAAATTTTATCTCAAAAACGGGGAGCGTATTTTTCTTGATTTACGACCTAGAGGTGATACATTGGATCGATACGCACGCGTTAAATGTTCATTATATTTTAATCAACGTACTACGAAGCCCACGAATACATGCAATAGATTATCATCATCGTCATACCATGTCCGCTCCCTTAACTGGAGCATATGGCATTCACAAACCGCCGCCACAATGCTTTGTCAGCACGCACAGTCTTCGCCTCATCCCAAGTCGGGTCCGCAGTTCCGCCAAGTACATTATATGTATAGTTCCTGACGTCCTTCCAAGTCGGTGCGAGCCCGGGGTCTTGAAGAAAAGGCAGCTATAGTTTATGCTCTCCCGCTGCATCCTTAGTATCCACTTTCGCCTTGAAACCAATTGTTTTAAGAGAGGCTGCCTTATCGGCTCTCTCACCTCGTCGTTCCTCACAATGTCAAACCATGATATCTCTAATATTCTGCTCTCGAATCCCATTATACATTAGATATAACTTTTTTATCATTACCATCATAGAAATTGCTCTTCTCAACTTTTTAAAATTATCCGTCCTGCACCATTATCCCCGCGAAACCTTTTTTTAGCACCCTTACACTTTTTTGTGCACTCGTAGACCTACCCAGCTTCTTCGTCTTAAAAACTACAGGCAAGTTTTGCATTGGTCTACCAGCGTCTGTGTTTCGCTCCATATACAATTTGAATCTCTTCTATACCCAAAGTAGTAAATACTTGCAATACCAAAACGCTCACAACCACTACATATTAATCCCACACGATGCGTCTAGCCGACCCAGTTCGAGCGTCTTAGATTATATAAAGGCCCTATACTCTATGAAGGTACTCGCACTATTGTAAAAATTAACGATTGTTAAATAACACACTTTTTAAATAGCTATCTTTTTTCTTTTCTTTTCAATGTTTTTAGCATTAACTTTAAGATCCATAATTAATTATATATTTTTTTATTAACCTTGTTTTTACACGGGAACACGTAAGATAAGTTATATATAGGAGACTGCAGTTTCGACTAACTCGTAGCCTTAGTTAGTCGACTAAATAGTAGAGTCGTAATAAATATTTATAAGCTATCTTTAAGTGTTAGATGTGTATATTATATTATGTAAAACATATAACAAACTAAGCTTATAAAGTAAATAATCGAAATTTAGATTTTTGTTATTTTTATCAACATGTACTCTCTTAAATAGTCTTTCCTATGCCCCAAATAGGTAATGAATTATTTATCATTTTCATTACATAACTTATATACAATAATCAATTTAATGCTTCTTCTGTACTTTAATGAATTAATATCTCCATATTCGATAATTAAAGACGGGTTGCGAAACAAAATTACCTGGAATCTTCAATCATAATAAAACACATTTGTTCATGATTCAGGCACACTGGCTAATGAAAAAAAAACACTGACCATTATTGTCATGACGATCATTATGATTAGTCACGATCTTATTTTTTGACAGTTTGTCGAGCCCTATTTTTTATGTTTACCATTTATTAAAAAAAATCATAACCCCCTATAAATGTCATTACCATACACAATCTATTAAATACTTTAAATTGGTTATTTACACATTCGTAATGTCTTTAATTTGCTAATTAGCTTTTATTTTATTAAGTAATACGATTGATATTAACTTCATGATCTTATTTATATACGTAATTTAAATTAATTTAATTGAAAATGAACAAATTATAAAAATATTTATTTTTAGTTCACATTTATTTTACAATGTTTGTAACATGCTTAGGACCAAACCCGGTATATCTTAAGCAACGACTATTTGAATATAATGGTAAGGTGAAGAACAAATCTTGGTGAAACTGTATAATTGCGATAATTCACTTCGATTCTTCTTTTCTTCTTCTTCGTGTCAGCGACGTCAAATTATTTTTACCCAGCATCTGGCAACTTCAGCATTAGGTCTTGAGACGTGTTGGGCACACGGAGAAGGATCTTAGGTTTGAGGTGGTCTGCAGGTCTCCACAGTCGCACAAAATAGTGACTCTCCCTGCCTAAGCATTCTCCACCGCTCGAGGTTATCCTTTGTTCTATCAACTCCAGTTCTTAATCTTTTTAGGATTTCCAGGTCCGCCAGTCAAGATTCTTGCCAGTTGGGAGGCCTTCCTTTGGAGTAATGAAATCCTAAGGAGCATCTAAACTATTCATTTACGAAATATTTATTTTATTTGCTTAAATTAAACCGCATTTAAATTTCTTACGATTGCCTTTAATCAAACGGATGACACATATCAACAATGACACACTTTTCTTGGAAACTTGCATTAGAAATATACATTTGATTTTTTTTTATAATTTAAGTTAAAAAAATATAAATGTGGTTATGCATAAAGTATTTTTTATCAGCTTATTATGCAAAGTAAATACACCGCAGAGCTAAATTTACTGACCATTTTTATCAGTTTTAAATTCCAACCGAATCGGATATCGCTGAAGGGTCGAATTTTTATTTATTTATTGCTGGTATTTAAATATCGCTTCATTTTACATAATCTATAAACTGTTTTGCATGTAAAATTGCAAAATTTCTATTTTGTGGAAAATATTTTGATATACTTGCATATTGCTTAAACATTTATGTTATTTCACAACCAAATTCGTTCATTTTTTTATTCATACTCATATCTTACAAAAATATGCATATTAAATTTAATTGCAAATAAATGATAAATAAATATTCTAATTTAGAGTGAATACTAACATCATATATTTTTTTAAATATTTATAAATGAAACAGGGAGTTAATTTTTAATTTTTAAATTTCAATTCGATAGATATACTCTTACAAACTGATTAACTAATGAATTTATCAATGAATATTGGACACAGGAAACATTAAAAATATTTTTGTATTTTTTTTTGACGTTTCTTTGACCACTTTTCCTCCCTTTATCATATTTTTAAATTATATTTTACTAAAAATATTGTTTTAAAATTTTTAATTTATGAAAAATATTCCATCCACAAAAAATCAATTTATACAATTTAATAAATATCTTGCATGTTTTTACCAATTTAAATAACAAAATGTATTTTTTCTCTTACGAAAAAAAAGTGTTTGTCTAACAAAATGTAGCTCTTTCTCCTTTAAAAACAAGGGTTTTCAAATTGAAATTTACAAAAAAACAAACATTACCAATACGCCCTTTCTTATTATAATAATAGCATTTTCATTATTCACGCGACACCACCGGTCACTTGAACAAAAATTTTATATTACGTTATCCGGAATACAAATGGAAACCAATCACTCTATAAGTACTGCGAGGCCTATATTCCGTTTTTTTTGTCGCCCTTTAATTCTGGGGCTCTCGACTCCCGGGGAGCGCTAACGATCACTTGACCAGATGTTCGTTTCCACCGACACTTGCTAAATTATAGCCCGGCAAATTTTTGTTGACCGTACTAACACTGCCGGTGTATCACCCTAGCGCAGAGTATTACAAGTATATGTCCCTGACAATTATCTGAGGATAAGGAGGCACAGATTGTAGTTCTCCCAAAGAGTAACACGAACCTGCCATAGACTATGCCTTTTGGGAGAGACTCTTTAACCAAATCACCTCGGATGTTGATATGTTCCACGCAAAGGAGGCCCAGTTCTGACACGAACTCCACGAATTTGTTGGGACTTTCTGTCGCACGTCTTTATTGCTTCCTTACAGAATATTCAGTACAGAATTATCTTTTTTGACACGACGACAAAGGTTAACATATCAATAACTGATCGTCATCACCATGATCTGTCTCCTAATTTAAGCATATAGTCATCATAAACAGCCGACACAAAGATCCGTTAGACTCCATGGTCCTCCACTTTGCGGCATCTGAATTATATTTCTCGACTAGTGAATTTGCTTTCACACCTTTGAAGGTAACAAATTCAAAGCAAATACTATATTATATGACATTTGTCTCGTCAATAAATAGGAGAAAAATTAACGGCTGATGCGGGAATTCTAACGACAGACCCGTACACCGTTTCCAGTTATGTTTCCTCAATATTTTGCTGTTTGCGATTATAATAATTGAAATGTGTTTTATTCTCATCCTACGACACCATCAATATTGTTCCGCCGGATGTAGCAATACATCGCGCAGAGTTGCCAAGATTTATGTCGATAAGTGTATGTTTTAATACGAAAATCCTCTTCGAGAAAAGTAAAGTTATAATCCGCAACTATGTGTGAACGAATCTCGATTATTTATGGCAGGCGTTTCGCTCTCTTCCGTTTCCTTTTTATTATCTTTCAGTTTTCCTCGGGAGTTGCAAAGAGCGAAAATATACACACGATGTTTTTGTTTCCCAGGTGATCGTAAATCAAACATTTTTACTCTCTGTATATTTGACTCTATCGGTCGTAACGGGTTGGTACTCGGAGGCATAACACTCTTACAGTTTGTTATTTTTATATCTATCTACACGCTCATTTTTTTTTTCTTTTTATTTTCATAGGCGTAATGTATATTTTTTTATTATTCAATCGAATATTTTTTTTATGCCGCACAGTTTATGTAACTTTACCCTTTTTATAAAATATGTTTGATATTCTTATCACAAGGAAAACTGAAAGCTTTTATAAGACACGAGGTTTACACACCTTTTTATCTTTATTATATTTCATTTATATTACAGTCGTAATATGCTAACTCCCTTATGTGAAAGAAATCATATATGAGTATTCTGAAAAACATAAAATGCTATTTTTTATTATTGCAGCCGTCTTTTTGGCTAATTTGTTAATTAAGTAACTTCTTACGTTTTCACGGCTATATTTGATATTGTGGCTTTTGGGTTTAGCCGTGTGACTTAGTCATCAACCCTGAAGAAGACCCCTGCAATGGCGGTAGAAATATTGAAAAAAAGTAATTCGCAACACACACCGAAACCCAAAAGCAACAATATCAATTTGTTAATTGATTTTTAGATAATAATTTTATATTTTCCAGTAAATAAAAATATCAGTTGTGACATATTATTTTCGATCGAAATAACCGATTTTTATATTCACTTCACATATTCAGTTAATTTTCGATAATACAAAATACTGTAATAGATCTGTAATATGAGGTTAAAAAATCCAGGTAAAGTTCATGAACGCTATAGACGTCATATGCAGTGATTGAGTTAAAGTATATGTATTTATAAGTTTTTTAATAATATCATCATCAGTTTTTGGTGACTATATGTTCCAAATATTAAAACATCACTTTAATAAATAATATTTTCTTATGTTCTTTGATCATAGAAAACAAAAGTGTTACAGAAAAAGTCGATGGACTAGCATCATAACTTGTTCTGATATAACAAAGCGGCTACGGTCGGTTTTCAAAGATTTCTGACTTCTACGCTAAAGCTAGCGCCTATTGGTCGAGGTGTTTCGTTATGACTGGAGGGCTCCGCGTGCGAGTCTCGAGGGTATCTTTTCAATTTTACAGGTAAGCAGGGAGTTTCCTTGCGTTTCTGTGTTGTGAACGCCACCGTCGGCCTCAGATATAAAACCTAATTAAAATATTACACTCCGCCAGACAATTTTACCAAGCAACTTATTATTACTTTGTAATTAGTTGGAAAGTTAAACAGGACAAAGTTTTATAATTTCATACTGTTTTATAAAGTACGAGTAAATATCTCGTGAAGGAATTTCAGCCACTTTTAAAACGCCCCTTAAGTTGAAGCAAATTTAATTTTTCCGCCACTAACTATTGTTACAAACGTTTCCCACTAAACTGAAACGATTTTTGTTGTTGTTTATTTTTCTCTATTAATTTTATTTAATTTAAATTACTATTTCACAAGACATGTGCGTTATTATTTTGATACTTCTATGTGAAATTAAATACTTTGTAATAACAATGGATGAAAAAAAGGTTTTAATCTAAAAATAAATACTGTACATAACTTTGTATCAAATAACATAGTTGGTGTAAGAATCAAAGGATGTAGATCGCACCAACGATGTATGATGGCTGTACAAAAATAAGGTTTAATTCAAACAAGTGTTTCAAAGCCAATGCAGCCATATAATGGGTTTCGAAAACAGGTGCCTTAGTAGAATACTGGGGGCTTTACTTTGTAACGAATGTCGAGGTGAAGGGACAGACAAGGTAGCCTTCTACACTACAGACGGTCAAAAGACGAAGGTAGACCTGACTGGATATTGTATATCAGGTGTCGCAGAAGAACATAAATTTTAGCTTCATTCATATATTTATACATATTATGTAATCGGAAAACCTACGGGAGGTAGAGCTGACATGGTATGACACGACGATCATGGCGGATGACAGAGATTTGTGCCGGGAGTAGACAGGTTGATGATGATGACTTGATACAAATACAACGTTTTATTACTTTTGCAGACTACGTGTATATCTTGTAGGGCTTCATTCTGTCGCTCACCGTTCCTACTGCAAATTACTGAGCGGCTATTTTCCTCGATTTTAAGCGAAAATGAGAAAAACGGAACGAATGGAGGGTCCATTAGAGAGCACTTGGCTAGTCAGAGTGTCTGGCCGCCCCGTGGACGTGATTTGCGTTTCGAACAAAATATTTAATGGCCCTAATGAACAGATATTTTTTTGCAGTCGACAAGTCATTAATAACTACTTTTTATGCTGAAAAAAAAGACTCTTCTGAAGCATGTTTCAGAAATAGAATTATTAATTGACTGCAGCATATGTTTTTTCATTTTGTTAATTGATTTAGGTCCTCGAGAATGTTTAAAAAAGGGTTATCGTTTGATATATTAAAAAATTGTAATTAGAATATGGTTATTTCTTGTTTAACTACATTCTCTTTAAGCCTTGTCTGTATGTTCTGTACGTTAAGGACTTTCAGGAAGTACAGACGCCTCACACTCGCATCAGATCGAAGAACAATTCGTCTTCTTGTCTCCTAGTCGCCTTGATGGTACACTCATTCAGATAATGATCAGAATAATGCACTCATTTGCGCTATCGTCTTTTAGATAAGTAATTATTCATATTACGAGGAATGTATTTGATGAAGTTCAAACACCACAACAACCGTACATATGGTTAAAATTGTCTTTGATTTTTGTGAAAATTTCTCAGTACATCGTCAATTGATGTTGCCTTTTCTTCAAATATCAGGATCTCGTCATCTTGAAGAACTGTCAATGAAAATTCCTTATTTCATTTTATATTTACTTTTAAGTGATTCTACAAGATAGATCTGAATCGATCTATCTTAAGCAATGACTTTCAATGACGTGATGTATTGGACAAAACATGGGGATGTCACTAAAACTATGAATTTATTGTTGTATTTTAACTTTATGTTATATGTGAGTGTCGTACCTGCAAAAAATCATGGGCTTCACTTTCTTAAGTGAAATTTAAGTCGTTGATTAACCTCATCTGGCATTAGTGTTTACAAGCTAGCTTCACTTTTTTGTGCCATGTAAGAATTTTCATATTTTAGCTCTTCCTTCAATTGGATTATATTACCTATTTACAGTTTGTAAATTGAAAACATCTTCTAAAGTGACATGAAATTCGTTGATAAAACTCGTCTGGCATTAGAATGTACCTGCAAGAAAATTGTTTACCATTATACATTTTTTTATTTACAATAACGATGGGCTTATAGTTTTGTTTACAAATATGACATTTGATATACAATACGACAAGGTCTTATTATATTATTTATTTATTATTTTCCCTATTATTCGAATCTTAAGATTTGTTTTTGGCTTAATATTGTTGACTGGTTGTATTATTTTTCACAGATATTTCACGGGCCGCTCATCACTCGGAGCTCTGTGTTGCCATCGCGATGTTATGCCGTAGAAGGCTCCGTGTAATATCGATATTATTATTTTCGTATTGTGTTTATGAAGACCGTTTCCAAAATACATGTACCAACGTATACTGATACATTTTCTCCGTTTTGTTATAGGGTTTTTTATATAGGTTATATTAATATGTAATAACGATACTGTATCCAATTATATTTGTACACGGAAATAGGCATTGAATTGTATGCTGAATTTATTTTTATTTTTTATTATTAATGATAATAATATAATAAACGTGCTTGGCCTACATCTAGCTGGATGAACTGATAAAGTGGGTGGTTGGGTAGTAATACGGGAAATCATGCGAGAGAAACACCCATTTACGGCTGATGATGATTATGATAATAAAATTAAATCTAGTTACTTGTCTAGTATGACAACAAAATGTGTCTTGATTCCAGGATAAAAGCTTGACGATAAGACACATGGCTATAATATTTAAATTAAGGCAGGTATGTGTTCACTATTTCTTCGTTTAGCATAGAATTTTTCATATATACTAGAGGCTTCGTTCTTAGCCGCTTCGTGGATTATTAACAACTAGAATTACATTTCCTTTTTAAATAATTTTAACAAGACGAATTTACGTAGTCTTTGAAATTATTATTCATATTTGTGTCCTTTTATCGCGTATTGAACGGTATGTAAGAGGCATATAATTGGACATATCGTTTATTGTAAAACACATAGTATGTATAATGCGCTTACCTTGAGTTACAATTATACGTCTTTTTTCAGTGATAATGTAACAGATGCGCTATCAAAATACTGAGAGTGCCCAAACTAATGGTGTTGCCACATACATTATCTATAAATAAAATAAATAAATAATTAAATTGCTGACAAAACGGATGTTATATTATACCACCTGTAAAGATAAATATTGTTTGTGTACATGCATTCTTGGAAATATTATAACACCCAAAATATTAATTATGAATATTACAATTCCTGAATATCGAAAATCGTAAAATATTTAAATGTTTATAGTTTATGAATTAATATTGATGATAAAGTTGATATTTAATTATGATATATTAAGAAAGCTACGAGCTTAAAATACGCATATATTCCCTAAATTTTAAAAGTAGCTACTAGTTTAATATCATTTCTTGATATTCTTCTTCTTCTTTAGCCTCGCCATTTCCCATCATCTGAGGTCAGTTCTCCTTGTGCACATTCGCCATGTCTGTCTGTCCTGCGTTGCATTCTCGGTCAAGCCCAGAATTTTCAGATCCTTGTCTACAGTTGTAGTCCAGGCTGCCTGTGGTCTTCCAGGTCTAATATTAATTAATATCATTTCTTGAGATTGTTGTGGCTAATCATTTCATAGCAAAAGAAAACGTAAAATAAGACATTTTTGCCTATAACACAAACAAGGCTATATTTTCATAATATTCGTCGTCCCGTCACACTGCCTGTCCAATTTCATTTAAACTGACATTTACATATTGCGCGACTTGAAAAATAAATTTAAAAAAATCCTGGTAACGTGTTATACGTTATCACGAATATATGACATGCACGAACTATTACATTTCTGTTCTATTCGCAAATACTGAGGAATGTTTTTGATGCCGGTATGGTAATGCCGCACATTGAGGAAATTTTTCCGAAATATTTTACAAACGGACTACTTCGTAGAACGAGGATTCAATGGATTTCTGAGTACGGGGATTGTATGAAATTTTCTATTTGCTGAATCCTGTACTTAATATCATTTGTATTAAATATTCAACAACATTACAGTGTTCAATTTAGAAGTAAAATATTATTTATTATTTTTCATACACAGCTTACTTTAAAAAAAATATATTCGTACTCGAGATATGTTATTTAAATTAGAAGCCATTTTTTTACCATAACCCTGTTTCTAGGTGTATCATATGATTACTACAAAGTAAAAGTCTTGCTATGATATTTCCTTACATTCTATGCTTAGTTCAAGACGGCCTTTTAGGACTAAATTGTAATTCTTAAAATTTGCTACAGTTTATGACGCTCTTCTGTGGTATCTAGATAACATGTCTCAGCTATATACACTTACGCCTTGAACAAATTGTATTAGATTGACATTTTAGATGCTTAATAATTTTTTAATTTTAACAAGTATTTTACTTTTATACTATTTATATTACACAAGCAAAATCAACTGAAAGATAATGATTTTCTGTATTTAAATATATATTTTTTTATTAAATTCTTCCATGACGACTGTAGTAAAAGCTTCTTCAGTTTTTTCACAACTGACTATGCTCTACTTATATCCGTAACATTCTATTTTTCGAATTGAGATTATTTTTCTTGAAACGTTTCTTCAATGGTATAAAAGAGGTGTAAAACTCATATTATCTGAGCATTTAACGCCTTTAAAAATGATTTTCATTATTTAAATCTATTAGTCTTCCATTCCCGCACAAACAGTTTAGTTTCTGGTTATTTTCACCCGACCCGTTTCTGTGTTCAATACCGGGAATATTAAAGAGCCGAATAGACGGGTCAGTTCCCTAATAAGTAATAACAAACGCCGCTTCGGGGAATTTTCTTTCAGCCTGAAAAAGCTCGTCGAATCAGGGGAGTTGAAATTAACTCTCAACAAAGGCAGGTTTTATATAATACATTAAATATTTTGTCACTTTGCGTAAAATCTATTCAATTAACTTTTATCCAAGACCTTAATATTATTCTTAATGTTTTTTGTTCTAACATGAGCATCGTAGTATTTCTCTGCGAAAAATGATTTCATTTGATAAACAGAAAATATTCAAGCTTCAGAAAGGTGATATCAATATGTCAATGACATTGATTCTCTGGAGGATGATCAGTTTGTACAACTTATTTCGCTCGTATATCGTCATATTGCACGTTAATGATGTGCGATTCAAGTGGATTTTAATTTATATTATATAATTGCATCTTGTCCTCCAAGAGAAGGGGTCTTAGCCTTTGTGTAACATTCTGTGCGATTTTGTTGTTTATTTTTTTAAATTTCATTTTTTTTTGAGTATTAATAAAATTTATTTAATAAATATTTAAATTGTATTATATGTTGTGTTTATGAACACAAAAAAACAGTTTATCATCTCAAAATGTTATAAATGTCGTATTTTGAATTGAGATCCTTTTTTGTCGGAGTAAAGTGTCGATACAATTTATTGGATATATTTGTTCACAACTGAAAACTCATTACCTTCTCAGAATGTGATAGATATTTAAAAAAACATTCCCTTAGTCTATCCATGAACTGGCGGTCCTTTTATCATCACCATTCTCAAGACAAACTCTTGCACATTTAAAATCAAATGTTCTAAATTTTTGTCTCTTTGTTTTCGTTACAAATAGTTGCTTGGTAACTTCATAATTTTCGGCAGACGGCCTCTCTAGCGACAGCATAAGGTTTCGCATGTGACCGGTACTTTGGCACTCCTGCGTTAAATGAACCTTTCCCCTCCCTGCCTGCCCCCCACCCAAAGCTCAGGAAAGCTCCAGCTCGTTATTCCGAAGGGAGGTTAGCCAAAAGCGATTTACTTAAAAAGTTATAACAACTTTAACTGCATGCTTTATGTCATGACCAGCCGAGTATTTAATATCTTTACGGGTCATGAAATTTTAAACGCTTTTGAATATTAAATTACAACATTCGTGATACATTATCTATTAAAACATACTTGTTCACATTAACAAATTATCACTTTTGAACATGTTCTTTACATATACGTTTCTAGTTAAATATACTAAAATAATAAATATAATCAAAATAATAGTACTAATTGCTATATACGTATTATAATTATGAGCTAAATCACGAGTTTTAAGAAGAACAAATCTTGTATTTTTCTGGTTTTGAATCTTAAAAGTTTTTGTCATTAAATAATGTCGACAACAATGAAATAATGGATATCCATTTTTATATTGTTAGATTTTTTCAATATTGTTAATTAAAGAGTATTATTAACAAGATTTGATCATGTTATTTGATTGCACACTTTGTTTTTAAATATTTGTGTTTTATGATCATTCTCATAGACCGTTATTATGACCATAAGTTTTTTGTTTTTATTATAGATTTAAACTTAGAAATATTTTAATGTATTGCGTATTAAAAAATCCATAGACTACGTTTCTCTATTACTTTCTGGTGAAGTTTCCTTTTTGGTTTGTATTAACATGCGTTAATATATATTTATAACCTAGGCATACAGGTATACATCAACACCACTATGGTATTAACTCGTATGTGAAATAATGAGCCCATTAAATTGTTTTTTTTAATATACTATAGTTTTTAAAGTAAATGTCATTACATTTCCGTTACGCAATTAGTTCCACTACTTCTTTCAATTACTTCTACCGCAAAACCAATATTAAATTTCGCCAAAGAACAGACACAATACCGTTAACTTATTATTCAAAAATAATATTTGAATAAATCTAAAAACTTACAAGTGTATTACGATAGTTTAATCTTTGCCTAATCGTATGTAAAATCAATTATCGCAACACCTCTGTGAAAATCTGAATAATTATATTCTAGTACTTTTGCTTCAGTTTTATCACACCTGGGGCTTGCTAACCCCCACATTTAAAGCGAACTGCCTCCCTCGGTCTGTAGGGAAAGGTTGACTGAATTACTTCTAAAGTATTTTTCCCGCACTGAGTGGGTTGAGGTGTAATCGCTGCCAACCATTCGCAGCAGTTTCTCTTCAGTTCTTTATACATACTCCGGTCAAGAGACCGTGGCGTTTATAATAACCGTAAATTTAGAAAACATTAGTGTGTACTGCAACCAAGTTTTACAAAGCATAGTTTGCAAGGTTGTTTTCATGACTTTCAGATTTTATTAACACACGTAAAGTTTTTTTTAATGTTGATGTCTTAATCTATAAACAAAAACATTTAGTATCACTTTAACTAACTACTTACGATCTACATATTTATTAGAGTATTGTTATATTTATATCGTCTTAAAATTATTTTTTGTTATTTTAAACTATTAATTTACTATTTGTATGTTCTAATTTAAAATATTGTGACTATGTCAAAATAAATATATATTCATAAAAAAACTGCCATCATTTAGTTACTGCCAAAATAATCAAATTGAAGTGTAAGTACTTTTTTTTGTATGTATATTATTTATGAATTTGTGTTGTTATTTAGTAAGATTTGCCATTGGCGTTTGAATTAAGTATGCATAGTAATAAAATCTGATATCTCTGTTTTCGCGAATTTTCATTTTCAATTTAACTCGCGGTGATCCTTGATTGTTCAGTTATCTGAATACCCCGCGAAGCTTAGGTAAATTTTTTATATAGGCTTACATTATCGGATGCAAGGGCTATTTTTTTGGCTTATTTACATTTTATCTCTCCTCCAGTTTCGCACAAAAAAATAAATTATGATAAATTATACTAACTAGGTTTGTAAGGTTTGGAATATTCTTAAGAAAATATACATGCTCCCTGATTATTTCACTCAATAATAATTATTAATTTTATCTTTTAATGGATCACATGCTTGCACTAAATAACTCTTTTACTGAGCTTGTACCTTAAGTATTTTAACATGTATATAAGCCCGCGTTCTAGTAAATATGATTAATTAAGTTAAATAGACAGGGTTTATGCCAATTTTTTTACTAGTCAGAGTGACTAACATGTTGTGCTGTGTTTTTTAAATTTAATTTGTTTTATATTATAATGATGCAGGTTCAATGATAGTCATGCTATTTTCTTAAGATATTACTTTAACACTTAAAATTCCACCAATAAAAGAACTCTCTCTCTCCTTTTAATTAAAACAACATGTTATGTGCTGTAGTTCTATCCAGTTTTTTATGTTATTTATTTTTACTGCAAATTAATATATACTTCCTTTTTTTTTCAGGTAATTTCATTTCTGATATACGTCGGACCTACGAGTATTAATGCACCGAGTTGCACAAAGAAGCATATCCGAGATATATTAAGTACGTATGGCATTTGTAATAAAATCATAAAACCACATTTAAAATAAAATTGTTATATCAGATACACGATAACTAGTATTTTAACCACACTGTTCAGCTTACCACAAGACTGATAACACATAAAACATCTATTTTTCGTTGTATATCTATAATATTATAAATTGTATACATTGACACTTATTTCATCAACATATAAACTATTGAAGATAGACTCTAGTTAGTCCAAAACATGTAATCACTCATATAATAAAAAATACATGTGAAATCAAAACTTAATATTTTAATTTTGTTTATCTTTTAATTTAAATTAATATAAACTATTGTCTACTATGAGTTAAGTTGCGACATGTTTGCCAAATTGCTGTGGTAAACACTTTTAGGAAGTAAGTATTTATCGCAGGGTAACATTGCATAGAAGGTGAACATTGGGAAGCGAAGTTGATTTTGAACGAGACAATGGATCTAAAAGCTTAAAATCTCTTAATGATTATTGTGGCCATCTGTTTCAATTTGGTAACCGATATATATTCAAGAAAAAAAACGCACCAGATGTTATTGTTACGAGCTTGAAATATTTGCTTTTTGCGAAAAAAAAATGTGGCAGAGTATAATTCTGAAAACTATTTTCTTTTTTGTTCGTTTCTCTTCTGATAAGATTTTCCGGGTCTTTTGCTAAGAGGCCATGGAAACTCTTTAAGTAATAATGATATTTAATTAGTCATGAAAGTTCTTCGAAAGGAAAACTATTCCGCTCTTTCTTTTCTTTGGATGATTAAAATCGCCGGACAAAGTAAATTTCCGCACAAATCGGATCCAGGTAATCCGGACGAGGGCTCCCTCCCAGCCCACTTTTAGTTTTCAACTCAAGTATCAAGTTATAAGTTTTCTCGGAGCAAGTTCGCAGTGGCCGATTAATGAATATCAGTACTTAGTGGCTCCCCGAGGTGTGTGCAAACATTTCAGCATTTTAAACCCTTCAGCTTTATTCCTCGCCTCATCCCATCAGTTCTGCATTATGAAGTACATTCTGACATTTTGTGTATAGTTCTCGACTGCCTTTATGGACAGCGAGAACTCAGGATCTGCAGAAAATGCAGCTTTTGTTAATGCTCTCCTGCGGCATCGAAAGAACATATATTTAGAACGGTCCATTTCCGTCTTTTAACCATATAACGGAACACTTTATTCGTACCATCGTAATTACATTATTCAACGCAAGCACCTGTTTTAGAAATCTGTTATAAGGCTGTATTATCTTTTGATAAGATGCCATTATTTGCAGCCGTATAGAGAAAAGACGGAGGTAATAATGCGCTTTATAATCGGCACTTTGTTTCGATCGAGTATAGCTGCGAATCCCAGATATGGCGAGCTCGTAATAAAGACCATCGATTATCAGTGACATGTATACCAATATAACTGAATACTAACTAATGATAATGCTAATTCATGTATAAATAGAGCTCTCGTCAGTGCTGGTCCATTTCGCAGATGACTCACGGTTTGCCGAGATGGGGATAAGACGTTGTTTATTATTTTAAGTAGCGAAATGTTTAAACAATGTGGCTCGATATGTATCTTATGGTTTGTAATTATATGAGTCATATCTGTAATTAGTTAAATTGTATTCTTTTCATACGTAAAGTTTAAAAAAACTGATGGTTACTGATACTATTGAGATCTTTTATTACGAATAATCTAAATTTGTCTTATTCTTTATTTAAGAATGTATGGCAAGTTCCAATCCAAACTGCAGACAAATTTAAAAAAATAAAAAGAGCTTCGCATATCTACGGTCACATTCTTTTAGTGTTTATTACTGGCAAATCCCTCGTGAGAGTATAAAAGTGATAATTTACTTATACGTAATAAAAATCTCACTGTTATTATTTCATACAGATTATGATGCATTTTTTAAATTTCCGTTGTAGTTTTTTCACCAACATAAAATGTCCTTACCATTTTCAAATATCGTTTTTAATAGGAACTTGATTTTAATTAGATCGGTGACAAAATATTTGCTTTAATTCGATGGCTAATGGTCTGGTCTACGGCAAAAAAAAAAGTTGACGAGAAGACAATTTTTTGTTTGAACATAATTTTGATGTTTGAATGTAAATGATAATTTAATCACATACGCAGGTAAGATTGCATTCTTTGTTTGAATACCTATGCATTATTCTGACCATTACGAGAAGTTTCTCTTCAAATGGTCAATGAAATAACGGCGGTCAATAAAACAGGTATAAAACAAGGAGCTCCTCTCTTGAACTGCTCTCTCACCGCATTATTAAAGTCATAAAACGATTTAGTGTCTGTTTATACTTCTGCAAGAGACGTGTATCGGTAATTGTAGAATCGCTTTATAGCTGATATTGTTTGTATTATTTCTTGACGATATACTTGTACTAACTTAACGACCATTACTAATGAAGTGGATACATTAAATGCACGCCAAAATCAAGTGAAGTTGCATTTTTATACGAGTGAGATTTATCTTCTTCTTCTCCGTGTCAGCGACGTCAAATTATTTTTGCCCAGTATCTGGCAACATCGATGGTGTGTTGCCCAGCATTAGAACTTGATATGTGCAGCTTTTTGGGCACATGTAGCAGGATCTTAGGTGTGAGGCGGTCTGCAGGTCTCCACAGTCGCACAACAGTGACTCTCCCTGCCGAAGCATTCCCAACCGCTCGAGGTTGTCCTTTGTTATACCAGCTCCGGTTCTTAATCTGTTCAGGTATTTCAAGGTCCGCCAGTCCAGATTGTTCCCAGTTAGGAGGTCTTCCTTTGGCGTAATGGAATCCTCTGATGCGACTTGTTGCCAGAGCTGGAGTCTCTCATTTTCAGGACCGGATGTGAGAGGTTGTGTGGATCTCAGAAAGCTGCTTCGCGACTTGTCCGGGTGTTGGGGTATCTGATTTTACAAGCAGTGGGACGGTTGGTTGATTGTCTTACACATTTCTTCGGCGCATATGACTATGCGTCTTATATTTGGTGAGATTTATGATCTATATTAACTTGTATTACACGAGTAAATTATTTTAATGCGTGTGTGTGTCAGGTATATTCTTATACCGTTATTCGATAACGATTGCGGTGAAACTTGTTCATTAATGAAAAAACGTTAAATAAAATCTTTAAGAACTAAAAGTCAACTTTTAAAAGTATAGCGTGACTCTTAACTGAATCGCAAAAAGCAGAAAGGCTCCATTTTTTTAGAGAATGACTTTTCATATTGTTTTTTCATTTGTAGTTTGTGTGTTTTTGACAATGCTTTTAACGTTCTGTCGTGAGAAAAGACAGACAGCACTTCATGTAAAGATAATATAATAAAGTAAGCCGGAGAGTTTTTTAATTCATTATTATGTTAGTTCCGCTTGTGAAGTTGAAGGCCTTTGAAGAAATATTTCAGTTGTTTTTTTTGAAGAAATCTAGGCAGTTTTTCACTCAAAATTATTAATTTAATAATCTTATTTATTACATCTTTATATATTAAAAAAAAACAACTGTGTATATATGGATCGCATATGCATTCATATACCGTTTTACCGATTGCGATGAAACTTACAGGATGCATTACTTGCATATCCGTGATGGTTTTTGTAAGAAAAATCTTCTAATGACGGGAACAGGCAAACATAAATTAGCTATTTGTCAGCCAATGTTCTTTGATATTTACTATTTCTAATGCGGTACACAATTAAATTCAAATTTAAAGAATTTCGTCTAAAAATATAATTAATCCATGTCTACAAATTTTGTTTGATACGGGCTTATCTGTAGCTTACGTACGAGTATTTATTGCTTTTCTATTGACGACGTTCAATACATTGTTCAGTGAAGCCAAATAGAAAAGGTTTAAAAAATAATTGAATGACTACCCATTTCCTACTGTTTTATTGTCTTGTACTAGCTTGGACTGGATTTTGTATTTCATTTAATCAAAGTGGAGGTATACTCTTGTTTGGTCGTTTTTTCCCGTGCCATTTCCCTTCAGTAACTTTCTCAGATACATTGTCGCTGGGCAAAAACATGATCGATACGTTTTCCTTTTCCGCATACAATGTATTGGATGAACAGGTTTCTTTCGTTTATTTTAACCCACAATCCATTCATTTGTTCTCGATTAAGTGGCTTTCAACCGGTAGTCCTTGCTGGTAGTTTTGTTCGACTTTCACATTTGGAAAAAGCAATTTCGTCATCGTCTTATTTCGCTTATGCCAATTTCTTGAACAATAACTATCCACCATGAACACAATGAAACGTGTATTAAATCTTTTTAAATTTTGCCTTTGTGTTGAAAAAGAAAAGGGTATGGTTTATTTTTTAGATTTAAAAAGAAATGTTTTTTAATTTACATCTTTTGCATTTCATCTGTACTTCATTTTGTGTGCTCGTACATTAAACTTTAGGAATGTATGTTTATTGAAAAAAGTTTTCCATCGACCTTAATCGTTTCAAGTTTATTACGATCAAAAAATTCTTAAATTTGAATTGAGATTACGAAATCTTGCTTTTTTGTTTATAAAGAGATCTCAAATATGGATTCTATCGCAGCTTCTATTTTAAGAAATCAAACAAAATCTAAATTTAGAGAAGAATTTCTTTGATTGTCGTTAATTTCATTGTGGAAGATACTACAATATATAATTTAACTTTAACTGTAAATATACAAAAGAAACGACTTACCTACCACAATTACTTTAAAAATATATATGATTTATTTATTTGATACATTGAAATGTAGAATTAGTTATGTGGGATACCCTCCAAATCTCAAAAAATAGGATATATAAAAGGAACAAAAATAAATACTTAATATTTTATAAAAAATGTATACCTGTTTATATAATGTAGTACAATTGCAAGGTACTGTCAGGCACAAGAAGTAGTTATAAATGGTCTTCTCCAAAAAATATACAACCTCGAATTTATTCAACATAGTTCTTCGTTGCTTATCGTCGTGACGTCACGGTGCACGGTCGAGTTTCCTTTTATACCGTTTCAGTGAACTTCCGCTGAAGACATTACTGAAGTCCTGAAGTCATCACGGTTCGGGTCCTCGGTCATTACCGTCGCCTCACGCACCCGGCCATTTGTTTCCATTCATATCGGCCACATAACATTCCCTTCCTGAATAGGTCCCGACACTTGGGCCCTAAAAAGATAATTCCCGACGTCGGCGTTATCTGCTCTCTCGTCAGTCCTACGCGACCTTTTTTTCATGATATATACTAGATGTAACAAGTCAAATTACATGTTAACTATTTGATTGTTAACAAAATATTTTAAGCATTTCTTTACCAAGTTATATACCTTTTCAAACTCATTATAATAGTTCAAAACATAACAATACTTTCAAACTTATAATAACTAACGTCACTTAAACCGATTAACATGTATCTCTATCACAAACTCTAGTCATGTTAGTTGTTACTAGTATAAACGAAGTAGTAATTAAAATATTTGTACTAGCATATCTTTTTGTTGAAGTTTCTGTGTGATTATTATACACGTGTTAAAAAACATTGATTGTACATGTGTTAATTATTCGTTTCGTATTGTGCTTGCAAAAAACACCGTAAATTAAAATGATGTTTTTATTGTATGTTTTATAAAAGTAAACAAGTAAAATTATATTAAATTATGAAATCGAATGAAGTTAGTCTTTTGGGATAATTTTAATAATTAAATATATTTGATGAAATATGTCAACAAACAGGATCAACTATCTTATCAATTTTAAGCAAGAAGACCTAGATAAGGCTAGCAAAATTTTAAAAATAAATATTTTCAGGAAAAATCACCCAAACAATTTTCAGTGTAATTTCATGAAAATTATTTTCAGTGTGTACATTCCTTGGATTGTGGAACAATATTGCATTGTTTTCGTTTGTCCAAGTATGTGGCACTTTACTAGCGAAAGCCGGACACGTCAACGCGTTTCGGTCCTTTTTTCAGTTCCTTTTTTCAGTTTTAGCGCTGCTTTTTTTCAGTTTTCCCTGTTTGACGTGTTGTCAGCATGAAGGTCTGTCAGTTGCGAAGCGCTGGCCTTCGCATCGCTCGTCGGGGGTGGAATTGAAACTACGGACTAAGTTTCCGAACGTGATTTGCGTCTGTAAAATGGTCTTTCATGACGGCAAATTGCCTCAATCGATTATCCTAATCCCAACTATACCCCACTACTTCAAAATTCACTCATATCACATACTATTCGAATACCTATTTTTACATAATCGTATTGAATGTATAATATTATTAAATTTCTTAGCAAAATAAGTGTGGAAAATAGTATCGACATCTTTAGTTGGACTATCAAATTAATTGTCGTATCATGCTCCACGTCTTTTATTGTTTTTTTTTTCATTTTAAATAATACTTAAATCAACAATTTAATACGTGTATAGTATAAAGTGGGTTGAGCTGCTGCTTAGGAATGAATGGTTCAGGCATTGGCGTCGTCAAGTTATTTGTTGAAGATATCTTTAAAAAATTAGATTAACAAATCCACAGGCCCTGCTATGAAACTCGTCGAGAGCCATATGTTCCCAGGTGGACTTATAGGTGAACAAATGTCTTGGAATAACGCATGTACAATGGAAACCGACAAAGAGTTAGCGGCAGCTTTTAAGATCTTTATGCGCTAGATATATAACGGATATACAAGAAATTAATGAACATATGTACAATTCACACAATTTTCTAATACAAAATAATAGAGCTATTGCTATTGTGTAACAGTGTTTTACGTTTACGTTTAATGAAAATTTTATATTATACTCTTCATTCATCTCTGATTGTTAGTTTTTTGCGTACTTTGTTGTTTTTTGTTAACAATTCGTGTATCATGATGTATAAAATATTTGAAAAGTGTTTTTTCGATTAAATGTAAAAAAAAAAATTAGAATTAAACGAAAATAATGATTTTCTTTCCGTCACATATTTTCTTACATTAAAATGAAACTACGTTAGATAATAATTCATTAATACAATAATATTTTCATTAAATGTTTGATTTATAATAATCAGTGTTGATTGAAGATTATTGTAATCTTATAAATATGATTCAAAGCGTCTGCTGATTACATGGAACTATAATATTTGAATTTATGTTTAGTTATTTAAATGTGTATAATTTATATGAATATAATTGTATCTCAGTTATTCTACATTTCGTGTAATTAAATTCAATTGAAGTTTTTTTATATGAATTGTTTGTGCTTCCCATAAACTATTCTGAGAATCTAAACCAGTCATTGTTAAACTTTTCAGCGAAAAAAAAAAAATTAAAGAAAAAGTACCCTCTACCCAAATGAGAATGTTTATATTTTAGTACATTGGTATTATTTGACCAGTTGTTATGTAAAGTTCTTACCACCACCGAATTTAAATAATTCAACCTAATTATTAATTTTGCTTTTTTAAACATAAATTTTTATGTAGTATTTGTGGGTTTTGGGTTGAGCTGTGTATGGAAAATTTCTCATTTTCTCCGATATATCAACGGCCATTGCCATAGTCATTTTCAGGATTAAAAACACGATCATCATTTCTAAAGATAACTCCTGTAATGGTGGTCGAAATATTGGAGAAAATGAGAAATTTCCCACACTCGGTTTAGCTCAAAACCTACAATTCCAAATCCAATAGTGTTAACCAACAAAATTATTGATAAATCACGTTGTGTACTGTACATAACATAGTTAAAGACCACGGTTTCACACTTACTGAAGGCTTCATCAGTTTATAATCAGCTTGAAATAATTCATTAGAAAATATTTTTAATATATTTAATATGAAATGAAAATATATGTCACACAAATAATTAGTAAAAAAACACGATTGTCCTATAATGTTTTCCAATAATCATAGTAGCACCACTTAGAATAAAAGAAGAACAGAAATGTTCTCTGGTGATAATTTTAAAAAAGTTGTTTTTTTTAAACCCATTTACAAACATACATTTTACAATTCCCAGTCCTTTATCATATTCGGTGAAGTACTTTACGGAACAATAGGAATAAATTCGCGAAACATGAGAAACCCTTCTTGAAATACCAGTTGTGAATAACTGAATTATTTTCAAGGCCGAAGAGAGTTCTGTAAAATAATAATTTTACGTAATTAAATTCGTTTTAGATTTATTTGAAGATCTTCATTCTCATTACTGAAATTGTAATGCTTGGAAAATTAATGCTTTATTTTATTAATTTTCAAAACATCTATTATATTTTTAACTATTTATAATTATTCATGGTATTGTAAAACGTACATTTTATAATTTAAAATATTTTTGATAATTATTTATTTATTCAATAAATAATACCTGTTAGTGTCTTTCCAATTTTCAATTTATTTTCTTTTAGAAACATAGCAAATAATAATATTTAATTCATCTCTAAAACAGTATAATGGATAAATAAGAATTTATAAATAACAGAAAAATATAAGGATCATTTAAAAAGTCCCGGAGCCCGCTAAACAGAAGACTCCACGAAATTACTTTGATAAATAAATTCTTTGAGCTCATGTCGAAACTGGGCTTCTCTCTAGTGCAATATATCAATATTCGATGCGATATCGTTGAACAGTCTGATCACTCTCCCAAGACGCATAGTCCCTGGCAGGTTAGTATTACCTCTAGGAAGAACAAACAATCTGTGCCTCCTTATCCTTAAATAATTGTCAGGGACGAACAAACCAATTTCAAATAAAATATCAGGATTTCTGAACACGCCGCGCACTAGGCGAAAGAAATGCATACTCAAGCACACATCTCTTCTAGTTCTCAACTCATTGTATCCCAACATACCCCGTATAAAGTTAGATGGGTACAGCCACGGATAATATCCATACATCCTCATGTAAAGAAACCTCAAAATTTTCTTCTGAACTCTCTCTAACATGAGGCCATATTTATACTCGTGTTATGTCTTCAGTATCCATATACTATATTTTCCCGGATGAACATCCGGGTGAAGAGATAACTTAGAATGACGCACAGATAATGGCAGCTATGATAACCGTGTGACTGAAATTTCTGGATTTTATTTAATATACTCCAGACGTAAGGGATTCTTATATGATTTTTTAATGTTTCACAGGTAAGCCCCAAATAACGATAGTAAATAACGTGCGCTTACTTTCAGTTATTTAAAGTATTTAAACATTTATACAAGCTCGGATTCTAGTAATTATAATTTATTTAGTTAAAGTTACCCAATTGGTGTAAATTTTATTCTACATTCGTAAAATTCCAATCATTGCTTATTAATTATAATAAGTCGTTCCGAGAACAAATAGATGATACCTGAACATAGGACTGTGGTCTATGACGTTAGCGGATTAACACTCCACATGTAGCGCTTAGCCATGTGTAACATGGTAAGCGTCATAAAATCACCATCAGTCGGTATTATTGATGTGTTGAAGTAAAAAGAATACCAGAGCAATTCGTTTGATAAACAATGACACTATTACGTCTAACCTGCAATCACTGGAACACAGGCGTAAAATTGGTTCACTTAGTCTTTTCTACCGTTATTACCACGGTCGCTGCTCTTCGAAACTTAAAGAACTTATTCCTCCAACACCCACCCATAACCGATAAACTCGTCTTATACTTGTCGAACATCCACACGCGGTTAATGTGTGTCGACCAAGAACTGTCATTTTCCAAAGTTCCTTCCTTAATGCCACCGGTAAGCTTTGGAATGCTCTCCCAGCGTCTGTGTTTCCTCCTTCCTACAATCTGGATCTCTTCAAGAAACAGATAAATATACAGTTGCGGTCTTCCCAACCCACACACAAATACGAACACAATACACGTTTCCTGCATGCAGCTTATAGCCTCCCTGGCTGAGCGTAATAGAGTGCATTGGTCTTGATTGGCTGTGCTCTCCTGCATGCGATTACATAAAAAATATATGAAGGGATTAATCGGATATCAGAAAAGGCAGCCTTCCATAGTTGATCAAGAAATGGAAGTCGTTGTGCTTAATTTGCTCGAATATGAAAATGAATTTTTGTTTTTGAGTTATTATGAGTGTAAATCTAATTTAATATGCTTATAAGATTGTTATTGATATTAATCTTGATATATTGTAGATTTAAGCCACCACACGTGGGCACAATGGCGTCTGAATGTCAATATTGACTGAGTTCTGTTACCGGTTAGATAATCAGTGCGGCCTGCACGTGCGCTCTGCAGATTGAATTATGTCGCGAGGTTGCCCGCGTGTTGCCCTGCCACACTGGCAACACAGTAGCAACAGCCTGGCAGCATCCAGGCAACATACTGGCCAACACGTCAACACGTCAGCGGTGCCTATCGGTGATTACCTTGCAACGCTTGCACTGACACCCGCTGTTCAACCAAACGAACTGAACTGAATTTTACCCAATACTAGCTGACCTGGAGAACTTCGTACTGCATCGGAATGTATAATTGTATGAAAATCAAAATAAAAAAGTATTTTAATAACATTGAATAGAATGTAATTATACTGTAGCAAGGCTTGTCTTTATCCTCATCCATTTATTCTTCAATACTAACGACGCTGTGATAAAATTATTCATAAAAAAATATCGAAATCAGTCATTTAGTATAGCATTCGTGATACTCTTTACCATCTAAAAAGCCGTTCTATATTAAATGTATGAAATAATGAGTTTGTATTTTTTTTTTCCGTGATTTTTTCTATAGTTAAATACGATTATATATTTTTTATTCGAGATCGAGACAAATCCAACAAACCAAAGATTATAAAAATCAGTCCAGCCGTTCTTGAGTTAAAAATGGTGTAATTAACACTACTTTCTTTTATGTATACAGATATTATGATACTTTCTCATTCCATGAAGTGTCTCTCGGATGTGACACGTTCTTAATTTGTGTGTTTTACAATACAATGTATTTTATTTTTTCTTTTCTTTCAGTAAATGGGGTGCACTTTTTTATTGGAGAAATAAATTGGTGCCGATAATAAGAATCGTTTCTCGTTGCCTGTGATTTTTCCAGTCTTGTTGAAAAATGGCTCTCGATAACGTTATTATACCATGAGTACAGCTTTCTCAGGCGGTCTATACTTGCAGCGTTAGAGGCGCGATTCTGCAGGAACTGTGCGATATCTTTATTCGCGGGTATATGCGAGTTCACTGGCGAGTTAAGGGGCAAGTGCGGGAGTGAGTTCATGGGCGAGTGCTTGGTCCAATACTCACTCAGTTCACACAGGCGTGTTCTAATGATAATTGAAAGCGGACTAGTGCGAGCAACATATGTGACCATAAAATAGAAAAATAAATATGGATAAAGAGTAACAGGACAAGACCTTGGTCTTTTACATACTCTATGACGCTCAAAGGGCGTGGTTAAGCGCTGTGTGTAGTGGAGGATATGTAGTGGTCCCTTACGTGTTTGTATTGATGGGATTGTAAATGTTAAATAATTTTAAAAAATGTTTATTAAAGAGACATACATTGTATGCAGGAAGAAATGTATTTAATATAATTTTTGTTATTTTTAATGGGTGAATCGATACATATAGAAAGCATTCAATTAATAATATTGATATTATTTTTCTAAAATGATATTTTGAGAGTTTTATTTTAATTTTATTTTTGTTACACTTTCAACCATCAAATAATAACAAATCACGATGAAATCGATTTAAAAAAATCTCAAACGAAAAATTAACGAATTATTAAATTTAAATCTAAAACTTCATCCATTAATTCAATTTTTTATCGTAATGCCATAATTAAGTAACTATTTATAACAAGTATATCAACTATTGTATTTATTGAAGCATTTTTTATCCGTTGCTTGAAGACATCATTAAATATCTTTACTGAAAATATCTCCTGAACACCACAGTCCTTGAGATGACCGAAGATTGTCTTTCAAGTCTAGTACATACTGGCCTATCGATATACTAAAGCACCTCCCATACAAGCAACCTTGGTTTGGAGTGCACCTCATATTAGAAGCTATACACACCTGTACAATAATAATGTACTATTTTTATTGCACTAATCCAATCAGCCGCTTTCTCGTGCGGGTTTTCTGCCTCACCGCTCGACCCTTAACCAGACTATCAATAACAATTATTGGATTTGCATTATTGTGAGTGATTTTCTCTATATTGTAATTGTGATTTGTAGAATTAATCTATTGTAGGTTTTAATTGTATATTTTATCTTGAAACTTTTTAACTTCATGGATTTACTAAGTACAGAGTTGTGTAATGCAATTTAAGTGTTGCCAAATAATTAAGGAATATGGATTTTTAAATGTTTTTTTTGTACAAACGATTGCATGATTCATTATTAGATGAATGGTGTACTTTTAATTTTAAGAACTGAAGTAATTTTCCGCTCTTATGGTTGATTGAAACGATTTGCAACTGACATCAGCATGATATAGCCTTTGCTGACTGGTACCGAAAATCTCGATATACAATCTTTCGTCTCTTATTTCTGTTCGCTTGTCAGACATGAATGTGTCAGTCATATTGACATTTGAGACTAGTGATATAGACCGCCGCTTGTGGCGCTAGGCGAAAGCCCATAACGAGCTCGGCAGTTGCTGACGGCCGAGAAGGTCGCATTACGGCCGGCCGGCATGTCAATCTGCCTGGGCCAGAAGCTTGTAAAGTTAATCGTAAATATATGTCAATGTGCTTCAGAAAAAGTCTTTGTTTTACTGACCTGCTCCTCGTCATGCCCTCACGTGACTGAATAACACTTTTTTTAAAGAGAGGAGGATGTTACAACATGCAAATAATGGAAATATACTATGATCACCAAAGAAAGCATTAACCATTAAATTTATGAAAGAAAAAATCATTAATCCATTCAGTCTTCGCGTATCCTCTACCATTGGCAACCATTATAATATGAGTCCTTTTATCTATTTCAGAGAATCGCGAAATAATCTAGGCCCGGTGGAATTCCACTACTTCGTTTCGTCTTACGTATTTCATTTCCTTCAAATCCATTAGTGCAGAGCTCCGCAACCTTTTCTCATCTACGGCACACCAAAGCACTTCTTTGGATTCTGCGGCACACCAAAGTTCTCACCTTGAATACCGCGGCACACTAAAAACAAAAAATAGATATTAATTTGATCAATTTCACTTTTTTTTTAATTTCATTTAGAACTTAATAAAGCAAGTACCTCGTTGTATGTCTACATAAATAGGCGATAGGCGCTGGGAGCTTAAGGACCGTTGTATTTTTTTTTTTTTTTTTAAATATTGCCTTATTTGATCGCGGCACACATGTATCTGCTTACGGCACACCAGTGTGCCGCGGCACACCGGTTGCGAAGCACTGCATTAGTGTATTCGCACATGGTATTATTCATTCCTTTTCCTCGCAGTATTCTGTTTTATCGTTAGAGCATGTTCGCGCAAGAGAACTCATATAATTTCAGCGTCTTCTTCATAACGAGGCTCCTGAAAAATGTTTCAGTTAATAAACGCATTTTCAGGATGTCTTACATTATAATATTACAGTGATGTATGAAATACGAACGTAGACCTTTTTGAAGAAATATATTTTATTTACAAAGCATTTCTTCATCTCAAGTTGTACGTTTTTAAAAATGTACTTGTAATTTATTACTCAATAATTTCACGACTTTGTCTATTTTCCGTTACGTTTAACAGAGACCACAGTTTGACTATATCTAGTGAGCTCAACGGTATATACAGGGAGCGGTGAAAAGAGCTGACGGTTTTAAATCAAAACGACGATGAAAACCGTCAGCTTTTTTGCCGCTCCCTGTACAAAGATGCATAGACGCAGCAAGTAGAAAAGATACAAGATGTTTTTGTAATGATTAGATAAACTACAAGTGTTATTTGATCTCATTACTGTTTTTGGTGGGTTAAGGAATTATGTAAATATTTTAATACATCAATAATTCTAATATACAAGTTATACTTACGAATAAATTGATTGATAGAATTTAAATATTTTAAATAAACGTATAGCTTAGATCAATAAATAATCATAGTTTTTAATAATACTGTGACGAATACCACGCCAACGGACAGGGGTCGTGCTCCAGACTTCTAAACAAAAAGTCCCCACGAAACGCAAAAACCACGTCGCTAAATCTCCTTCATTAACAATTAGTTTGTAAAACTAACATTACAATACGAGAGAAACGTCATATAAGATGATGTTTGTTTTGAATTTGTATACGTATAAGTTTTTTTTTTTTAAACAAATATAAAAAGATACATTTTTTACACAGTAATTTACATTCCAAAGTTTTTTTTTTTCTCTTTTTTTCTTTTTTTTTACATTCGCTTACCACACCACTTAAAGATAAGATCTTGTGCATGGCGTGGGATTCATCTATGTTATTTCACAGTTTTATATATTTATATAGAATTTTACATATACACATTTACACATTTACATGATTTTGATATAATACTAATATTATATAAATAAAAATATAAGACACAATATATAGCATTAATCTAAAGTATATATAATTAATAATACATTTTTAGTACATTTCATTATTTCAATTTGTTATGCAGTTACGTCGGTTCTGTTAGTTAATCTTTTAAAGTACTGTATTATCTTTTCAATCAAAATATTCATATCACTGATCGCTTTTATTTCCCGAGGAAGATTTTTGAAATTAACTATTCCGTTGTATTTGTAACCATTTTATGCATGTTTTGTGTTAAATTTTGGTATTAATAAGTTGAACATATACCTAGTAGAATGACAAGTGTGCCAGTTTTCAATTCTCCTTTCTTTAATGGTCTGCAATATAGTGTATTTTTGGTATAATGTATCAACCGTTGGCACTTTGAATTTATTGTAAAGGTACATATACTATACATAAAATTCTTTTTTTCAACGCGTCAATCCAAGCACAAAAATAACGGCAGAAGCGGGATGCGAACCGCGGACCTTGGAAACCAACTATGCCCAGGTATTCATACCGCTCGGCGAACTGCGCCATTGCTATGCCTAGACTGACTTGCGTTGAAGTAGTTTCAACGCAAGTCAAGTCAGTCTAGGCATAGCAATGGCGCAGTTCGCCGAGCGGTATGAATACCTGGGCATAGTTGGTTTCCAAGGTCCGCGGTTCGCATCCCGCTTCTGCCGTTATTTTTGTGCTTGGATTGACGCGTTGAAAAAAAAGAATTTTATGTATAGTATATGTATATTTCAGTAATAATAATATTGTAATATAGTCAATGATCTATAAAAGTAGATTAGAATATGGAAATAATAAAATAATATTCTAATAAAAAAAATAAAAAAATCATATTATTGTAAAGGCTTTCTGTTGGGTAGGTGGGAGGCCTTTTCAAAATCAATTAAGTTATTGCTTCATCTGTTTCTGGTATGCTATTCGAAAATCTAATTTTAACGCTTGGTTACTATTATACTTAAAATGATTTTTTTTTGTCGTTAACCAAGTCTTTTGACGCTTTTTTACGAAGAAATGCATTCAAGTTTTAATATTAACTTATATTTCTAAGTCGTTTATTGCCAGATGCATTTATCGTGATAAGTTTATAAAATTTATGGAAATCCGAAGGCGAAATTTAATCCACTCAGGTGACAAAGTGTATTTCTTCCAGACGATTAACCTAATTCAATGCTCGAATTTAAAAAATGAGCAAAGTGCAAACTGAAAAGCAAAAAAGATATTCTTTATTTCAATTTTGAAACCGGTTTTTAAAAAAATTATATTTTGCAAGTAGATCCTCCCGTTAATGTGATATTTATATTTATATTTTATTATCCTTCCATATCCTCTCGACTAACTGGTGCATACGGTCGTCACAAACTATCGCTATAAATATGTCAGTCGCCATTGTTCTCTCCCTATCTCATGTCAGTTCTGCTTTCCGGAGCTCCGTCGAAATACATTCTTGTTTATCAACAATGCTTTTGATTGTACTATACCCGCCTCACACCCGCATCACACCGGAGGACAGTTAAGTATTCTTAATGATGCGCTCATTCATATTATGATCAGTTAGCAACTGATAAGTCCAGTGGGAGTCCCCTCTGATCAATTGTGACCACTGCACAGAATTACTAAAAGAAATAACCCGAGAAAGAGATTAGAATCGCATTCACGGGTTGTAAGGAGATGGCAGATAGATTCTCTCACCGAAAATACAAGCGAAAATGGTAAATGCATGGATTTTGTAAATTATTTTTCAATAATTTAATGACCACAAAGTCTTCATGCCCCATAGGGCCAAAGCGATTCTCTCGAACTGCATCGAAAAGGACTCAATTATCAATTATCTTTTTTTTTGTAATTTTCCTAATCTTATTTACCTGAATATTTCGTCACCGTTCTTGGCTGCTTGTGATTAATACACAATAGAATGTACCTGTCGTTCTTTTACGATTTCAAAATACCTTGTTTGGTGATAAAAATTTAAACTTATTACTCGTAAAGCAGCAGGTGAATAAAGCTCATAAAGCAAAGCGCGACGGAGTTTTATTATATGACATTATTTCCTCTTGAAAGCTCAGAAAATGCGAAAATGAAATGCATGACGGAATAAGCAATTTTCCTTTAGTACCACACTAAAGTCGCTAATATCCCCCGCTATAGACTGCCGCGCATAAATTTAAATTAAAATAATGAAGACGGGAAGGGATTAAACCATAAAAAGTTGGTAATATTCATTACATTAGGAACATTGTTCTTAGCAGAGTCGTAGCTTTATACAGAGTGACCTAAAAAAACAGGAAGTTTGTAACATTTTAATAAAACCAAATTTAATTAAAGAATTTTAGTCTTTAATTTTCCACTTAAGAAAGAGTAATGGAATTTAACATTTTTGAAATAACGTCTTTAAGATAGTGTCCTTCTGTACTAATGCTTTTCACTCCTCAATAACCGCTTCAATATCTCAGTTATCTTGAATTCGTGAATTTTTATCCAATTGAGGTGTAACGAATGTTGGAATGAGTATCGATTGTTACTGTGATTATATGTTTATTTGAAAAAAGTTCCGATCATTTATTTTAATGAAACAACACATCATACGGTCAACTTATTAGTGTGTAAAGGATGCCCATGAATTTTATTATTATTATTGCCTTCCAGTAACGGTAGTTCTGCTTATGTTCTGCTTATTGGTTATTGTTTCAACATACTGCATTGCAATTAATCGAAGCTATGCGTGAATCCTTCAGTGATCGTGTGATCTCGAGATTTGGTATCGTTTCCTAGCACCAAAGATCGCCAGATATGTCCGTTTGTGATAATTCTTGCGAGGCTATAGTAGTAAGTCTTAAGTATACGTGACTTGAAAAAGAACTCTGGATAAGTTCAAACAGAGAATTCAGGATAAAATTCGTAGTATTCTAGCAGATACGTTGCAGTGATCAATGGGGTAAATTTGCTGCAGATGTCAAGAATGCATTACTACACGAGGATGGCAAAAAAAGCGCGTAGATGCTGAAATACGACCAACACAGGCTGCCAACGGGTGTCAATCGCCAGAACCAGGCACACCAGGACACGGTACAGTTCTCAACACCAAAAGGCCCCACGAACCGCTGACAAAACTCTACGCCACATCTCGTCCTATACATCTACGGTCAGTTGGTAAAACTAACAGTGGTGTTATCACAGTTTTATTGGATAATTAAAGAATTTCAGTTTTTTGGGTCACGCTGTATAAATCTTAAACAGGTTTATTATCCAACAGAAAACTCATCATTGTACTCGCTAACGACGGGAGCTTTAAAATTTTCTTTTGTTGGCGCCTTGTTAGGTTCATGACTTCAGGCTTCCTAATCTAAGTCGCAATCAATCGCTTAGCCGAAAATACACTTCGTTGTTTATTTAAAATAATTATTAATTCAAATTTTTCTTTACATTTTGTACCGAAAGCGCGTGCCGGATTTTTGCGTTAATTAATTAAATTAAAAGGCAACATTAAGGTTTTCCTCGTTATATTTTTAGACCTAAATGTTTCTTTTATGAAGTAGCTTGATATTTAGAAAATGATAATAGCGTCTTGCTAGGGATAAAATGTTTCAAGTAAATATATATATATAATCGTGTCGGAAACAACAGGGTCAGATCCTGTCTGCCCAGAAGTGGGCGACGTCGATGGCGTTACTTCTTGCCATCATCAGGTCTTCCTGGGTGCAGCTATTCGGGCACAAGTAAATAAAGCCTACATAATCTTATTCCAATGAAAAATAAATTAATGATTCTTAAATTTTTCTTTTTGGATTATAAACTTAAATTTTAAAGTAATGGAATAATTTCAATGCGTTTATAGTCAATAAAAAAACAAACAGCGGCAATAGCACATCATTGACGCGGTTCTCGTTAGATGACCGAAGTTCAGCAACTTTGGGTACAGATCAAAACTCTGATGGATCACTGCCTGTTGATATCCGCTTGTCGCTGGTTAAGCCGATCCTTAGAACAAATTAGACCAGGCCTCAGGAACGTCGGGTGCATCAAAATATCTTCTTAAAATAACGATTAACAAAAATTTAAAAAATGTATGAAAAAAACTCTGAAAATATATATGTTTCCAGGTGGATCTTTAATTGAAAATGTGTCTTGGGAAGAACGTTGGACAAAGGCAACTGATAGAAATGAATTGCGGTAATTTTTAATAAACATATTTTCCAAGTATGGAAAGAAGAAAAAAAACTTGAGTAATGTGAAAATAAATGCATTTTGCATAGCAAATATAACAGCTTAAATGCTGCAAAACTTACTCTGGTAATGAAAACCAACGGGCGCTTTAATTGAATAAGCAATATTGCTAGTTTCCACATTTTCAACAAGTAGAAATGTTTCCATACAGGTTGCAGTCTTAATACTGGATTACGTAGCAATTCAGTGCACCAAACTAATTAACAAATAAGACTACTTATAATATACTCGTTGGATATTGCTAGGATAATACTATATATATATTTATGCGATATATTTCAGTAGCCATATATAGTAGAAGGCACCATATGTTGATTTCAAGAACGTTCAGGATAGCGAATTTATGTGTGTTTTTAATTTGATCTAGTTACCAAAAACATTTGGTAGATATACACTAAATATTTATCTTGTCATACCTGTTTGGATGTTATTTGATCCTTAAGTGATACATTTTTGTTTATATTTCTAGATCTCTTTTTCATGACTCGTACGTTATTTCTTTTAACCGTGACACTTTAATCCATTTCGTCAGATTACTCTTTTTATTCGATACAGGTTTGTAGGTTACTTTTTTTTTTAAAGCATAATCAAAGTACACAGTGCAAATCAAAATATTTAAAGTAACAAAAAATACATTTTTTTTATAAAACCAATATCGGTCTACCGCTTTCAGGACAAAGTTGTCCGTCCGAAACCGAAAAAAACTCTCCGAAACCGGCAGACTTATAAAACTTAAACTCTAAACTTAAAAAACTCGGTGGTCTAAGTGTATTATAGTATTCATTAATGTGTCACACCACAAATATTAATATATTTAGTTATTCCTAGAAAATGTTCTCAGATGACCTAGTCTTATGCTATTTATACTTCAAAGTTTTTGTTGTATAGAAATAAAGACAATAAATTCTGTTCGTATATTTTTCCATATTATTCATGATTTACTATGTAATATTGAATTACACGGTATTAATAAGGGATTGTCTGATAATATGTCAGCTTTTTTTCATCAATGAAAATCAACTGATGCGATTCGTGGCCCGAGGTAATTAGTCGTGTGAGCGCCATTGCTCGTCGGTCGCTCGTCAGCCGCTCGTCGGCCGCTTGTCATTTTATTCGTAACGATATTAGCTGAGCGAGGTAGCTGATTTAACGAGGACGCTTTTTCGTACGTTCTCATTGTCCGACAGTGACATTTAAATCATTATTGAATTTGAAATGGACATGCATTGTGTGACTTCATATGTCAGTAATAAAGGCCTAACGATATTGCATTATGTGATGTCGTTTTTATCAATTTAAACACTGCTAATGTAGCAAATATATGCTAATTAAAGCTCTAATTAATAGTTCTTTGATCGCTTGTGGAATTTCGTGTTCATCGTTAATTAATTGTTAGTGAATTATAAATAAAGTATCGTTCGAAATTATGTATATTTGATTTGAGATACTTTACAGTTAATTGAAAACGCATTCCTTTTATAGTAATCTTTATTATTTTAGTGTTGACAGGTAAACTTTATTTTTTTATATAATTTTTTTAATTTTTATTAGAATATTATTTTATTATTTCAATATTCTAATCTACTTTTATAGATCATTGACTATATTACAATATTATTATTACTTAAATATACATATACTATACATAAAATTCTTTGGCGTTTTTTAAATTTAATTGCTTTTTAATTTAATTTTGCTTTTTAATTTAATTAATTTTTTTAAATTTCTAATGGCGCAGTTCGCCGAGCGGTATGAATACCTGGGCATAGTTGGTTTCCAAGGTCCGCGGTTCGCATCCCGCTTCTGCCGTTATTTTTGTGCTTGGATTGATGCGTTGAAAAAAGAATTTTATGTATAGTATATGTATATTTAAGTAATAATTTATTTTTTTATTTTCTGTAAATGTATAAATAAATATTTTTTCTAAAAAAAACCCATCGTTATTCCATATCACTTTTTTTAACCGAAGCATATAGTTGTCGCGAACTGACGCCAAAAAGCTCACCATGGTTTTATCCTATCCCATGTAGGTTCTAAATCCCGAAACTGTGCGAAATAAATCCTATTGAAAAAAAAATTAAAGGCTTCTACAACGGACCCGAAAATGACAACTTTAGTTACTGCTCTTTTTCGGTATCCATAGGATACACATCCCAGCCTGGTCATTCTTACTTTCTTAACCGACTTTAGGATGGAAGGCTGCTTATGTTTAGTTCCTGAAGGCTTTCTAGGATGGCGAACTCCCGGGATCTTGAAGAAACGGCATCTATAGTTTTTTGTGTAGTTCATGTTTCCATTAAACGTAAACTATAAAAAAAAATGTTTTCTATACTAAAAAGTGTGGTTTAAAGCATTTTTTTTATAGAATCCGTATAAAATAAAGGCCATATACAGGCGCATTTAAATGATTAATGCCGCAAACTGTAAAAATAAAATAGCGAATAAATTCGATCGAACAAAGTAATACGAACCGTTCACTCCGTGGTTAGAAAGTTAGCATAAAGTTTTTACAATAGTTCCGGCGTGCATAAAATTTCTTTAACCCACTTATAAATTACGTAACTTTGGCCCTCCATAAATTTTAAAATTTATCGCTTTTCTTCGCGGCTAGTTAATATTATATCGGCGATTATAACTTTATGCCCGAGAGAAAGTAACGCAGTGTTGGCGAATAGTAAATATTAGAGGGGCGGACTGCACAGATAGGGCGGCTAACGCTTTCTTTGGTCAGTCGAGTAGAAGACACGATCGTAAAATATCGCATTACCGATTGCTATACAACTGATAATTAAAGTATCTTACTTGAACTACTAGAAGTTATTTTTACATTCAATTAATAAATTATTTATTATTTAAATACTGTGGTATATTTGTAGATATGAACTGTAATTTATTGGTAAAACTTGATGTTTATATGGTATTTAAAACAAACATTTCACTAACTGAAATTACAAAAAATACTTATTGTAACGTAAAAAATATTCATTGTATTGATTCATTTATTCTCACTGGACGCGAGTCTTCATTAAAAAGTACTCCGAAAATCGCTTGGTTGTTAATATTTTTCGATATATGAATTTTTTGTGTTTTTTTTTTAATTTATTTTTAAGTAAACACGTACAGGAGAATACCGACAGATGGTGATAGCAATTCTGAAGTTTCATCAGTGGAATTCTATGACACTTACCATGGTGTGCATATGGCTAAGCGCTGCACGTGTAGTATCGATCCGCCAACGTCATATACTACAGCCCGAGATTCACGCGTCATTCTTTTTATTACAGGAATTCACTATGAATTGGTGATCTTCACGGGACAACTTTCGTCTACCACCACTTTTTATTAATAGGCTATGACTGACATTTGACGGGTGAAGGATTATATTGTAAATGTTTCGGGTCAGGGATCTAATTCACAGCAACCGGGGGGTATTTTATAGCTCGTAAATTTATTAAAAATGCATTTATTTTAAATCTCTGTCGGAGATCGAACCCATGACCTTTGGCTTGCACAGCAAACGCTTTGACCACTGAGCTATACCCGCTGGCAAAATTATAAAAGTTGAAATACTTAACCCTTAGATCCCACGTGCCTATAAAGTAATTTAAGAAGATTGGATGATTATTCCGATTCTCCCAAATCCCGAACCGATTAGTCCTAAGGGCCGTCTCACCCCGAATATAATGGTCAGTTGTGGAAGTGAAGAAATATGGGGAGGAGGATGAGGATGGGAGAACACTGCCTGAAAAGGATACAGCAGCGATATGTTCAGGGCGTGAATTACTGGTTCATTTTACCTCTCCGTAGAAGCTGCGGGAAGCAGATTGTAGGATAAGGCGAGAACCATGGCGGCTGTCAGATTGTTTTTACGTTAGTTCTTGACGGTCATATGCTCCGGTTAGAGTAGCGGATATGGAAATGGCAGCAATCTAAATAAATAAATGTCTAGACGCATTTCTCGTTACTTTATTCGTAATAAATCAGCGACGGGTAATATTCCGATGTCGTGAAAATTTCATATGATCGTTCTGGATCTATTCCGCTAGACCAGCAATAATAAAGACCATTCCGGAACTGGATATTCTTTTGCTTTTTCCTCTCGGGCACTTGGCGTGTCTCCAGTGACGCTTTTCGCGACCATTCGCTAACACACGCCAGAGGTAGCAAACTGAATGCGAAAGTTATGCCATTTATTTTTAATTTTTATGCGTCACACTTACGTCACAAAATTCATGTTAAATTTGATGCAATACATGCAATTTGAACTGGGCTACATGTTTTGGTAATCGCATCGCTCTTCGCCTCATATCAAATTAACCTTGCTTACCAGAGCTTCGCACAAGTACATTCATTATATTCATACTTTGTGCCATAATTAGTTGTCAACTATACTTTTCATATCGCCTCTGCCTTTTGAAGCTCTGCCGAGTAAATTACATGTATAGTTCCCAACGGATTTTCAGGTCGGTAGAAGCTCGACGACATGAAGAAAATATTTTTTTAGTTTATGATCTCCTGCGACATCTGAAGTACTCTTACACGTCTCAGTCAGCTACTTCGTATCTTTACCGACTATATTATGGATGGAAGCTGCCTTATCGACTCTCTCAGTTCGTTATTCTTCACAAAGTCAAATTGTAGTTTCCCCATTATACGGTTGCATTAGCTTTTGATGAGATGCCAAGAATTTTAACCAAATCTTTGTTTTTATTTACGTCCTAGATGGTTGTCGGAAACTAAGAGTATTATTGCGAAAACTGTCAAGCCCTGAAATGCATAGCTAACTTGCGACGATGCAAAGAAGAACATATAATGAAAAATCTATGACATCATTTCGTGTCGACCAAATGTTCCAATTAGGGAGCGACAATTAAATTTCGATTTCGAGGCTCGAACACAAGCAAAATATGCACGCCTAGTAAGGGGAGCCATTGAAATCAAAAGACATCCCATCAACATCAACAGGGATGACGGTTTGACTCTCAAAACAGCATGGCTTTCACCTCTAGCACATACTCTAAAACCTGTACAGACAAGCAAGGACGACCAGAGGCCGACATGACGTTCGTGGAGGTACAATTTTTAGAACATACCTACCGTATTCTTAGAACATAACCACGATTCTCCGGACCAATGAAATTTGAGTATGTAGTTGCCATGGTGATATCAATAACGCTCGTAAAAAAATTATCTGATATCAACTCACAACTAAAACACAACTAAATCATCAATCCTGAAAAAGACCACTGCAATGGCGGTGGAAATATTGGTTTAAAGAAATTCGCCACACACGGCTAAACCCAAAAGCCACAATATCGTTATACGTTGCTTTATAAAATATTTTAATTAATAATTTGACAAGGCTTTCGTGGTTTTAGGTTGCCCGCGGGCCACCACTTTGCCAGTCCTATTCATCGCCATGACAAATAGAAGACAAACACGTTGCGGTTTTATACCCCACTTTGCTCTCCCGAGGACCGTGTGCCTCGTGTCCCTGATGGATGCTCCCTCTAATGCAGCCTGATCCCCCGTCATAACCCTTAGCCAATAATCATAAGGAACAAATACAACGTTATATTTGGAATGGATTCGAGTAAATAATACAGTTGTACTCGTACATGATTTTTAATGACTTTCGTACAAACTTTTTGTACACGATATTCTAATAATACGTTATTGAAAGTTTACGAGATCATAGATGCAATGAAATGCTTCAATTTTCAATCAATATACGTACATTTTGATCGATAAAAATATGATTTTAATATTACTGTACGCACTGTGCCTTTAAATTAAATAAATTATTTCCTACTGTACTTATCCGTTTTTTTATGTAAACATATACAGGAGAATTCCGACAGATGGTGATAGTAATTCTGAAGTTTCATCTGTGGAATTTTATGACGATTACCATAGTACATATGGTTAAGCGCTGCATCTGGAGTGTTGATCCGCAAACGTTATAGACTACAGCCTGAGATTCACGCATCATTCTTATTATTACAGGAATGTACCATTTCTTCACGGGACGACTTTTGTATAACACCAATTTTAATTAATAGGCTGTGACTGTCATTTTACGGGTGATGGATCAAATTCACACTAACCGGGGGTATTTTGGACCTCATGAATTGATTTTAAACATTTATTTTAATTTTAATCTTTGTCGGATATCAAACCCACGACTTTTGACTTGCAAAGCAAACGCTTTGAGCATTGAGCTATACCCGCCGGCTGACTATATAAACTATACTATATTAAAAAGATAAATAAATTTTGCCTTGTCTTAACATAGATGACGTTGAAAGGTGTTTATTCGCATACTGGAAAACCGTTATTTCGATTTCAATAAGAGCTTCATAGTCTTACACTTACTGAATATCTGTATACATGATAATGAATGTCGACCAAGAATCCGAGAATTTTCAAATTTCTTTTCCAAATGCCACATGTTAGTTAGCTCTGCAATGCTTTTACAGTATCTCTTATTCTATCCTTCATATCATCTGGATTGTCTAAGAAACAGTGCAATGTTTTGGTCCACGTCCATTGTCGTTTACCTTCGGTCATCGAACTAGAACTGCGTTTACAAATTCTATAGTCGTCGAAACAGGTAATTAATTGCTAATAATTTATTATAAAACAAATGTACACATATTACAATACCTTGCTGGCAATACATTTTATGTTATTGATGAATTTTGTTCCGTTGCTGTAAATGAATATTTAAATTGATTATCCTGGCAATATTCTCGCGTAATTTCACACATTTCCAGGAAATCATCTGGCGTTTTCACCTGCGTGCGTAATGATCGCTTTTGTTGATTCAAATTGCTCGGTAACGCGATTTCGGTTTATTTATCATCGTGCCTTTTACGGGGACCCCGTCTCCCCGCTAAGCCCCTTTCCAGGCGCTAACGTAATAACTGAAAAATAATATGTACGATTTGAGACTCTTGTAAAATGCGATGTCGTGATGCAGAGATGTCTAACCCTTTGTTGGCAGGTGTCAATTAACCTAAGCTATATTCGCATTTTTCACGGACAAATTAAAAAAAAAATACCGGAGACCTGTAAATGTTTTTGGCCTTACATTTAGCTCTATGACGTGTTTGGATTAAGGGTTGCTTATCGATTTCAATGTTATATTTGAAAATATATGAATAATGAAAAATACTACTGTCTACATTTCCATTGCGATTCAATTAAGCTCTAGGTTTTATCGTCGTGTAAGCAATCTGTTTTTAGCAAGTGGTCTTGTGAGTGTCGGCTTAATCTCCAGGTCTTCTTAAAAGATGCCACCAATAGAACATAAACTTTAAATTACGGGAGATACAAGTATATTAGGGTACTGCGATGGATCTGACAGTAAGCAAAGCTAAACGTAAAATAGTGTTTTGAAAAATTTGTATGAAGACTGACTATTTCGCTATATACATTTTATTACCTAGATCGAGATGCAAGATTCTGTTGCTGCAAACCAATCCACCGGATTGATACTACGAAGAAGACCTAGAATCCGGGCTTCTATAAAATGTTAAAAAAACTGAAAGTACGTGTACGTTACTTTTGGGTCAAAAATGTGTATCATTGGAGTCTTGTATTTTGAGTGTGTGGCAAATTTCTCTTTCTTTTCTTTATTTCGACCGTTACAGGGGTCGTCTTCAGGATTGATAAATATCAAGGAGAATGATAAGGTCGCTACGCACGGCTCCTCACAAAAGCCATAATTTAAAAACTGACAGTGAATACCAACAAAATCGTACTTGTAGAATATTAATGCATTCATAACAAAAATATTAATTCTTATGCATATTAATTGTTTAGGTAAATCAGAGATTATGCTATATTTTCTCAAGAACATTAGCTTGTTAAATATTTTTAAATAATTATAATGATATAATAAACACATGCATATATTTGACATGCATATTTTTGACGCAAACTTTAATGGGCATTCGAAAACTTTTTTTCCATTATTATTATTATTGATGATGGTTGGCCACTGCGCGCTTGAGGTGTTTCTGCGCGCAAATCAGAGGAAGCGGGTCTTTACCCAATTACCACCGGCCGCTCCACAGGTATTTTTTTTACTCGCGGGTCGTTTTATTTTTGCTCAATTTCCCTTTCGGCGGAGTAGGGCGGCCGTAGTCTTCACCGCGTCGCCATTTTATTATCAACCCGCCTACCCGTCCGTTTATTTTGCAGAACAGAGAATCCACCAGGTTTAAGACATCGACTTTAATGCGAAAATTTGCTCGTTTGATCCCTACAAAATAGAAACAAAAATTAACACTATCCAGTCCGCGCGTTACGCGATTAAACCTACGCTGTAGGCCGACTGTTTTTTTAAAGAATTGCTAAATCTATCGTCATGTGTTCAAATAAAATTAAATATGACCCTCACTGAAAAGGTTTGAGATCTTTGAATTATGATCGAAAGTAAAAACAACACATATGTTGTGTGATCGGCCACTAACGTTTGAAATAACATCTCAAGCTGTGTATAGTCGGCCACTAAGCGTTGGCGGAACGATCTCACACATGTTGTGTGACCCGTCTTTAACGTTCGGCGTGGTGATTACACTGTTGTGTGACCCGTCTTTAACGTTTGGCCTGGTGATTACACACATATTGTGTAATCGGACTGGATAGTGTTTAGCCATAAATTGTACTGAAAAGAGGATATGCGATGAAGGTCTCATGTAGTGGAGGCTACCCACAGATGAAACGATGGTCCAGAACTATGTCGTTCAAAAACTAACAAATGGACTGATGGCCCATACCATGCTATCAGCCATGATATCAGAAGAATAAAAGTAGTTTTTGTTTGACTAGGATACAAAACAATTTTTTTGCCGATGTCTTTTTTAAAAACCTACTACCTTCATCCTTATTATTCATCAGCTCTTAATATCTTATATTGAATGCGGAGAGTAGAAGATCGAGATGGGTTCAAGCTAGAGGCATATGTTCAACAGTTGACGGACGCAGACTATAGATGAAATTGTTCACGTATAAAACTTAGCGTGATTAGTGTGAGATTGATCGCTCACTAATAAAATTGCTTATCAAAGCATATTGATCAAAATCGGTAGCGCGTGAATATCATCTGGTCAACTGAACGCATTCATGCATTTGCCCTAAAAATTAAAGTTGAGTGAATCATAAATTAAAGACTGTCGCTAACGAGGCGTTGACAAATCACGTGACGAGGCTGTCGGTTAGGAGTGGGTGCATGAGGAATTTTTTATTTGAGTTCAAAGGAACGGTAGCCATAATAATAACGGTAGAAAAGACTAAGTGAACTAACCTTACGTCTGTGTTCCAAATATTAGAGGCTAGACGTAATGGCGTTTTTTTATTATTCATTCTACGAAATAATAATTTTAGAACCTAGTTTATGAAGGACTAGAAGATGCTTGGGACTCCGATCTAAAGGTCACTTCCGTATTCGAGGACAGGGCGGATTTTTCCTTGGTCATAGAAAACGCAAATAAGATTTCTCTATCTCACTCTTGCAGTATTCTCCTGTTTGTGCTTACATAAAAAATACTTCCCCCCCTTCTCGCTTCAGCTACAACCTCTGACGAATGTTCCGGAAGGTTTATTGCTGTCGTTAAAACGTTTACATTTTAATACTCCGACCAAATAAAGGCGAGAGGTTAATGGTCGTCACTCAGACTGGTGCGAAGTAACGAAGAGGGTTCAAGAAAATAAACTCGGAAGTAATGCGAATCTCAATGATATTTAATCGACCATGTTTTTTAAGGTAAATCGGTTTACTCTTTAGAAATATTAATTATTCACAAATTCTAACACAGTCAACCCTCCTATAAAGCACGTTTTCTTTTAATTGTAACGGAGATTTTTATTGTTTAACAGTTTCTTCTATGTTGTTCTTTTGGGTAGAACCGTCTTCTAGAACTTAATGATCCAAACTTCGATGCATCGGACTAACCATTCGATCTTTTGAAAATATATAGGAAGGTTGACTGTATTAATATTTTTATAATAAATAATTAATATATATAGAAGATCATATATTTCACAAAAAAAAATCTACGTTTAAAAAGCAATTCAAACCCTTTGAAGTAAGTAATACATATAGTAAGAATAGACAAAATGAAAATTTCAGTCAAAAAAATCGCATTTAATAAATATTTATTTATTTACCTTTTTTACGTGATCCATGTAAAAACAAGATAAATAAATATGTATTTGTTATTTATAATGTATCTCATAATGAATGCCAAAAACATTGAAAAAATAAATCGTTATTCTTATCTAAAAAAGAAAGCTTTTATGAATGACCTTTAATACATTTTTTATAGTGATAAAATCGATTTCCTTTAAATATTTTTATTACTATTTTATCTTTTAAAAATAGTCTCGATTGAAGTTGAATTTTTTTGTTTCAGCCTTCTCTAGTACCCTTACCTAAAATATTTACCACAAAATATTTGAAATCATCTAAAATCATCTCGCCGGCGGTCATAGCTCAATGGTAAAGCGTTTGCTTTGCAAGCCAAAGGTCGTGGGTTCGATTCCCGACGGAGATTAAATAAATAAATAAATAAAAAAAAAGGATTTTCAATCGATTTCTGAGCTGTAAAATACCCCGGTTGGTGTGAATTTGATCCATCACCCGTAAAATGTTAGTATTCATAGTAAATTCCTGCAATAATAAAGGATGATGCGTGAATCTCGGGCTGTACTTTATGACGTTGGCGGATCAACACTCAACATGCAGCGTTTAGCCATATACACCATGGTAAGCGTCATAGAATTGCACAGATGAGACTTCAGAATTACTATCACCATCTGTTGGTATTCTCCTGTATGAGTTTACATATAAAAAAAAAAAAAAAAAAAAATTGTCGAAAAAAAAAACTAACAGTAAAATCATTATTTCCATAGAAAAAATAATATGTTATTTTTAAAGACAGCTATTATACAAAAATATATTTATTTTTAATCTTCTTCGTAGTATAAATCCGGTGGATTGGTTTGCAGCAACAAAATCTTGCACCTCGATCTCCGCTCTATTTTTGATAATTAATTAAAATTACTTAGAGTTTACTATATTTCAAACATTTTACACGTGTACATTTGCAAAGCTGATAAGTCATATTGATGGTAAATAAATTGACATGCGAAATTTCCAGGGGAAAATGTCAAGGGACTACTCATATAAAATGTAAAATTTATCTTCATATGTATCTGGTAACACCAAACACGCCTCCGGGTAGAAAATATTTTCCGCACGAAATTTTAATAAATCTCGTTTCCCTTACATTCTGTCCATTTAATATACTAAATTGCGTAAAAATGTTTTAAGGTACAAAGCGAATGCGAATTTGAATACGGAGGTTTAATCAAAAAAATTAAATGGTTTATATTGTAGCATTAAATCATGTAAATATATATATTTAAATTACGGTTGTATATTGTATCATAGCACAAAATATTTAAATACCTTAATGTTAGAAAAAGAAATTCACATCATGACACAACACAAAAAAATCTAGATGCTTAATATAATATTATTGTGTTCAATTATATTTCACATTAAATAAAAAAATAATATATCAGTTACACACTGAATAAACGTTGAGAAACAATAGGTCACAACTGAAAAAAAAAACAAAAGAACTCTGACAACAAAGCGTTTCAAATTTTGTTCGAAATTTGAATATTCTATCAATTATGGAATATATCACTTTCAATATCAGTGTTCATAAAATAAATACATACATAACATTGTATCTCTCTCTAATTTAATAAAAAAATATCTTTATTCTATTTTATAATTTTGAATCTCGAATATTTTTTTTTTTTTTAATTATTCTAATATGATATAAGCCTACTTTCTAACTTCTTAGGTTTTCACGGACAGATTTTTTACGGCCCCCTCAATGGCGGTCGAAATATTGGTAAGAAATTCGCCACACACGGCTTAACCCAAAAGCCACAATGTCAGCATACTTTCTATATAATTATGAAATTATTTGTAATATTATATATAGATATAGATAATATGTCCATTATATATAATATATGAAATTTTTAACTTTTGAGGGATAAATGTTTTTTTAAATGATAAATAATCATTTATTTAATTTATTCATATACCGAAATGATATTATGCATTGACATATCTATGGTACTTATTTATGTAATTTTATATACACTTTTTTTAGTCGTAGTTTCTTTGAACGTGTTTTTCGTGTAAAAGAGGTGCATCGTTGTAAATTCAATTCAGAGTAAACGGAAATAGATTGTAAGGGATATTTACTTCAGTTGATATAGGATATTATGATGGTTGGCATGTTTGATGGATTCAATACCGCATTCACTAAACTTTGAGTGTAGCAATGCCCGCAATACACACATCCACTATTATGTGTCGCCACTACACATGTTCGCCGAATCATTAGCTTAAGAATGGCATAATTTATTCCGGGCTCGTGCCGGATCCTCAAAGGAATATTAAATGCGAGATCCAAATGGTCCGCAAAGTTCGCTTTGAAGCGCGACCTCCTGCGGCCGAGAAGAGGAGTATCATAACTTGTGGGCGGGAGATGGGCGTAGATGGGCGGGGGTGAGCGAGAAACGGGCGAGAGTTGGGCTGCAAGCACTTGCGGCCGCCCACAAGTCCTAGATACGAGCTTTACATACAGAACCTTATCATATTCATGTTTATATATAATATAGTTTTTTAATTATTTTGTGATATATATTTCATGTCTAAACGTCCAAAAACGAGTCAACAGTTTTTTTCAGGACAATATTATTATAATAAACATGTTCACTCTTTCGTGGCAACAATTACAATGATTTTTTTTTCCTATATCCGTTCCATCTTAGAAGACCCACCTTTTTTGGAACATGCTTGGTTTCCAACGAAATCTAGGGTATAAGCTCGAAGACTTGAATATGCTCCAACTATTGTATTCTAGTCATATTTTGGGTAATTTGTCCGTAAATTAAGTTAGATCGAATTATTAGCCTGACTTTTTCTAATCCAGGGCCATTTGATCCCAATAGGCGGTTCAACCCATGTTTAAAACCGTAACACAATGAATATGCATGTTTTATCTTTCTTCCTCATTGATGCTCTTATGGAAATGGTTTTCTAATAAAAACTATCATGCACACTATTCAATAAAATAAAAATAACAGTTCAGATAGCATAGGTATTTTATAAAGTATTATTTTCGCACTCTTGAGGTGGTATTATTTACTACTTTATACGATTTAACGCCCACAATACGGTTACTCACTGTCTCAGCACTCATATCGTTACTATTTGACTAATTTTCTTTTTACTTTATTCCCCCTGTCTTTCTTCTGATCTTGGCACGAGACTTATAAATATAAATCAAGGTTTAAGAAAAACGTTGACACTGGTAAAGCAATTGTTTTCATAAATATCTATGCCGTTTCTTTTTCGATTCAAAATTATTTAAAAATTGTCACGTTTTGATAAAATTTTGAATGAATGTTCGACTTTAATTTTGTTTTGTATAAATAATTTCCTTTATATTTAAATGCAGTCGGTGTCAGTGCTGCGGTAGTTACCCATCGTGATGCAACCGGCACGTGCGTGCAGTTTTTTGCAGGATCCTACTGAATTGCATTTGCTTAACTTCAGACACCTCAAGGAATAATAAACGCATTTTAGTTAAAATTAACGCGGCGAAAAAAAAATGCACAAATTTACGATGAACAATTTTCATTGCTTTTACTCTTCACCACTTAATGATTATTATTCAACTGTAGAATTTGATAGTGTAACCGGCTTATTTGAGTCGAGTTTCAGTGTTACTACATTCGGTATTTTGCTGACTATTTTCTATCTTTTTTATATTTATATATATATTTATAAGTCAACTTTTAGATGCATTCATATTTTTTTTGTGGGTGTATAATATATTTCAACATTATAATACTTTATAAACCACTGAAAATGTATACCAATATTTGAGAGAAATATCATATAAAGATTTTTCCTGTTTTTTTTTACTTTCAGTGTGGTTCAGTCTGATATATATATATATATATATATATAATCGTGTCGGAAACAACAGGGTCAGATACTGTCTGCCCAGAAGTGGGCGACGTCGATGGCGTTACTTCTGGCCATCATCAGGTCTTCCTGGGTGCAGCCACTCGGGCACAGCGCACACTCCAGAAGGTGTGACAGGGTCTGCTCCATGCCGCAGTCACATTCAGTCGGTCCGCTGTAAAACTGCCAGGCCCTCATTTGTGTCCTCGTCTTGCATACTCCGGTCCGAAGTCTGTTAAGGGACCTCCATATATTCCACCCTTGGTCATGTCCAGGGGCTAGTCTGATGATTATTTGAGTTTTATTTAGCCTTTTAACTCATTCATTACTTTGTATAATACAAATTATGCTTTCAATTATAAAACTAGTATTTGAAGCATAAATGTACTTATCTAGGTCAATTTTCATATATCACATTGGTTCTTGTATCCTTTAACTATCAGATGATGCATAAAAAAACTATTCTAAGAAAGTAGCAAAACGATATATCACGGTTTCCGATGTGAATGATAGGGGAATCTTACATGGCATATATAGGGTACCTATGTGAACAGGTTAAAGCCTATTTTCAGTCTTATTTAGTGTTCTATCATTCTGTGATTCACTTAGGCAGTTTAATTAAATATAATTTTACAAATATTTTCATTTACATTCAGTATTTTTCTGTTCTATTATCGAGGCTGCAATAACATTAAATAATATACTCGTACTTCGCATTAAAGACTTGCAACCGATATCAAAATAATCGGGTAAAGTTTTTTTTAACGAAAACGCACTCAGTAGCTCGGCTGGTTGAAATCAGTGGCCCTTGTGATGCTTAGCTACGATAACTGGACGCTGTATGTTGGAAACCTGTGTTGTGTTCATGTGCGTGCTTGGAAGATAGCAAGTATAAAACAATCTGTTTCTTGAAGAGATTCAAATCTTATGAAGGAAGAGATATATAGAAACTTAAAAAATAATTAATGTATATTATATATGTACATCATAATAATTTTTCATATATTATTTATTTCGTATAGAATTGTATTAAATCTTTTATTGAGGTGATGATATTAAATTATAAATGTACACATTATATACATTATTGTTCCTTTAAAACTCGTATGCTAAGTTTATGGTTTATATTCAATGCTGATCGTTCAAAAAAAAATATTTTTAAGGCGCACATTATAGCTATACTTGTAGGTTTAAGCCACAAAATGGCCAAGGGAAAATCCCCTAGTCCATTGTTAATTGTGTTTAGAAGATTGTATTTTGTATATAGGCATGTAAATTGAAGAGTACCCTAGTGGTTAAGGCAATTCTTGTAACATGATATCTGGGGCTTCATATTGGCCACGTGTCACACACCTACTTTAATCTCATTCCATAATATATACCAAAGAGGGATGTATCCTCTCATATGTCTCTTTGGTAAAATAATACTTAGGAAATGAAACTCAAAACTATTATTTGGTAGCGTTGTTTTTCAAGTTATTTTTATTTAACTTACACAATATGCTGATATCAGCATGATTATAGCCCTTGCTATTTTATTGAATTACTATAATTATTACTTTCGGCTTAAATTGTCACAAAAACATGTGTTTTATCGAAACATTTAGATTCCTCGTTTTTACACCAGGTTTAACGATAAAAGCCGCGAAACTGTGATAGACGAAGGTTCTAGATATTTATAAATACTTCATCAAGTTAGCAGATGTATTGCGTCAGTTTTATGGCCGTATCATTTCTCCGCGATATCCTTTTAGCATGTTATATAAACCTGATAATATCCTTCGAAGATGTTATGTAATGTGATGCCCTTACCGTTTATGGGGTGTTACTTCTAACATGTTTTCAACTCTAGTTTATAGATGTGCTTTATCGTCAACCCTACACATCGCGTTATCGTAAAACACATAATGCTTCATCTGATAAATGAAAATTACTTCAATTAGTTCAACGGCTTCATTAATCTCAAAAATATTTGATTCGAACAAGAATTTTGGATAGTTTATTTACTAGTAAGAAGATACGCTTAGCATGATGCATATGGCCAAGCTCTGCATTTTGTATTGAGCCGTCAACGTTATAGACTACAGCCCGAGATTCACGCATCATCCTTCTTCTTCGTAGTAGTATCAATCCGGTGGATTGGTTTGCAGCAACAGAATCTTGCATCTCGATCTCCATTCCTCTCGGTCCTCCGCAACCCTTTTCAGCTCAGCATAAGCACTACAATTCATGGCTTCGAATACTTGCTGCTAATACTCCCGTCTAGGGCATTCTTATTATTATTGCAGAAATTTACTATGAATGGGTGATCTTCAGGGTACGACTTTCGTCTACCACCAATTTGAATCAATATGACTGGCATTTTACGGGTGAGGGATCAAATTCACACCAACCGGATATCGATTAACAATCCTTTTTTTTAATCTCCATCGGGGATCGAATCCATGACCTTTGGCTTGCAAAGCAAAAGCTTTGACCATTGAGCAATACCCGCCGGCTTCTTAATTTTATTATCTTTTTTTTTAATTTCAAAGTTTTTTCCCGTCTGTGGGATCTTGTGTATGGCAAATATTACGAGCTTATTTTTACCTATTTATCAAAATAAGATTGACCTGAATATCTGCTTTCAAAAACACATTTATTTACAATATATGGTGGTTTCTCTGCACAAGAAATGGGATCCTATGAACTGTAGCAATTTCAGAGAAATCACTCTCCTGATCATCCCGGGAAATAATTAGTACTGCTCATATAATCTTGGCTAGGATATAGCTTCCACTTATGCGATTCCTCAGAAAAAACCAGGATCTCTCCCTGGTAAATCATGTGCGGACCATATACACACTCCCTGATTCATTATACGTTCCTCAAGACCAAGCGTATTTATGATCTTTTACCTTAAAACGCTAGGCTTGCCAGATATATTTTCGCAATTTTCAACTATATTTTGATATCCTAGTCTCTAAATTTGATATCGATTACTGAGCGGCAGAATGCAGAAGCAGGTTCACAATACAAAGAACTTGTTTTTGATTCACAATTCGCGTTTATTTCTCAAACATTCGCTTTTTCGTCCACCGACGTCCCTCCAACTGACGGCTCGCTCTGACATCTAGCGCTGCCACCAGTCACGGCAGAAAAGCGAATTAAGATGATAGTGGCACCTACATGACATGGGCCAACTGTCATAACAAATAAAATGGCGTATGCAAACACCGTGTATTATTATAAAACTAAAACTAACATTATTAAATATGCATGTCAGGCGAGCGAACATAAATAAGTGACAAAAGATCGTTTTTCGTGGCTTTACGGCATCAGCCCAAAAGACCCATATCAAGCTGATATCAATTTATTATGATAGCATGTACAATTTGATATATTTTTATGTTTATGGTGTGTTTCTGCGACAGCTTTTACACAGCAATTATTATCCTCGTAAAATTTGAAATTAAATGCATTTAGTCACAGTCATCTGGAACTACGAGTATTGCGGACTGTCCTTATCGAGGACTCTTGCCCGGCTGTTACCGTTTCAGCCTGAAAATACATTTCTGCCATCCCTCGGGGCGCGAAACAATTAATTCTGACCCAGTTTACTACTGAAATTGCGCTGTTAGTGGGGAGACGGACCGCTGAATTATATATCCAGATTCTGCTGCGGAGAGGTAATAAATCTCATTCCGGGGATACTTCCATAGCTGGTTAATGCAATGCCAGTCGAGTGTAAACGCAAATTGTCTAATTTCATATGAAATCTGGCGTGGGTAGAGTTATCTTATTTTGATATTCCCATAATCGTTTTTTGTGCATCTTGATACGAGACATCACGTGCGTGACGCTGGTATCGATCCTCTGATCCATTTCTTGTCTCGGAATATGGTTAAATTTTAGTATTAGGAACAGTTTTAGGTTTATTTTATAAAAATAGGTATTGTTATCAACTCGATATAACTCTTGCAGATTGTTGCCAAAAATCCTTATTATATAATCATTCGTATCTTATTTTTGTTCGCTTGTCTGACACGCATATATAATGATGTGTTAGGCTAAGCCTATATTTAATGATTCAAAAGCTATGGTGCTGCGTCGCCATTTTGGTTAGTAACAGGTTATGTCATTGGAGGTGCTAGTTCCGTAAATCGCCATAGTATTAATTTTGGCGCTAGACTGTCTGCCAGGCGCTTAAGTGACCAGTCGTCAATCTGAGTCTGCCTGGGACGTGAGCCACATTCTTGTTTGTGGCCCGGGCAGAATAACGGAACTTTGGCACTCCTTTACTGAAATAAATTTCAATGTGCTCCTCAAAAGTTTTTCTTTGTTACTTATCTGCCCCTTATCCCTTGACCACGCGTTCTGATGACTATCCCGGCAACATGGAGTTGTTTCAGTTAGTAATTGGGAATGTCAGTATAAAATGGATGTAGTATATTTATTGCATTGTGGTTACTGGTTCTGTAATTAATATTTGAATCCTGGTAACCGAAAAATTGTGCCCTGTATTCTCAATGATCTAATCACTTATTATACACGAGTATATGATGGTAAATGGCGCAATAGGGTATACTGCTAAATCATAATTATTTAATTTTTTTACACTACATACAGAGACATAACATACTCGTCTATCATGTATTGCTATACAGTACATAGTTATGTATTTGTATATTTCGGTCAGTTCACAGTATATTGTAAAAAGTAAAACGTTTCTCTTTATCTTAAATGTATACCAAGAAGCTATTGATTCGTAAATTTTGGAAACATCGGCGGAATACCAAATTTAGGCACGTAATGGACGTTTCTAGATTTTTTTATTATTCCATAAAACTTCCCGTGTGACTTACCTTGAAACTAGTTCTAGGAAACTGAATTTTATTTTCAATTTACTTTGCATACAAGAGCAAGCTGTACCCAGTAACTTGAATAATAATAAAATATTTAAAATAATACTTTTTTTACGAAATGCATATACTGTATTCCGCTCAGACCATTATGAAAATGTATTTGCTGTACAATGCTGAAAAGCTGATTTTGTATAACAGTTTTCTGTTATATCTTTGCGATACATAAAAAATGTACTATTTGTAAGACAATACGTTGGTTATTATGTTTTTTATTTCGAGTTCTATATTATTTTCTTCGTATTTTTTTAAAATAACTTTGGATTGAATTCACTTCAAGGCAAGTAATTTCAATTGGCAATATATTAATACTTTTACCTTGTTTTAACATTGATCATGCAGAGCATTGTGAATTTATTTCTATAATTCCAGGGTTTTTTTTTTCAATGAAAGCTTCGTTAGCACTCCATGTGTTTCGATACTGGTGTATGATGCTATTGACATCAGCATGATGTAGCCCTTACTGACTGGTACCGAAAACCTCGAAATACTATCTTTCTACTCTTATTTCTGTTTGCTTGTCATACATTTATGTGTCCGCCATATTGGGACTAGTTATATAAACCGCCGCTGGTGGTGCCGGTGCGACAGTCCATCGGCGAGAGCATATTGTATTGTGGCTCGGCCTAATGCTGTGACTAGGTCGAGCCCTAAATATGTAAAAAAAAAACGTAAATATATGTCAATATGCTTCTGAAAAAGTCTTTGTTTTGCTGACCTGTTCATCATCATGCCCTCACGCGACTGAATAACAACCCTTTGAGAGATAGGATGTAACTATTTAAACATTTAACGAAAAGCAATAGGAAATATATGATGAAGTAAAAAGGAGGGATAGGTGGAGCTTTAGGGAGCTTAGAAAGGGCCTAATACTCGTGTAAGATATTTACTAATGTATTTCAAATTAAAATCACATGTTTTATATATGTGAATTTAAAAAATATAAACACTAAGTAATTTCAAACTATTTATTTTTACTAATTACCTTATTACTGCTACCTTTAAAGTATTTACGATTTCGTGTGCAATTATTTACCTCATTATTGTACACCATATTTAACAATATATTTATTATTTTTGGTTGTTTTCAATTGATAAAGCCATGATAAACATATATAAATATTTATCGATTTGATTACTACCGATACTCGGCCAATATTGGCTTGTATTACCTCGTCAAATTCGTTTCATTACAGCGAATGTGTACTCAATCTCCCGGCACTGCGAATTTATCGCTCCCATCATCATCACCCTTAACGGCCGTCTCTCTTAGCCCGGGTAAAGCCCTAACAGTAAATCATTTTACGTTTTACTCGACAAAATTTACCGATCTTTGCAATTTCCTTTTTTTTCAATAATTATTCATAATGCAAGGCAACAATTAAATAAAATTAGTTATTGAAATATCTATTGCACTGGAAGCGTCGGACTAATCATCTGAAAGCTCAAGTATGCCTCGCACACTAAAGCTGCTATTTTTTCAATTCCCTAGGTTTTTGGTTGACGTCGTCGAGAACCTTATGCGTTCTCAATTTATGCTATACGGATGGAGAGACGTCTTTCAAAACTAATTTAATTTAAACAAGTCAATTTTCGTATTTCAAATAATATTATCCACGTTATATTATAAAGAAAGGCCCGGATGTAGAGGCTCTCATTTATTTGAAACAAATACAAATGCAACAATTTAAGTTAAAACTACGACGTGCGTTAATTTAACTGCTCTTGAGGCTAAACCGCGGCCAGGAAGAGCGGTCCTTAAAGGGACCGACTCGAACCTCGACCAGTCTCTTACGAGGTCGGTCATAGTCGAGTTATAGCACAATCTTCGTCGATATCAATACATAATACTATAACTGTTATTATTCGCTTTAGCAAGTTCTACTATTATATGAGTTGTGATATTTGCTTGCAAGTTATTGTTAAGAGAGTGAAGAAAAAAATTAAAAAAAAAAAAAGAATATGCTGCTTCATATACTCTTTTTTATTTAATTTGTTAGGTTTTGCAATGATTGTAGTATCAATCTTACATTAAATCTGATTATATTGATGAAGCAAATTAATAAATTCCAATCATCTTATACCGTAAATGTACAGCCATTTTATATTATTTTCATACACAACGTTTAGCATAACTTGATAAGAGTTGCACTGGATGCTCTTTGTTGGTGCTCACACTGGTTACATAAAAATATCCTGTAATAACTAAACTTATATTTTAAGGTTTTGTATTTTTTTTCGTTATTTTTAATGTATTTCTGTCAGAAAATAGATGGTTTGAATAATAAAGGACTTGTTTATTCAGCAGCTGATGTAATGGCTTTTCGCCCTGTACCAGACTCTCTCTAATAAACTACCCTCTTATCTTGCTAGAGTCTGCGAATTTGACACGTATGTTACATGATAAGTGACTGTGAAATACATCCAGTAATTTTGCAGCTTTTGTCGTATCCAGTGAAGTATGCCGAGAGAAATACATTAAAAGACAGGATAAGTGAGATATATATTATAACATTGTACCCTTATTTTTAATCTTAGAAATTGTATCCTTATAATATAGATGGAATTACTGATTATTATTTATAATATAGATTATATAAAGCTTATTAATTTCAAAAACATATATTTGTCAATCAGAGAAAAATTCGAGGTTCTGAAATAATTAAAAAAACTTTCACATGCGGGGGAATATCAAAACGGTGGTACTAAAGATAACCTGGGGAAAATGAGCTCTGAAATAATGTTGAACATATTTTACTTTTAGAAAACCCTATTAATATAAGGTAAATATTAGGTACACCAGAAAAAAATGTCATTTTAAAATAGAAAGAGTACAAATAGAGCTATTTAAATTTGATCACCCACGGCGAGCTAACTCTACGGTAATCGGTGATAATCTGTTCTTAAAATGACAGAGAAATTATGATTTCCGGATTACCTATTTTACTCGTAAGATAGCGTGACAGGCTGCAAACTGGCTCTAAATAATAACAGAACGAATTACTAAAGAAATAAATATAATTATATGATGATACTATGCCTCTACTCTCGCTGGAGACTGAATGTGGAAGACGGGGGATCGAAAGGATAGAGACTTATGTGGGAGGCCAACGTTCAACCATGGAAGAAAACAAGCTGATGATGATGAATACATTTTGCATTTTAGGGGTTTGAACCAAGACTGCTTGTATGATAGTCGATCGATTTTATCTGTCGACTGTGCCGCCTATTCACAAAGGAGTAAACATTTACCTTCGCTGGTTTCCCGGCGCCTGCTTATTTGCTCAACTGATTGTGATGCTCCTTGTTACGCGACATTCTCCGCGAGGGGATTTAATTCCGAATCCGATTTTATCATCGAAAACCGGCGAATTTTAATACACTGTGTCAACTTGAGAATGTTGATTGGATTTGAAATCCACACCGCGGCGTTTGCTTTCCTTTAAATATTATTCAAAGTAAAGATTCGCACCATGTTTTAAAAAATATAAACATTCACGCGGTAAACGTAATTGACATGTTAAAGATTTTTTTTAACGTTTCTAACGTGATTATACCTAGTGGTTAAGAGGTTGGATTTCTTTGCAATTTGTGCAGGTATCGAATGTACGAGTATACGAAGATTTACAATTTCTATAAATGAACTAGGTCTTAACCCTTTCATTACGGCTCGGTTTGAATACAAATTATACTGTCAATTATAAAACTAGTATTTGAAGCATAAATGTACTTATCTTGTCTATTTTCATATATCACATTGATTTTTGTATCCTTTTGCTATCCGATGATGCATAAAATACTATTATATAAGAAAGTAGCTAAACGATATATCACGTCAACCGATGTCAACGGTCGGGGAATCTTATGACGGCATATGCCCAACGCGTTAATTATGCCACATACTTGTAAAGTATAACTAAGTTAATTTGAGAGTGATCCTTATTATGAATCATTATCATACAGGTAGTTCAATTTATACTATTTGAAATCACTCCATGTGCAGGGTCTCGTTGCATTATTCGATGAAAATAATTTCCCGTATGTACACCGCCTATATTAACCTCATCATTCGATTTGGTTCAATTAATGTACATCCTGATTTCACTAAAAACCAATTCAACCGTGCGATGTGTTTTTAGAACAGTGCATTGATTTGTCTGTGTGAGGGATGACAAGGTAATGAAGTGTACACGACATTATTCCATCGGTTTGCAGATAACGCAGAAGAACATAAAATACATGTGTCATTCCATCTTGGTACTGCATTATACTGAAGTAATTTTTCAATTCAATTTTATTTCATTCTTTCAGAAACATCACAAATACAAATATATTTAATATGATCCCGAAATAAGATATAATACAAGAGAAACAATTAGATATTTACTACTATAAACAATAATTATTTAAAAGTCCCGAAGCTCGTTAAACAGAAGACTCCACTAAAATACTTTGTTAAATTAATGCGTGGAGCTTAGTCGAAAGTGGGCTTCTCTCAAGTGGAATATATCAATATTTATGGCGATATGGTTGAACAGTCTGATCACTCTCCCAAGAGGCATAGTCTCTGGCAGGTTAATATACTAGTGTGGTATGATAAGTCAGTGCCTTTTTGAAATTTTCCGCGCAGTAGCAAATGCAACACTGCTTCCCTAACCTGTCATTTATTAATATACTACTGTATAAGCTTAGGCAAGCTGCGCCAATTACTTAGTGTTTAACAGCCATTGAGATAAGACAACCTCGTGAATTTTATTGAAAATAAGTGAATTTTGTGTGCATTTTTTTTATGAAAAAAACTAGCACCGAAACCAAAGCAGGATAAATACTTACTTGTCTCTCTAATCTGTAGACGTATTCGAAAATGTGTGTAAGTGATCATAATTTTTTTAATTTAATAAATATATTATGCAGTACAATTCCATATAACGGGATTCCGGAACCCGGTGGAAGCTTAAGAATAACACCACTGATTCTTTCATGGACATTTAATTTTTACTTACCTTACACTATTTAAGAGCAATTATTTAACTCGTCCCAATTCCGCAATTTTGCCGGCGGGTATAGCTCAATGGTCAATGCGTTTGCTTTGCAAGTCAAAGATCATGGGTTCGATCCCCGACGCAGATTAAACAAAAAAGGTTTTTTAATCGATTTATGAGCTTCAAAAACCCCCGGTTGTTTTGAATTTGATCCCTCACCCGTAAAATGTCAATCATAGCCTATTAATTAAAATTGGTGATAGACGAAAGTCGTACCGTGAAGACTACCCATTAATAGTAAATTCCTGTAATAATAAGAACAATGCGTTAATCTCGGGCTGTAATCTATAACGTTGGCGGATCAACACTACACATGCAGCGCTTAAGCCATATGCAGCATGGTAAGCGTTATATTAGATAATATAATATAATTCCACAGACGAAACATTAGAATTACTATCACCATCTGTCGGTATTCTTTTGAATGTGTTTACATAAGAATTTTAAAAAAACATCTGCGCGTTTTAAAGTACCATCCTTCACTTTTTTGTATGGTCCTGTTATGTACAAGTAAGTATAAACTAAATTATTCATTCGGCCACTATAATATAATGGAGTGGTTTCCGAACACTTTTGAACATTTTTAATGTGAATCTTCTAGCTTCGTTCATTTGAATGTATTAAAGATTTTCTGTATCTCCCGCCTGCGATCCTCTCCTAATATCTCTCTCTCGAGTATTTTTTTCATCTTCATTGAAGTTTTCGCCATTTCTTTCATCCCGCTTTTTAATTTGTTGAAAACTTTTAAAGGTGTTCGTTATGAAATGGCCACGGCTTCCATCTTTAATTTGAAATTGGAAATTTGTTACCGGTCTAATAACTTTTATATTGACAAATACCTACTTTTATTATAATATTGAAAAAGGAATTATCAGGCTAACTCCATCTATCTCAGTCTTCATTTATTATATTATATAAAACTCGTATATCTAATATTTTTATTTTTTAACTATATCCGTTTCTTAATTTTTTTATTGTAAAAGCATGCAGTAGAGCTTAGCAGGTCAGTGCGTTTTATGACATTCAGCTTAGGATGCTGGACGCTGCACTTGGAAAACGTGTTTTGTGTTTGGGTTAGGGAGATTGCAACTATATATTTATCTGTTTCTTGAAGAGATCCAGATTGTATGAAGGAGGAAACACACACGCTGGAAGAGCATTCCAAAGCTTACCGGTGATATTAAAGAAGGAACCTTGGAAACTGCCAGTTCTTGGTCGACACACATTAACCGTGTATGGATGTTCGGCAAGTTTATCGGTTGTGGGTGGGTGCAAGAGGAATTAGTTCTTTAAGTTCCGAAGAGCAGCGACCGTGGTAATACCGGTAGAAAAGACTAAGTGAACCAATCTTACGTCTGTGTTCCATAGATTGCAGGTCCAATGCAAGAGTGTCATTGTTTATCAAACGATTATTATATAAGCATATTATACGCGCCACAAATTGATAACATACAGTTCTATCACTTGTCGTAATCTTTTCCTCGTAATTTGTAATCTTAGTTGAAATTTGAATCTGAAATCTCTATGTAGGTTAGCAATAACTTGACTTTCAGGAGAGTGGTTTCAAAACTTTTTTACTATTTTTTTTTATTCACGACTTCACCCCCAAAATCTTATAAGCAAAAATATTTCAATAAAATAAACAAGGCAATTTTTCAATCTTAAATTAAAGAATATTTAGAATTATTCTACAATTTTATTCTTAGGCAATGTTTCAGCTATGTCGAGTAGCCATTTCAAGCCTTATTTTGGTCTTAAAACGGCTAATAAAAAACGTTTATTTTGCCTTCAAAAAAATATGAGTGTTAAACAAACGTCTCCTTGCCCGTCAAAAAATGATCAATAAACGAAAACGTTAAAAATTTAAAGTCTTTTCATCCTATGAAATTCTTCAAGTGTTTTGGATGAAGAGGTTAAATCAGACTCCTTTACGGTATTATTGTTACCATAATGAAAAATAACAAATTGATTTTTTCACTTTATTAATAAGTGTTGCACAGAGTTTATATACTCGTAACAAAGCAACTATTACCGAAATGCTTTAACGCTTACTGTTTTAATTTTTACTTTTTACGAGTTTTAATATTTTGAGTCTTTTTCCGCATCGTCCATTCGTCACATATCGTTAGACGTCAAAGTGCCGCCGTAACTTCGTACACCGCAGATATTGGTGTATTGTAGACCTGCGGTCTCCGAAACTCGATTAGTTGTTTGTCCGGTTTTTTACGCGCCGTGTCCGTTTTTAGAGCGGGACGGAGCGTTGTCAATCAGGTAGATTAGTGACGTTGTCGCGTAATCTGTCCCTCACGGTGATTGATTCCTCGTTCATCTTTCTCTCTATCTTGCTCTCTCTCCCTCGATCGCGACGGTAATTGAAACTCCGTTCGGAAAGGCATAGAACGAAGGTTGATGTATTGTGGAAACTTACGAACTCACTTTGGTGTACTATGGATACAAGTAGATAAGTCAATACTCGTGTGATGTATTGTGCACACAGTATCATTTTAATCATAAGATTTGTAGTAATTAAATGCCGAAATCTGTATCACAAGGAAACATTTTTTGAACGTACGAGTATATATATTTTTTGGTTTCACCTTTCTTTTCAAATAAATGCTTGTGTTACGGTCACTCAAATTTAGCTGGTGGTAAGGCAGTTGTATCATACAAATTTCGGAATAACGGGTTTAGGATGCTTAAATTTTTATTGGATTTTCGTTTCTATTTAGATTGTTATTTCCTGAATATTTAATATATATGCCGACATTAAAAACACATTAATCGTGTTAACATTGTGAATAGCTTAAATTAATAGACACACGATCAAAAGCTATTTAAATAATATTGAATTTTTTTATATTTCGTCGCTTCCAGGTGTAGTAAATAACGTAAAATAATATTAATATTCACCAACTTAATTTATTTCGTATATATTGTATCTGGACCTCTTAGTTAATCTATTTATATATAAAATACATTTCTTAGTAATAATAAAACAATAATTATTTTAAAAACCACAACCCTCTTTTACCTGTAAGTCGCGAATCACTTAATTCAGCATCACACGATAGTTTATTTCAGTATTTCTGGGTTTCAGGAAATTTAAATTACATTAATATAAAAACATAAAATAAATAATCGGATTTTATTCCATTGCTTCATAAACATAAACATTAACCACTAAACCCACTCGGGACCTATTATGGGACTGGATCCTTAATAAATACTGTGTACTGGTGAAGTACTCGTAATAAGGTGGGTAAATACCAACAAATTTGTTCGCGTTTATTGTTCTCTGATACTTATAAATATCTTTAATATGTGTTGTTTGTTACTTTTTTGTACTGAAAATAGAAAATGAAACCGCAAAACAATAATACGTTTATTATGTTTGTTGTGTTTTTATCGAAATAGAATGGTTGTCCAGGAAATAATTTTACATTTGCGATTTTCTAAGAATTACTATCTATATATATGAAATCGATTTGCTCACGCGTTTTTTTTTATCACTTACACTTTTTCTACTCGTTAAAGATGTTGAGTTTGTGAAGAGAATAATTTGAAATAAGAATATCTGTAACACACTTCACTGATCTTTTTATACTGAAAGTTATCGTCAATTATTATTATTTCAAAGATTGCTTTTGATTGAAAAATTGCTACCACTCTACAGATTAAATCGTATGTCAGATATTTTAATTAAATGTTAAATAATCAAAGCGTAAAATTATGTTAAAAATTAGGGGTCTTGCCCTCTTCTGCTTTGCGGCCTAATAACTATCAAAGTAATATCTTTATTTAAAAGTTTTGACAGAACGCCGTATTCAATATGTTGATATGTAAGGCTGGCTGTATGAAATGTTATCGCAATATTTCACGGTATGTATGGAGCACATACAATATATATCATAATTATTGCTTACATTGAAGCTTTTAGAAAATGAACCATAAAATAATAAATTCAATATGATTTTTTTAATTTTTATTAGAATATTATTTTATTATTTCAATATTCTAATCTACTTTTATAGATCATTGACTATATTACAATATTATTATTACTTAAATATACATATACTATACATAAAATTCTTTTGTCCAAGCACAAAAATAACGAAGCGGGATGCGAACCGCGGACCTTGGAAACTTCTGGGCAGACAGGATCGGCGAACTGCGCCATTGTTATGCCCAGACCGACTCGCGTTGAAACTAGTATTTATATCATCGTACGATAGATGTCGCTATAGTATATATTTGAAGTAAAGTTTTATTATTATTCAATCAGTCTTCATTTATTCGCTTAATATTATTACTTTCCGCATCCCACTTCTGCCGTTATTTTTTATTTGGATTGACGCGTTGAAAAAAGAATTTTATGTATAGTATATGTATATTTAGGCAATAATAATAAATTCAAATTGAAATACCTATCGCGATATCTTAACCCTTTCGGTACGGCTCGGTGGAATACAAATTATACTATCAATATGGTGAGTTTTGTATGATTATTTTGAATTAAAAAAGTATTTGAAGAATGTACTTATCTGGCTTATTTTCATATATCACATTGGTTCTTCTATCCTTTAGCTATCAGATGATGCATAAAAAACTATTATATTTAACAATCGTTCATTATTCAACTCCATACATTTGGTGGTATTGACACATGTGGCTTACAGAAAAATCGCTCCTGTAACGAAACTTAACAATATTTATTGACATGCTTTACAGTTTTCTGTAAAGAATATATGTAGGTTGATAAAGGGAATGACTGCAGTTTCAAGTTCCTACCGTAGATGTCACAATGAATACTTAAAGTAGCAAAACGATATATAACGGCTGCCGATGTCAACGGTAGGGGAATCTTAGACGGCATGTATCGACAACCGATGCGAAAGGGTTAATTTGTTAGACCCTTTTTTAGACGAGAAGCACTGGCAAACCTATCATGATCTAATCATATTATGTTTTTTAATTACGTTTTGTTATAAATGTATTTGTTTCTTTCCCTTATCTGAAACATATAGTCACCACAAGAAATATATGCATCCAGAGGAACATATACAATTCCCCAATTTCCCAGTACCCTTCAATTCAAGTCGATCGATACGTTGTGTGGTTGCCGCGTACGTGGCCCATGTAACGTTAATACGGGGCGTCAGTTTGTCAGTTTCCGCGTATTTTGTAATTACATAAAGGTGCCAAACACAATTACTGAAGCCACCATTCACTGAGAGGCGTTACAGAGCAGACAGACTCACAGAAGGGAGGTCTCAAAACTTTGTTTGCGGAAATTCGGCGCAACTTCCCTTATATTTAGCTACCGTTGTTAGCCTTTGAGATATTGCGCGGGTCTATTCATTAACCGGCGGTTTTCCACTTTCTCTCACTCTCTCTCTCTCCGTGTGATTTTCTTATGAACGCCCTCCGGTTGTTTTAAAGTGAAATTCTTAAAACATTTTCACTCATTATGTTCGCTTAGAATCAATCGGAGACGAGCCGCGGTAAATATTGAATTGCCACCTTAATTAGATCGGCGTTTGTAAGGATATTACGTTACACGTTTGGGAACCAATTAAAATATTAAATTTCTTATCGCGAATCAATTTTTATTTAATTGTATTCTGTAAGAAACAATTACAGTTTTATTTAAATACAACGGAGTTATTGTTTTAATAATTATTCGCTTTTATCTTTGTTATATAAATATCTGTGTCAAACCGCTCCTTAGAACCAAATGGTCTAGGACTCTAGATTCTTAATTTTTCCAATAAATAAAAAACTCAAAATATTTCTTGGATACTAAAGCTGCCGTCTATGCAAGTTCCCGGTATCTTGCATAAGAGTTGGTCGGGAAGCATTTATGTTCCCTGGTCGATTCAAAGCTGTGCTTCAAAACAATTCACACATAATGGTAACTTAAAGAACTGATTAGCGGCAATTTGTGGTGAACATATTCACCAGGTGTGGGAATAATAATAAAAACAATATATAAATTATTTGTACATTTCGAACCACTTATGATAATATAAAGAAAGCTTTTATACATCTTCATTACCTACATTTTTTTTATATCATTGTGCATAAATAAATATACTAACCCTGAATTGAATACATTTGTAAATTAATTTATTGCTACAAAAATTATTTTTCAATGTATCTAATTTCTTAAGTTTTCACGGCCAGATTTGATATTGTTGCTTTTGGGTTTAGCCGTGTGTGGCGAATTTCTCCTCTCCGATGTTTCGACCGCCATTGCAGGGGTCTTCTTCAGAGTTGATGACTTTGCAATGGCGGTCTAAATATCGGAGAGAAGAAATTCGCCACACACGGCTAAGCCCAAAAGCCACAATATTCAATGTATCTTCTTTAATACTTATTAGACTTAATTTGTTTTTAAAAATGCATCACTTTTATGCAGCTTCCAATTAGCATCCTCTCATCAGTATTTTCAGTTAAAATACTACGTCGCATCGCATTTTTTTTGTGAAAAATTATCTAGAAAATAATTTTAATACTAAAAAATACCAGCAGGTCACTTTGACTTTGAAAATGAATGTTTGAAAAATATCTTCACACTACTGTGGGGTGTGAGAGATTTGACAGTGGCCGGTAATAAACAACAAAGGCTGTTGTGTAATTCTTTTCGTTTCGCTCCTTTCCTTTGTGTAATTAACGGGCGATACTAGAAACTCTTTGAGGGGCTCATTTTCCCGTGAAAATCAGTTTACCTAATTAACGGGCGACCGAGGGTTTCCCCGAACACCGGGTCGGACCCAAATCGCCAACGTTCCCCGCGGTCGACCCCCTGGCAAATAGTCTGTGTCGGTCCCCGCCGGTACATTGGTTCGCAATTCAAAGGGATAACTCAAACATACTTGTTGTTCCTAGATATTATAGTATAGATTATTATATCAATATCATTACATTTTATTGGTTAAATAATTAACTTAAATATTCATCATCTTGCAGGGCGGAACAGTCCAGTGAGTAAGCGTTTGTTTGTCAGTTTGATGCCGTCGATTCAAAACCCAACCAAGGTTGATTTTTTAAAAATAATTTAATCAAATCTAATCTAACCTTACTTAACCTATCCTGGCCTAAGAAATCTTGTTTTTTTATGATTTGATCAAATCTTAGCTCTTTCTCGAGTCATCCCATAAGGACAAAATAAATCCAGAGACAATCTGAGCTTTCTTAACGATGAAACGGAAATATGCGGTCCTTATGCTTCAAATATGGTGCTTATATAGTTAAAAACATCATCAGCAGTTTATGCTGAATTTTCAGAAAAATAATTTACCGTATCTTCAATTATAAATACTTAAAACATTTTTTTGTAATTTTTTGCCGTTTGCTAACTCCAACACTTGAATAATACGCCCATATAATTCAGACGAACCAATGAAGTTGGAGCATTTTGTTCCTTACTTTGTCATAAAAATACTAAGCTTTTTGTAATAAGTAGTGAGTAAGGCAATAAATAATTCCAATTTTTTCATTCCATGAAATACTCGTAGCTTTGAGAAAAAACCCTTTTTACGATCTATATATACCGTTTCTATGTATAATTATTTGTAACAAACTATAATATTATAAAAATATTTGATCCTGGTATCTTCTTATTTGTCGTTTATGTGTTCACTTTTTTATCCTCTATAATCTGTTGTGCATCTTTGATTCTCCTTAGGAAACACCATATATTTTGCTACTTTAAAATATTATCTTATTACTGAGGTCCTCGATTAATTTTGTAGAGACAGTCTTATTGTCTCTTCGATAAGTCATCAACTGTATCCTATATTTTGTGTAAAAATAAATGCAATTAAACAATCTGAATTGCTCAAAATGGAGACTAAACTATGGTGCCTTTTTAAGGATGCTCAGTTAAAAAATTCTAGTCCAGACTGAACCAACTCGCCCTTGTACTCTCCCATACACTCCCCACTACGGAACTTGACAAACGAGCTCCGGAGAAAAATCGCCAAACCAAACGAAGTGTAGCGGTCAGCTTTGTACATTCTCAGTGTACAAAGCCATTAGTACTGCACTGTTCAGCTACTATTAAGTTGCTCCGCACAGAATAAGTGCCACTCGTTATACATAGATTAAAGTGTAACTTCTACATATTTTCCATGTTTGAAATATTTTAATGTTATTACATACTCCATTTTTTATCCAGCGGAAATGACACATCATTAGCGCGGATCTTGATAGGTCAACAAGTTACGCGAACTTTGACGCAAACCAAAATTTGAATAGCGTTGCTATTTGCGTGTCGCTGGTCAAGTTGAGCGGCTCCCTAGGACCAAATATTTCAAGCCTTGGGAACGCCCTCTAATTATCGGATCTTCTTAACAAATTCGACTAACAAAATATTGAAAAAAGTTTGTCTATGATGTTTCCAAGTGGACTTTCGTATGCATAGATGTTTTGGTACAATGCATAGACAGCGTATATGTGACTGATATGAAACGGATATGAAAAGAGAAAAAATGTTCTATAAATTGCACATTGAAGTGAATAATAAATAGTATTTAAAAAGTTTATTTGAATTCTTACAGTAAAAATCAACATCAAACGGTAGAAAACCAGTTCATGTATTGACTAAATTATGCCTTGGTACGTTTGTTTTCCTGAATTACTGCAAAATCTGCAGCCGAATAAGAAATAATGTTAACATTCGCCTCCAAAATTTCAGCTTTTCTAATTCTATTTGAGGCTTTTCGAGAGTTTCTTTCATTACCAACACAAAAAGGTCATTTTTTTTTTGGTAAAACATTTGCTTTTGCGCACTTTGACTGTAGGTCGCAGCATTCGGTCTCAGTCCTTTAAGAAAAGTTTGCCCGGGTGTCGTTCCCAGGGGCCCGCTTAACCGGGGCAGAGCCTCGCGCTCGCTAGGTGTACTAGAGCCAAGTATTTATTTTGTTCTTCATTTTGTCAATGGAAGCAAAAAACGGACCGAGATCGATCAATTGTTTACTCGGCCGTGGGATTCGGCTATCACTTGAAGTGGTCGACGGTGTTTCAGTTAATTTGATGAATTGTTTTTTGTCTTTTTTTGTAGAGTTTTTTCACTTCTAAAAAGTAAAGTTGTATTTTATATTTTGGTACAATTAATGTCAGCTTATCATTTTATTATTTTATTTTTCTTCTTATTTAATGCATTGTTTTCAGATTAAGAAGTAATAGAATTGTATATATTTTCAAATATACCTTATATATCAAATTATTAATTTTATATTTCTTGTTACAGATTACCATTTACTTGGATGGATGGGCCCTCTGCTTCGTAAATATTTTATTTAATCGGGTAAGCGTCAACTCTTCAATTTAATATGAGAGTTTGTAAAAAAATACTTTATTATTTATACATTAAAAATGTAATTATTATTACGACGCTTCCGAAGCCCTAATTACGTTTTATATAAAGCAGTATAAACAGGTAGACTTATACTGAGTGCAGGAAAAGTCATGGACAGCAGCTGACAAAACTGCGCGGGGGCAATTTTCAGTGTTCGCATGTTTCAGAAATGAAACTGATATGGAAAAAAGAACAAATCGTGTAACCAAATATCCTGATAGTCAAATTTCTATTCTTGAAAACGTTTTTTTATTCAAATACCCGTCGAGAAAGTACGTGATTGTGCTCTCATTAAACATTGATACTAGAATTTGACCAAAAGTACGACATGCGAATACTATATTTTATGTATTGACCGCCACCGTAGCAAGTTTCAGGAGGTCGTGTGAAAGTTTCATGTTTTTCAAGCTCAGGTATGTGGCCGGGAACTCGGCGGATAAATTAGGGTTCGCGAAAAAAAACGCTCGGGGGATTCGCCAAGATTTATTTTTAATGTTGCCGCTCTCCATTTAACGTGGTTCGGCGTACGTCTTCCTTCTTTCTTTATTGATTAGCCATTATTTATAGTCAACGTGATAATTACTTGGTTTACCGCACCCCTGAAAATATATATCATTATCACCCGCTAACTAAGCATATGGTTGTCACGAGCTGCCGCCGCAAAGTTTTATCATCCGCTATGGTCTATGCCTCATCCCATTACAGCCCCGACTCCCGTAGCTTCATCGAGTACATTATATGTATATTTCCCGACGGTCTTTCAGGACAGCACAAGCCCGAAGGCTTGAAGAAAAGGCACTGTAGCTTATGCTCCTGCGAAATCCGTAGTACATATCCCAATCAGGTACACTCACCTCTTGACCGACTTTAGTACAGAAGGATGCCTTATTTGCAATCGATTCTTAAAAAAGTCTTACCAGTATTATATGCAGGCATTTTCGACACATTCGTCATACTCGAAAATACGACTTTTTGATTAAATAAATAATTCAGACTTATACACAAGTTAAGATAATTGAAATTACTGAAAATATGTACAGTCCATTAGTTATTTGGGTCAAACATGTGAAACATTACTTATTATAATAAGCATCTGTTATTTAAGCAAGTACTTAGAGATCACGCTAAATTTTCTTCAGCATAATTAAACACAAAAATATATAATGTATGTAAAATAATTTATGTGTTGATGTATCGTTATATTTTAGAGCTACAAAATATATTTTTGTAAAACGTCATATTATGACGGATTAAAATTAATTTGATGCCAAATAACAGGAAATATTAAATCACAGCTTTATATCGTAGGTCATTGGAGTACATCAACCATGCAACGATTTATGGTAATTTTGAATATTTCGCGCTATGAATTATTTCATTTGAGGCGTGATTTTGTATGATATTGTTTCATTCGTTACTGTCATTATTAACTGTCCTTTCTTAAGGCTTCAGCTCAAATACCCGGCGTCATAAAATAATGTTCCTATCGCAGCAGGCTTTGACAATCGCGAACCTCTTTGACATATATTTGCCTGATTATGTCGGCCCTAATGTTACTCGTTTAGGATAAATGAGAGTATTTGGAATTTTGAGATGTCGAGTAGATTGTGAAAGTTAATAAAATTATATTTTTATTTTCTTCATCTTCTGCGAACTCTCACCATCCTGGAAGACCGACGTGAACTATACACAAAATTGTTCTAGGCGGAAGCTCTGTGAAACTGAGTTGATATGGGATGGAGACCAAAACGGCGACAGAGCTTTGTGACTGCAGTTTGTTAAGACCACATGTTCAACTAGATAGCGGATATGAAATGATGAATGTGACTTATCTATAGAGGGCGTATATCGATATATCATGAGTTATTTTATATTGCAAGGTCAGCCGAAGCCGTCATAGTATTAATCATCGGTTTCCAAACGCACCACTATTAAGGCCTCACCCGCCCGAAGCTTCAGGAGTATGTGGCCTCTTCTCCCTGGTGATGTTTTTTTCCCCGTCTGAAATCGCCTTCTATTTCTTTCAGCCGGAAATCTTCCGATGTGATTTATTAATAGCCCCGGGCGGTTTCTTCGTCAGAATTTCTTCCTTTTCCGGATCTCCTTTTGCGGAAAACCATGTATTAAAGTATAATTTCTGTACAGAAAATCGTCGACAAAAAGCCTTATTAGATGAGATATTTCAAAAAAACCTGATTTTAAGGTTAAAAATGATCAATTGCAGGCTCTATTTTAAATACTTTTTTGGAGTCTCTGTTTTTCAGCAATGTTCAACAAACCAGAAAATGTTTCTACCAATCTTTCAAAAAACCTAATAATAAACGATTAAATTGCAATAGCACCGCTAAAAAATGTTTTTGGTATTGTGAGTCTGATCATTTTTAAAGTTTTATTAAAGTTATTAAACATTCAATCAATATACGCTTACGATTTTCTTAACTACGTATTTTCTTGCAAATGATATCGATGATAGCGCATTGTAAGCGCTGTTCTTGTTATATTGAACTTAAGCAACATTGGTCGCGGACCTAAACATAGATAGGTTACCGGCTGTAGTCTTAAAAATTCCGATCAACAATTTACCCAAAGGTAAGCTCCTTGGAGGTCGCAAGGAACTTTATATATCTTCAAGTGGAAATTTGGTTACAGAGATGTTTTTTTGGGACAAATCATTAACAATCGCAACTGAAAAAACTAAGTGGCGGTACTTTATAGTGAATATATGTTGTAGTATTTTTCATAGAATTTTCCTTACTGGTTTAATTTTACTTTCCATTAGTATTTCTAGGGGTGTTTCCTGTTTTTTTTTCTTTTATTATTGTTTGTTATCAAGCTCTTAGTATTAGTGCAATCTTGAATCAGATCTAGCTGCTTGTAAGAGTACATAATGTACACTATATACTCGGTATAATAATATAGATGGAGATGGAGTCAAGTAGGACTGAGGTAGATCTCCAGTGGTGCGAAATAATTAAGATGCTCATCAATTAATAGCGGCCAAGAAGGCAGAGAGGCGTATTATCCGCCCAGACAGTATGAGCCAAAATAGCAAAATATAGACAAAAATAGAATAAATAAGATCGCACGGACTTAAGAAAACTTTTCTAATTATAGATACTCAACAAACAATTCTCTCGTATCCTATATCATATGATATTTAACGTACAGATCGCTTTTTGTCTCGAGAACGCTGGAGCGTCTTTTTTTCCATGTCCAATATGTCGATTCCCAGAGTAGATCTATACTCTATAAACCCTTTCATTATGGCTCGGTTTGAATACAAATTACACAGTCGATTATAAAACTTGTATTTGAAGCATAAATGTACTTATCTTGTCTATTTTCATATATCACATTGGTGCTCGTCTCCTCTAGCTATCAGATGATGCATAAAAAACTATTCTAAAAAAAGTAGCAAAACGATATATCACGTCAACCGATGTCAACGGTCAGGGAATCTTATGACGTCATATGCCGACAACCGATGCAGAAGAGTAAATAGAATACTCGTACAAATTGTAGGAAGCGTAAATACGTTAACATAAACATAGCAAAATATTTCGTATACCTCACTTTCATTTCCACTTCACGTTAATGAATTTCCCATCATCATATATCCCTTATTCATAATTCGTGAGTGATGGCATTACCGCTGCCCTCAACTGAGACCCTGATTACAGTCCGCCGAGGGGGTCTGTGGAAGGACGAGGTTTTAATTGCGCTAAAGGTGCAGCTTTAGGTACCCCTCTTGAAAGAAACCTCCAAAGGCCTGGCTCATGACCTCAGCTTGGTGTGGAATTAGTCATTTCGCCAGTAAAACACCAAATTTAAAGCTCTTAATACGCTGAAAAACGAAGCGTTTTCTTGAATATTTTGTCCCGCTTTGCTACATTATTAGAGATGCACAAATTTAAACGCCTCCATCAAATAACTTTATCAAAGTTATTTAATTTTAATTTCAAATGTTAATACTTTAATTATTTACCCAAAAAGTTGGTTTGAATATAATAAATACAACAACAGTCGTCTCTTCAAGTTATCGGACTTCTGCCTTGGAAGCCGTCGAAAACCTTATATTCGTATGTGGACTTTGGAGGCACGGCCAATGAAAACTGACAGTACTAAATGTCAGCAATATCAATGTTTTTTTTTACCTTGTTATAAAGAATAACAACGACTTCGCAGGTATACTCGTGTATTATCCTGACCACAGAGAAGCATTTTTTTTTTAGTTGTAAGCGAGCTTTTTTCTTAAGATTATTTAGTTGACAATCGTATAATTTTGTATTTCTTTCATTATAACAACAATCAAAGTAATATTATAACATCCTTCTCTCTCTCAAAAGGGGTGCTATTCCGTTGCGTGAGGGCAGGATGAGGAGCAGGTCAGCAAAGAAAGACTTTCTTTTAGAATCACATTGATTATATTTACGTTAAAACTTTACAATCTTCCGGCCAAGCGGGGTGACATGCCGCTGTGGCCGTGATGCTACCTTCTCTCGCTAAAGTGTGAGGACCGACTGCCGATCTCTGCGCTCTATTAAATGTTGAAAACTAATAAATGACGAGCGTCTAAGTATTTGTAGATAAGCTTTCATTCACCAATATTGATTGGCGTTTAACTGAATTACCTTGCCGGTGGTCATAGCTCATTGGACAAAGCGTTTGGTTTTCAAGCCAAAGGTCGTGGATTCGATCCGCGACGGAGATTAAAAAAAAAAAATTTAATCGATTTTTGAGCTTTAAAATACCCCCGGTTTGTGTGAATTTGATCCCTCACTCGTAAAATGCCAGTCATAAACTATCTATCAAAATTGTTGGTAGACGAAAGTCGTCCCGTGAAGACCACCCATTCATAGTAAATTCCTGTAATAATAAGGATGGCGCGTAAATGTCGGGCTGTAGTCTATGACGTTGGCGGATCAGCGTTCAACATGCAGCGCTTATCCATATGTAAAAATGGTAAGCGCCATAGAATCCACGGATAAAAAAACTTCAGAATCACTATCACCGTCTGTCGGCATTCTTCTGTTTGTGCTTATATTAAAAAAACGGAACACTTTAAGAAGCATCTAAAGAATTTTCCATATCTTCAAGTACTCTTCAAATATCCCCTTGGCTTATCTTGAAAAACGGGTCATTATTATTATTTGCGAAATGACCCTTAGTTGTTCTGAGAACTGTGCTTTATTTAAAAACGAGAGATTTTTCCGTACTTAAGTTCTAAAACAACAATACAAATATATATACGAGTATTTCAGCACTAATTAGAAACCGAGGGAATTTCACAAAAGAATAAAAAGAAAACATCAACTTTGGTAGATTTCAGGTAAATGATGAATGTATCCGGTTGGTAGGAAATTTTCTTTTATTTTTTGATTCACAGCGACGTGTTCGACCTTTTATATTGTAGGCTCAAAAATCTTTATTTTTTCGTTTGTGTATTTAACGCCTTAAGAACCGCTTAAGCGTTAAATTAACATCAACGACCAAAATGTATTTAATCAGCTAATTAGACTTAGCATTGATAATCAAATAGAGTTAAAGAATTAAAGTTGTTTGCGAATGAAATAGTATTTTTGTGAAATAAAACATTTTTTAATGCCCATAAAATACTTTGCGTATCTTAATAGTTGAATTGCTTAACTTGTCTTTAATGATTTATAAAATAATAAAAGAAAAATAAACAGGGAAATAAAGATCGAGGAATAATGGAAGTAATATATTTTAAGGAAGGAAAGTTTTATTTTTGTAATGAGGGTATTAAATATCAAGGAAAACAATTCACGTTTTTGATAAAGAAACAATTTACATTGTTTTACATTTTACGATTTAAGTATCTATTAAAGCAAAAGCAATCGATATCGTGATTAAACAATACTTATCGTCTGTTATTTTTTATAATTACGTCTTAACTTGAGTGCTATTTAGTATTTTCAATTTATATTTTACAATTGTTTTTATTGTTATAGTTCATTTTACAAATCATTAGTTTGAAACCGGCAGAAAATTATTTTAATTTGTTTTATTCACCGATTTCGTAACACATTATTTAATTAATTGATAGGTACCTAAAAATAATAAAATAATATATTTTTTAATTTATATAAATACATTTTCCTTTATTTTTTACACTTAAATGTTGTGCAGAAAGCTTAACGTAAAAAAAGTGTTTTTATCTTCCATATTGTTTTATCGTTGTATCAATCGTAAAACACCGGTCACTAACGTGTTGACAAATCACAAGTATTCTCTGGTATTGTGATGACAAATAATAGAACTTTGATTAAAATTTGTAAAAACTTAGCTCGCTTGGCAAAGTTTCGAGTTAGATTCTTGTTTTGTTTCGGTTCGAAATAATGACGAAAGCTCGGAAACAAAAACTCATAAAATTAAATATTCCCCCGCTCGCCGACATTAATACAAATGATAGGTCCGATTATCGTCAATTATCATTATTACGGTAAAATGAAAAAGTCTCATCAGAAACAAATTAAATCGCCGTGGCTGCAAAGATTAAATAACGTAAACATCGCAGTGTTAACTGTTTTTTTTTCGTATTTTCGTACAGTAAATTCCTGAATTTCACGAAGTTCCGTGTTCCATATAAAATTACTTTTCTTATTCAAAATGAATATTTGACGATTCAACGATTGAATATTTTGCAGATTTTCATTTTGGTGTCACGACAAGTGAGTTGTTATCGGTTTTAAATCAAGTTTAGCGTTTAAGATTGACGTCAATTTTTAACGGAAGTATATCAAAAACTTTCCAGCAGAAGACTTCATGTGATCATAAAATCTTAAAAAAACTTAAAATATCGAATACAAATACGTTTTATTTGAATATAGACTTACATATTAACTAAATACATTATTTATATACTTTAATATGGTTTTTTTCTTACTTCAAGCAGTTTTGTTAAAATTTACGTAGAATTACTGATATTCATAGCTGTACCTAGTATCTTTTTTAATAATAAAGTACATTTTTCATTCTTAGTTCAACATTTATGCACGGTTAACAGATGTTCACCAAGAACAGGTAATTTGCAAAATTTCTTCTTAATTGCCGCCGGTAAGCTCAGAAATTCTCTTTCAGTATTTCTGTTTCCTCTTTTATACAATCAGGATCTTTTCAAGAAACAAATCGTTGTGAACTTGCAAACTCTATTTCCAAACATATTTTTTCCGCGTACCACCATCTATCGCTTTGGCTAAACGTCGTACACCCTTCAAATTTCAACAGGCTGTCCAATCATTTACCCATTTCATATCCGAAACATATAGTCACAAATTTCAGCTTCTCAGTTCTGTTAACTACTGTTAATTTCTATGTTGTGACCCAAACATTTCTTCACCCGAAAGTCCACACGGGACACGTTAAGTTACAAACTCCAAGAAAAGAAAACCACAGCATATTAGGCATATTTTGTTTATCCCAAGAAGTGACACAACGCAAGCAAGCGCTTGTAAAAAAATAAGTATCATCTTATGAAAACAATGGATTTTACTTGTCATTTATGTGATAATGTTATAGTATTTTTAGAAGTAAAAAGTAAGAGCTCACTAAGCAATATGTTATTTTATTTTTACCTCCGTACTTATTTGTTACATTTATTGGAGATGAAGCTATTTCTTGTGTGGTATTTTTTATTCCGGCGTGCGGGAACGTCTCTATTTTCTTCCGCGGTGCGACACTAAAAGAGCTATAAAATGTTTAATCAAAGTTTTGGAAGAATTTCGCAGTAAAACTATGTTTAAGGCGGAGTTTTGTGGCGTTAACGTGGAAGTTTCTCGAACAACTGGGACACATTCGAGTGTTATAAAAATACGAGAAACATACCCGGACGTGACAATATTGTAGGAGTATCATTAGACGCAATTACTTCAGCCGCTTTGATGGAAAATCATTCATTAAATTGATGTAAGATAGCACACGTCGTATGAACAATAAAAGTGTGCTTTTATTCCATTCAATGTTTTCGGGTATATGCCTGAAAAATACACTATTTAAATATATATTTTGTTTTATATATATACGTTATATTACACATAATTACTATTATTAGAACCGCTGTAGAGCATGATATGATTGCTGGTAATATTGAAAAATTAAAGTAAGATAACAATATTCTAACATTATATTATAATAATACAGTACATCGCAATAAATAAAAGTTTAGAATAAGAAAATAATTCCTTACAAAGGCATCTTAATAATGTCATAAAATTATTTTAAAATACAAAGCCACAATTTCAAAAAAACCTTTGTTCGCAATACAATTATAACAACTGATCTAAATAAAATATTTGTTTATGATAACTATCTCGACAAGTAATATAATAATGAGATGTTTTACTGAGTAATCTCCGAACAAAGCAAATTCTTACCCAGCATAGTTAGGAGGCCTTTTAAAAAGGAGCTTTCATTCCATCGTATCGTATGAAAATAATAAGATTCTTGTGTAATTTTAAAACAATGACCCATATAACGAAACAGCCATTTTATATCGACAAAGACGAACAATTATGAAATCGCAAATGGCCCATAGTGCTTCACATATTTGCGATTTTTTTTTAAAGCTTACCACTTACAAATATTATTACTCGCATGGCAAATATTTTACGTCGGCTTTGTGCGTAAGAAGAAGGTTTTACATTGTATATAAAGAGGACGAGAGTGTTTTATTTGACGAGAGTTTAAGTTAAATATTTATTAGCAGTAAATTACTTTTGACGTAACGAGTGGCACTAAAATACACATCACAATAAAAATACATGAGAGGATTTTGAACATATTATATTATAGAACGATGAAGCATAATGTTCAATTATATGAAAGCAGAAAGATAATCGAAGAGGCCATGTGGTTTTCTCATTCATATAAAGTATGGAGTAAACTAAGATTATCATTCCACCTTTATTTTTTTATATTTTTATGTAAACACATACAGGAGAATACCGACAGACGGTGATAGCAATTCTGAAGTCTCATCTGTGGAATTCTATGACGCTTACCATGGTGTATATAGCTTAACGCTGCATGTGGAATGTTGATCCGCCAACGACACAGACTACAGCCCGAGATTCACGCATCATCCTTTATTAATACAGCAATTTACTATGAATAAGTGGTCTTCACGGGACGACTTTCGTCTACCACCAATTTTAATTAATAGGCTATGACTGACATTTTACGAGTGATGGATCAAATTCACACCAACCGGGGAGATATTTCAGAGATCAAAAATCGATTAAAAATACTCGGGGATCGAACCCACGACCTTTGGCTTGCAAAGCAAACGCTTTGACCGTTGAGCTATGACCGCCGGCAATTCCACCTTTAGGTACATATGTCGTAGAGCTATAAATTGAGATTTATAACTGATAAATATGTGCCGGAAATTTCTGGTGATCATATGTTCCAGTTATGGAACGGATATGGATACCTGTGGCACTAACGTATTAGCAATTGGGTTCGGCACTACTAAGAAGGAATTTTGGAAAATCCCCGCTCTTGTTAAATATACGTCAACTGTATATTCGTTTAGCAAGTGTGAGACGAGTCTGTCGGTTGTGAGTTGGTGTAGAAGAAAATTTTTCTTAATTTTTTTTCGAAGGACTAAACTATCCTTATGTTTATGTTACATGATGTAATTGTGTAATTATTTTTTAGGCGAACTGCTCTTATATGAAACGAGCCCATTAAATTATGTAACCTATCTTATATTTTTCATTATGATATTTGAAAATGTGCGATAACTATTTATATGAGATATTAATGCAAAAGTAGTTTATGCTCGAAATGAAATGGTAAATAAATTGTCCATTTTCATTTTTGAAAAGTCCATCAAAATTACACTCCATTATTCACGTTGGATTCCGTTAATGTATTTGATCACCATTTCGTGAAAGTGGTTCATCACGCACATTCAACATTCAGCTATATACTCGTATCATCAAGTTACTTATATAGTCTAATAACCCATTGAGCACACTAACAAATATTTTTTATTCGAAAAAAATGTTTATAAAAATATATTTTTATTTGAATACGAGTACAAAGTTGCATCCAGTGGAGTTGGATGTTTTTGTAAAAGTAAACTTAAACCGTGTATCTGAAAATAAATCAAATCAATTTTAGACAGTGGCAAATTTATTGTTGTTTAATGTTGTTGGTTGGACCATTTTGTCTTAATTTGAATATTTGAATGTGTAAAAATAACGTTTAAAAGTAATATTTTTTTGTTTCAATATTTTTTTAATTACATATAATTAAATTATCAAATATATACCAAACATATCATCCTGTAAATTAATATTTAAGATAACTATATCGTGATGTGAATAGAAATCCATGTTATAGATTTTTAAATAAAAATAGCAATTGAACTTGAAAAAAATACGTTCATTTATAATAATAATAATCCAATTTGAAGAAGTATTATTTAAGTGTGGATGTCTATAAAACTTATATATGCTTCGGTACTATAACTTCCGTTTCTTCATTTGCCTTGAAGATCTGCAACCGAATATATTCGCAAGTTAACCTTCAAGTGCAGTAGTCTTCGGGAATAACATGTATAGTACATACGAGTATACAATGAAACCTAACAGAACTATTTGGCGACACTTTGTGGTGACCTTAGCTCCAGATATGGAACAGATATGTGTAGAAAGAAATATAAGCATGTCTTACAAACTGATAAAGCGATTATCCCGGGTTAGTGACGTCACTGCAGATGTAAAAGCTCGAGGGCCATTTTTTTTATCTCGACTGTGAGCCTCAGCACTCGGCTCATTGTTACCAGCCACGTAACGTTTCTTTTAAAATGATTCATCACATTTTTCCCGAAAGCAAATATGTATGGCCCGCAAAGTTCTTTATGAAAATCTACGTTAGTTGTATACGCAATACATAGTAGTTTTCCATACCCTGCGCTGCCGTAGTGTCGAAAATCATATTTTTACATTATGTATGCTCATGTTGATTAATGTTTACGTGTCAAAAAATAAGAATTACATGACGATAATTTTTTTAAATAATGGATATATTGATTTTATTTCAATCAACATCACTTCACAATCAATCAATCATTTATTTATTTCACAGAACCGCAGCTCCAAGATACAACAAATAATAAGAAACAACAAATAATAATATATATATATAATTTCTATCTTTGATATTTATATATATGGATATATATATATATATACATATATTTATATATATATATATATATATATATATATATATATATCATATCCACAATACATACAAAATATAATAAAAAATGACGTTCGAAGAAGATAGGTACGTTAGAGCTGAGAGGAAAAGTATGTAATAAAAGGATCGACGTGTGCTGGTAGGCCATTTAGGAGCGCAATTGCCGTTGTACTAAATTGAGTGCTCGAAGTTCTACGGGAATCAACTGGGATCAAAAACAATGGATGGCTACGAGCACGGGTGTACTTATCTGGAACACAGAAGTTACAACATTTGAATCATTTGAATATGCTAAACTCACGACGGAGTCGTCAGTGCCAACAACTAAAATTTATTGTTTTTATTTAAAATTCCTATTTAATTATTTCATCATCATCACCGTGTTCGCTCCGCTAACTGGAGCATAAGATCACCATGAGCCGTCGCCTCAAAGCTCTGTCAGCCGCCGCAGTCAAATCTACTTTCTGTAGCTTCACCGAGTATATCCTCTTTATAGTTCCCAAAAGCGTGAACACGGGCGATTGAAGAAAATACAGCTGTTGTTAATATTCTTCTATGGCATCTGAAGTATTTGCCTTAACTAGGTGCAATTTTGCCACTTGACCGACTGTAAAGAAGGCTGCCTTGTCCGCTCCATCACTTTGTTTATTTCTCACAGTCAAACCTTTTTATCCTTGATGTTCTACGCAGGCATCTGCTTTCGATACCCATTATACGTTAACATTGGCTTTTAACGAAACATACTTATAATTTTAAATTAATTTTAATTAAAAAAAAATTGTTTTTATTCACATTTATTCTAAACGAAAACATGCTTCAGCCTCCCTGGAGAGATATACATACAATAAAGTTTTACACTCTATTTTTGCTTTGTGCATTTGATGGGCCTTAATGTTATTATTTTTATTTTAAAACGAATATATTTTTTGCTGTTCAATAAAAGACATTGAAATTAAACAGTCATGTTTCGATTAATGTTTAAATAATCCACTTATTACTAATTAAATTCCTCTCGTGCTCCAATCATTTCAATGAAAGCTCTCGGTCGAAATTGACGTTGCCGATAGTGGAGAACTAGGATGCAATTCCCATTAAGAGTATTTATTTAATGAATTTATCTATGCAATGCATTTACCATCAGTTAATGTGCCAACATTCCAACTACAATTTGGCTCAAAATTAATCAGCACTATTTAACTTGCAAACTATTTTAAATAATAAACCAAAGATTTTTATTTTTTTTATCTAAACACATACAGGAGAATACCGACAGATGGTGATGGTAAGTCTCAAGTCTCATCTGTGAAATTATATGATCATGTTGCATATGGCTCAGCGCTGCATGTGGAGTGTTGATCCGACAACGTCATAGACTACAACCCGAGATTCACGCATCATCCTTATTATTACAGGAATTTACTTTGAATTGGTAGTCTTCACGAGACGACTTTCATTTACCACCAATTTTAATCAATAGGTTATGATTAACATTTTACGGGTGATGGATTAAGTCACACCAACCGCGGGTATTTTAGAGCTCAGAAATCGATTAAAAATCCTTTTTTTTTTCTCGTGGGGATCGAAACCAACGACCTTTGACTTGCAAAGCAAACGCTTTTACCCGCTGGCAAATATAGAAGATTATATATTATATAATATATTTCTTAAGAAATATAACAATATTATCTTTCTTAAAAACAATTCGTATATCGTATGTTGCAATTATATCATCGATTTAATTATTCGTCCAAAGAGATTACAACTACAGTTTTGAGACATGAATTAACATGGTACTCGTATTTTGTAGGAAGTTTAATTTTCTATTATATTTTTGGTCAACGACAATAACATGTTGAAACATAGGTCCTCGTTCAATTATTAAAATGTAGTACGGTGACTTTGGGTACGGAAGACGCTTAGATTGGTGACCGTCTGGAAATACTGATGTCCATGTTCGTATTGATTCGTCCCTTAAAATCGTTTTTGTATTTATTTTGGTGGAAACTATTACAGCCGTTTTCAACCGTTACACACCGCAGTAGTACATTATTAATTAACTATTATGATCAATACTTCTTCACGATATTTTGGAAGGGATGGTTGAGGGAAGAAACTGCAGAGGGCTCCCTAGACGGGAGTATTTGCAGTAAGTGTTCGAGGACATGAGTTGTAGCTCTTATGCTGAGCTGAAGAGGACTGCAGAGGATCGAGAGGAGTGGAGATCGAGATGCAAGATTTTTTGCTTCAAACCAATCCGCCGGATTGATACTACGGAGAAGAATGTACAATCCTTGTTGCCAAATAACACATTTCTTACATTTATAACAGTAATACACAATTACATAATATTTGGTGTCATTTAATTTTTTAGACAGAATTCCTTTTGCTCTCCATAAAAGCGTTTTCTCACTCTTTTTTTTTACATTGGCTCTCTATAGTTTAGTCAAAATACTTTGTGTGGTCTCAATTACTGCTCATATACGTATGTAATATACTTAATTATAAGGTATATACGCCGCCAATGTTGCATTACTGGGTGTGTCATATTTGTGCAGCCGTACATAGGGAAACACTTCACTACACACTCCATGCATGGTATATAGGGATTCAAATGCCCATATTACCGAAACGAGTATTTATACCCGGTATTTATTCCAATTTATGATACTAAAATGACAAAACACGGATAATTTTTAATGAAAAATAAAAAACGAAAGATAACTTTATTTTTCGTTATAAAAGAGAATTAACAATTTTTGAAAACAACAGACTTTTTGACAAATTTTGTAGCATTTTTCTAACTATTGCGTTTTTATGTTAATAATCTTTTTTTGTTAAAGAAGTTTTCGGGTATTAATTAGTCTTTAGTTTCTTAAATTCACAATAATTTCGTCGAAAAATAAACCATTTATGAATTAAACTCGGTCTTTCCTTTAATCATTGCATATTTTTTTTTCGCTGGATTATATTATAGCTACTTTGGTTGCCGCAGGAGAGCATAATTACAGCTAATTTTTCACCAAGTCGTCTGGTAGGCATTTTTAGGATGCACTACTGTTATTGGATGAGACGAGAACCATGGCGGCTGACAGAGTCTTATGGCGTCATTTCGTGAAGACCAAATGTTTCAGTTAAAGTAGCGGACACGGAAATGATGAAGGTGATGAAAAAAAATTTAATTTCATAAAAATATTTTTAATTTCATAAAAAATAATGTTCTATTATCTATTCTTGGTAAAATGGTATTATGATATTCAATTCAATTCAATAATTTCGGTATATAGTGTAATATAGAATACCAGTATTGATAAACTTGCCCGATATTGCCAACCCTAAGTGCGCCATATTGCACAGCCACACAGCGCAGATTGCATAGCTTTCAACCCCTGCCATTTAAATGCAATATTGAGCGTCGAAATTAACTGCAGAACAAAATGTAAATTGACGTTTTAATTTGATTGGCTATTTAATTTTATGTTTGCATTACGCCATGTTGGACTCTGTTCCAGTGTTTCCCAAAGCGTTGCAATTCAATTCAGGCGCGGTGCTTTGTTGTTTGTTTTAAGTAATGTATATAGTACGCAAATGTATTACATAATGTACTATTGTAAACATTGCGTCGTATGAATAAAAAAATCGCAACTATGTTTAAATAGCGACAGCTACCTAACATAATAAATGTTACTTGTTGACTTTTGCGTTTTAAATTCGTGTAATTTCGATGATTTTATTATTACCATATCCACTCTATGTGTGGGGCATTTGGATACGCGTTTTTACAATTCTGTAAGCTCAGATTGTCTAAGCCTTGTCCCAGTATTCCTGTATACCCGGAGGTCCAAATGAGAACACAGATGGTTCCCGGAAGCCTCCAGAGCAAGAGTCCTCAAACTGACAGACTGCGGCTTTAGTACTAGAGATATATTTGTTCAATAATCATCGCTTTTTTTAAGGAGATCTGATGATGAACGCGACGCTCTCGAGACCTAGATATTTTATTGCATTATATCTTCGTGACTCTTTCAGGCTACTTGTTTTTTCGGGATAGATGATATTTTTCCTCATCATTATACTATAAGTTGTGACATCTCCCGTCTTCAAAAAGACGACAAGTCGCGGGTTTGTGTGGAGGAAGGACGCAGAAGCAGATTACCAAGCATAAGACTTGTTTCGAAGCACAATTCGCGTTTTTTTATAATAAAGACTTTATTTCCTTAGCCGAGAGTTAACTGACAACTGCGGAACACTGTGACATCCACCGCCGCAAATGATCGCGGCAAAAAAGCAAATTGAAGATGACAGTTGCACCAACATGAAATGGAGGAACTCTCAAAATAAATAAAAGTGCGTATCTAAACGCCGTGTAGTATTATATAATTAAAACTAACATTTTGAGATGTGCTTGTTGGCGAGCGAACAAAAATAAGAGACAAAAGATCGTTTTTCGAGGCCTTACGGCATCAGCCCACAAGAGCTATATGAAACTGATATCAGATGGTATTCTCCACTATGTGCTAACACAAAAAAAATATTACTTACAATATACAATATTTAAAATTGGGTTTCAACGTTTTGTAAAACATATTATCTGTTTATTTAAATACATAAAATTGTATTTTGATCTCAGCTTATTTTCCAAGATTAAATCAGCGATGTGTTTGATCTTAAATCTCATTTGAAAATGCCTGAAAACTTGTTAAAAGATTTCATCAAATCTGATTGATGTTTTCTGTGACGCGATCACATGAAAATCCTCAAAGGCATTAACCGTATTAACGTCCTTCTCGTAAGTTCCGCTTTGCTTCGTCGAAAAATACCTTTAACATATAACTATTATGAACCATTATTCTCGCATAAAGATTATTAATTCCGAGCACTATGGCTGAGGATAAAACGTAAACGTACACGTAAATCCCTCTTTTGAAGTGTATTCATTGCCGTCGCGTATTGTGAACCTTTTTCCTTTAATATGAATCGAACACACATGTGACTTCCTTTATGAAGTATACTGAGAACGCGTGAGCAAACAACTCCGGTACAGCGAAAATCAAACATTTACTACTGTTAATCTTATTCAAAATATAAATTAACATTGAAATTCATTTTTTTCACTGTTAAGACCGTTATTTTGAATTTACTCATCGCAAACGAAAAATATACTTGTAATTGTGTTACTTATTTCATTACTTAAAAGTGTCAGATTATTCAGGTCAAATTGGATATTTCGTAAATTGTTGTAACACTGGGTACACTGAACACTGTTTAATCACCTGCTGTATGGAAGACCATGATCAGTTCTCAAGGTGTAGGAGTATAAGCAAACTACTGATTGGGAACGGATGAAGCCTTTCTTCTTCTTCGTAGTATCAATCCGGTGGATTGGTTTGCAGCAACAGAATCTTGCATCTCGATCTCCATTCCTCTCGGTCCTCCGCAACCCTTTTCAGCTCAGCATAAGCGCTACAATTCATGTCCTCGAATACTTGCTGTAAATACTCCCGTCTAGGGCGCCCTCTACAGTTTCTACCCTCAACCATCCCCTCCACAATATCGTGAAGAAGACCATCGTGGCGCATGATGTGACCAATCCATCGGTTTCGCCTCTCTGAGATGGTTCTTATTAGGTGCCTATCTTCCTTGATTATCCTGAGAACCTCATTGTTCGTGACGTGGTCTCTCCAGGAAATTCCGAGAATTCTTCTGTACGACCACATCTCAAAGGCCTCTAGTCTTTTTTTATCACTTTCAGATAAGCACCATGTCTCACAGCCGTACATTAAGATGCTCCAAACAAGTGTTTTGGCAAGTTGCTTGCGGAGCCCTAAAGTAATATTCTTTGACTCAAGAATTTTGGCTTCTTTATTGAAAGCTAGCCTTGCTTGATGTATTCGACTGTTGACTTCTCTTTTTGTTCTGCCATCCCAGGTGATCGTACATCCAAGGTATACAAATTTGAAGCCTTTATTGAAAGCAAAATCAAAACAGTGCTCAGTGTGATCCATGTTACAATGAGGTATTTAATAATTATTTATTTAAACTTTAAATGGATCTAAAATTGAATGCTAAAAATATATAACATATAATCAGTTATTTTTAATTAATAATGGAAGTGGATTTTTGTCACACTCGCATCGCACAAGGTGACAATGAAGTTTTCTTCATAATGCAATCATTCAGATTATAATTAGTTACAAGTATCCAGCGGACGTTCCTCATCAACAATTGTAACCACCAAACGCAAGTACTTAACAGAAAGAAAAAAAACAGAAAAAATAAGGGATGAAAAATATAATCATCTCTGCCCCTCTGAGCTCTGCTTATCTTACGCCATATGTTTAGTTTCTAACGGCTTTAAAGGACAACTTCCGAGGACTTCAAGAGAAGAAGCTGTAGTTTATGCTTAATGAATATAGTAAGTGCAATCTCCTCAACGCTATCAAAAAAACGGACACATTTTCCGCATGCTTTTTTTCATGTGAACACATACAGGAGAATACCGACAGATGGTGATAGTAATTCTGAAGTCTCATCTGTGGAATTCTATGACGCTTAACATGTTACATATGCTTAGCGCAGAATGTGGAGTGATGATCCGCCAACGTCATAGACTACAGCCCGAGATTCACGCATCATCCTAATTATTACAGGAATTTACTTTGAATTGGTGGTCTTCACGGGACGACTTTTACCACCAATTTTAATCAATAGGCAATGACTGGCATTTAACGGGTGAAGGATCAGACCACACCAACCGAATATCGATTAAAAATCCTTTTTTTTTAATCTCCGTCGGGGATCGAACCCACGACCTTTGGCTTGCAAATCAAACGCTTTGACCATTGAGTTGATTGCTTTGACTATACCTGCCGGCATGCTGAATAGTAGTAGTCGTAGTTCGTATTATCGTTGAACGATTCATACAATCGTAGTACCCACTTTTATTGATCTTAATTTTATGTATTTTTACATACTCACTAAGTACTTAAGGCACAGTTTGTAAACCGTCATCTTAGGATACGCGTATTGCTCACAAAAGAAGGCTTTCATTGACGTAAGGCGCCTCGGATTTGCAGCCATTGCTCTCGGTTGCTGATTGGATTGAATGGGGTAAAGCAAAACCTCTTTAGCTCAGTGAAATGTCTTATTATCAAAACGTGTGGCAACACTCCTGATATACAAATCCCGTACTCCATATTTAGATACGACGCTTTCGCGAACACCGACACCTTGTTTCTCCCTAATCTCTTCTGTTGAAGCAATAACTATAGGTACAACAAAATTAATTAAAGTATATATTAACACTACACGACCATAAAATGGAAATATTTTTAAATTTTTATGTAAGAGTATACAAGAGAGTACAATCGGCTTAAATCAGTGGGCTCTAAGAAGCTCAACCAGGGTGACTAGACCATGTATGCGAAAAAAACTGTCTTGTGTTTGAATAAATTGCTATGATTTCATGTACATATATTATACTATTTATTCATTTATTTTTGAAGACACGTATATTGTTTGAAGGAAAATACATATATACTGGAAAAGCACTTCAGAGATTACCGGGGTCTTCATATATACTGATATCAGCTTGATTTAGCTCTGAATGATGCACGCAGAGTTGTCACAGGCTGCCTCAAACCAACACCCATTTCTAAACTATACCCCATGGCCTGCATCGCACCACCACACATAACACGCAAATTCATATGCTCCGAAGAAATGCGTAAGGCAATCATCCAACCGTCCCACTCCTTGGATAATCAGATACCCCCAACACCAAGATTGAAGTCGGGAAGCAGCTTTCTGAAATCCACACAACCTCTCACATCCGGCCTTGAAAATGAGAGACTCCAGCTCTGGCAACAAATTGCACCAGAGGATTTCATTACTCCAAAGGAAGGCCTCCCAACTGGCAAGAACATGGACTAGCGGACCTCGATTGTCTTGGTCACGCTGGATGTCACAGGTTCCGGCAGTTGTCAGTTAACTTTTCGTCCGGCCGGCGAACGCCATACCGGTCGGACGAAAAATCAAGTCTTAAATAAAAATAAATGCGAATTGTGCTTCAAAAACAAATTAATTGTGTTATTAACCTGCTCCTGCATCCTTCCTACACGCGGCCATGTATCGATTCCGCGACTTGTCGTTCTTTTTAAAGACGGGGATGTCAATACATAATATTATATTTTTTTACAAAAGTCATGAAAACTTAGCATGATTGCTGCCCATTTAACCAAATAAAACATATTTACTAGAATCCCGCCTATAAAAGTTTCAATACTTTGACTGTACGATTCTAGGTATAAGTTATTTCGGGACAATATGTGAAATATTACAAATTAAAAAACAACTTGGAAACTAAAGTGGTATTAGCAGTATTTTTTTATAATTACAAGTAATAGTTATTTTCACTATATTGCAGTAATAATTAATTTAGGTTAAACTAACTTAATTTCCGAGTGAAAGGATTACACAATACTACGCGGAGTATTAAAATTACATTATCATCGCAAATAAACTTGGATGGTTTCAAATTAATATTTTTCATAGAATAATTCTATCCATTCAATATACTTTCCTCCATTCGGCGTTGATGTACTCCTATTTTTTTTATTCGCGATGAAAATATAAATCCTCTGCGATTACTACAAAACGGCCTTTTGTCATGTTAGAGCCACTATGATAAAGGTTTAGCCTTTTACTCTTAGAAATATATATTTTTCGTATCATATCGCATTTATTATTTCCACACAAATGTATGAATTCAATTGAAAATACGTTAAACATAAATATTTTTTCACTCACTCGCATTTTGTTGCCTGAAATCCATATCTGTAAATCCCTGAACATATTAACAGTGTAAATGAATGTATTTAGTATTCAAAATCAATCTTAAGTGAACGCTACAAATATAAAATGTATCTATACGCAGATGAAATTTCTCCATCACAGTTGTCGGTATTGTTTCTCTTGCATGTGCTTAAAATATTTTTATTTTTTTAAATCAGTCCTTTGCGGACATCATACTTATGAAACTGTTTACTGCAGTCGTTCTCTAGAACTACGTTTACGCTTTCTAGTATACCTATAAATCGTATGAATGTCTCTTAGCATTATTAAAGTAAACATCGCATTATTCAGGTTATAAAATAACTCAAACAAAACTCGGGTAGTGACGCAGACAATGCCACAAGAGAACAAACATTTCTAACCTCAGACGCTTTAGACGTTAAGAAGTGTATGGATAAAAGAAAAGATTAACTTAATAGCCTTACTTTTTATTATATTCTTAAGTATTTGCAGCATATAGCTGATATGTTACAGTGCATGTAACCATTTTCATAGTAAGTTTATCATAGAATGTGAATTTTGAAACGTAAATGATTAATACATCGCGTTAAGCAATTAAATTATCATATTGAAACTATTTTCTGAAGGTAGATTGACTGCAAATGACTTTGTATTAGCAGTGATTTAGTGATTTTTTCTGTCATACGTTTAGATATAAAGATCATTACAAATTGTTTTATCACTCAATTGCTATACATGACTTTTCTCATGATATCTCTGCACCCGAAAATTCACTCGGCAACATTTTGTTTCCCGATGACCTGCAGAGAGGTACCTTGCGGATTTGATGAAAGGGGCAAGCTTATTTGTTAATCGGAATTTTTTGATGATATTGGATGATAAGCCCGACGCTCTCGAGGTCTAAATGGGTAAGTACTAAAAAACGACTTATACCCAAGCATCGACACGTGGTAAGTAACGGGTGGTAACCCTTTTAAATTTTAGTCTTCATTCCATGTTGCTAAATTTCATTCAATGTCTCTCACAATGTGCTTTTTTCGCTCATCGAACCTAAGCTTGGTTAATTTTTTCACCTAATATTTTTCAGCTAAAATTCTTAATGTTTATATAAACATTTCATCATTACAAATGTGCTACAAAATAGGAGAAGATTTTGAATCATGATTAGTGCTTGATTTTCATAATTTTGATAAATTTGTGATTTTTTTGGTTTTTTCATATGTTTTTACCTCAGTACAGAAATAATAATAAAAAAATACCAATTTATTCGCTTCACTATTTAATTGCTGTCGGGGATTTCCGATCGTTTCGGATATAAAATATAAAAATTGTAGCAATAAGCCTCGCCCGGCCGCCATAGATCAGGCTTTCGCCGACACAATGGATTTTTCATCGGCAATAGATATCATATTTTTGACCGTTTCCTTATAATGTGATGATTTAGATGGCTTGGTGCGTAATTCCTGGAAGGCTCTTGGCCCCGGATCCTGCCATCTATCATGGTCTTATCTCACAATGGCAAACCCTCACACAAATGTAATCTCTTCCGCGAAACCCGCTAAGCAATTTTTCTTTAATAGCCGATCGACGTATGGAAACCAATCGTTTTTTCACCCGTACTGTAGGATGAAATGGATTTTACCCGCCTAACACTTGCAGCATACCCGCATCACACGGAAGGACAATTCAGTTTTCTGAAAGTGCGTTAATTAACTTATAAGTTCATTGGGAGTCACCTGTGAACAATTGCGGCTACTACAAAACAGTGACAGAAAAAATGAACCCTTAGACGCGATTAGAATTGTAGTCACGGGTTAAACGAAGATAGATCAGTAGTAAGCTTTGATAAACCAACGGCAATGGCGCTTAATTAGCGCATTCGCATTAGATCACCGAGGTTATAAAACTTTGGAAGCTAAGCAAACCTTGCATGGATCACCGTATTATGCTTAGCTTGAATCATTGATTGTGTTGCCTCTTACGACAAAACTGTACAGTACTCAGAAGCATCGGGATTATTATTCGAGCTCCTTGAAAAGCCCGATTAACAAATCACGAATAATCGTAACTGTCTCGGTTCTACCACTTAACCATCGATGCTTCTAACTGTAACTGCCTCGGATACTATGTATAGTGTCTTATTTTCAAGACTCCAAGATCCTGCTCTGAAAGAGGTTAGGAACCATATATGTTCTCATGTTAACCATAGACACTGATTATTTACGCTTTGTGATAAACATATGTTCATCATATCGAAGGAGAAAATGTAGAATTATCTCTATTTATTAAGTCACTTCCATAATCAATCAAACTCGTACATAAACACAAGAGTCATAATATTACTTGCAATATTCTTAATCTCCACGTAAACAGATTCATAACATATCCTTCCCACTCGCATCGTCCAGCCGACACTGATGAACGTCACAGACTCATCTAGAGAGCAAAAAAAACCTTTGTGTGTTTTCATTTCAAATATGATTAATATTTTTCAAAAACCAACCTCGTGCCATCATATATTCATGTACGATTATGTCGCTACTAATTAAAAAATGTATTCCTTTCAGTTTCATAGCTATGGAACATAATCAATATTTTAAATTAAGCCTGCTGATAACGCTGACGTTCGTGGAGCAGTTAAATTTAACCGATAAAAATAATCTCTGAAATAGTACACAATAGCATTCAAAATTAAAGCGGGTATTTTATTTATAAAAACGTTTTTATTTTATATATATATTTTTTACTATATGTATTATAAGTACAATTATAATATTCTTAATACGAGTATGAATTTCAGTGGTCAATTAATATATAACTAAATTAGTTTCAGCTACGGTTTTAGCATAACTTTATGGTGTTTTTCGTAAACATTGTCTTAAAATTATTTGTATAGCATATTTTTTGTATCGAGCTAATTTACATTTATGCAAAATTTAATCTGATCACAACTACGTAATTTTATAAAGGAAATGTGTAATTATTTTGATGTAATAATTGGTCTTACAATTGGCGTACATACTGTTAGTTTTTTTACAACATTAATAGTTTTTGTAGTGTAATTTATACAGCCTGATTGACGGTCATGCAGAAAATCAGATGTAAAAATTAGCGTAAAAATTGTTAATTCCGTTGATTGAACATCCGGTTGTTTTTTGCGGACTATTAACTGTTATGCATACTTCCATATTTAATTGACTGTAACATTTTTCACTATGATAATTTATTATGTATCAGGCTATAATAAATACGAAAATTGAAATATTTTATTTGGTTTGCAATTAGTGAACTCGTAATAAATGTCACATTTCATAATGTCCGAAAAAAAAATTGTACATAAAATATTAATCGTAAATACAACCAATGATTTTTTTATTTTACTTCATTTAATAAAATGAATTTAATAATATTTTTATTTATTCTTTAAGAATATTAAGTTTGATATAATAATAATGATAATAATAAAAGCTTTTATTCCAGCAGGATTCGGTGAGTTGTGCAATACCCAATCCGCCATATTTTTAGGTACATATATATTTATATAGTACATAGTTTTTTTTAATATATATAAACACAATAATTCATGGTGTTCGCTGCATCATCTTCATCCAGCGATGGCTCAGGAAGGAGTTGAGCCATTCAGAAGCAATCAGGATGATGGTGTTGTTTAATTACCTTATCCTGCTCCAGAAGCCGGCAACACGGTGACGCAATAATGCTGGGAATGAATAGACTCTGTCCTCCGCAAACATGTCAGATGCGCTATATGATTGAATATATATTCTTATTAGGTATACGTTTCTGAATAAAATGCATTCATGCTTCCTCAGTAGATATGTAAAAACACATAATTCACTCGTATTTATAAACTATTTTGTAATTATTATAGTAGTTCATTCCTCTGAAGCTTCACGCGATCCACTTAAAAACTAACCATATAATAAATGACACTATAATTTATGGTTTATTTGCTTTTGACATACAAAAAGTTCTGATATCAGATTGATATAGCTCCTCTGGGCTGATGCCGCAAAGCCTCGAAAACCGATCTTTTGTCTCTTATTTATGTTCGCTCGCGTGTCATGCATATCTAATAATGTTAGTTTTAGTTATTTAATACTACACGGTATTTGAATACGCCATTTAATTTGTTATGACAGTTGCTCCATTTCATGTTGGTGCAACTGTCATCTTCAATTAGCTTTTCTGCCGCGATTGTCTTGGTGGCGCTGGATGTCACAGGTTCCGGCAGTTGTCAATTAACTTTTCGTCCGGCCGACGAACGCCATATGGTCGGATGAAAAATCAAGTCTTTAATAAAAAATAAATGCGAATTGTGCTTAAAAAAACAAGTTCATTGTGTTGTTAACCTGCTCCTGCATCCTTCCTTCACGCGTCCACGTGTCGAACCCGCGACTTGTCGTTCTTTTTAAAGACGGGGGATGTCAATACATAATATCATATTTTTTACATGAGTCGTGAAAACTTTGCATGATTGCTGCATATCATCTTTAATTCGCTTATTCTGCTGCGATGGTTGGCAGTGCTAGATGTCAGAGCGCGCCGGAAGTTGTAGCTCGTTCGCGACCGTTATGGGAACGCTTTGGACGAAAAAGCATGTGTTTGAGAAATAAACGCGAATTGTGAAACGAAAACAAGTTCTTTGCATTGTAAGCCTGATCCTGCATCCTGTCATCCAGTAAATCGATATCAAATTCAGAGAGGAGGATATCAGTTCTAATAGAATATATCAAATGCCTTGTGCGCTCCCTCACCTCGTGATTACTCACAAAGGCTGTAAAAACCTCTAAAAAATATGTAATGTAAAATAATGTTATGTAATAATTAAAATTTCTTACCCTACAACATATTTTACTGAACTCGTCCAATTGTAGAGCAATACTAAATTGCAAAAAACTTTCTTTCATCTCTTGTTCCACATCTAAACGGCAAAAGTTTCAAAGTTCTCAAGTAAAAAGTTCATAAAAAATTTGCGCCCATCACTCACACGCCAATCATCTCCTCCCCAGTTCGTATTCTTTTCTTTAATGCTGTAAGCGAGGGAAGGAGTAATAACAACATATAAAAGTTTGATAATTTTATTTGGCGTGATTTCCCATGCGGTGTCAAGTAAAAGTTTTGTCTTAAATGTTTATGCGATCCCTGTTACGAGGGGCAAATGAAAAGTAAGGTGTGCCAGGCCGCGCCTCTCCAAGGCACGAAGCTCTACGCAAAATGCAATACTGACGTTAGTTATTCCCTTGCCTTGCAGCATAAATGGCATTTCGCTAGTAAGCACTGCGTCGGCGCGACAGCCATTCGCGATGAATGCCTCAATTGTTGCTCAAAGAAAGTTTCTGCTATTGAAATTCGTTGTCAATTGGAAAGGGGCGGATACAGAGTGCATGGACGTGAAAAAATTGTAAAAGAGGTGCAGAGAATATTGTACTGGTTGCTTAATCATTTATGAGGAGGAATGCTGGTAAGGCCGAATGGATGGAAGGTGATTTATGATCCACCTTACAGTCAAGATGTCGTCTCTAGTGAATATCATCGCTTTTTGGCCCACAAAAATACTTAAAATGGTAAAAATAAAGTAGCGGTTCTTACCTTTCTGCTAGAAGTGGCAGTAGGTGGTCTTCTTCATCATGTAAGCGACGTTAAATTGTTTCGGCCCAACATCAGCCAACAGCAAGATTCTGTTGCTGCAAACCAATCCACCGGATTGATACTACGAAGAAGATCAGCCAACATCGATAGCCCGTGTGTTGTCCAGGATCAGGTCTTGAGATGTGCAGCTAGTCGGGCACATGTGGCAGGATCTTAGGTGTGAGACGGTCTCACAGAAATGTCCACAGTCATACAGCAGTGACTCTCTGTCGAAGCACTCCCCACCGTTCTAGGTTGTCCTTTATTCTCCCGATTACGTTCAGAGATTTCCAGGTCCTCCAGCCAAGGTTCTTGCCAGTTGGGAGGCTGGTTCAAGGAGGGAATACAAAAGTTTATATCCTGCATGTGGAAAGTCATCGAGGGCAGAGGCGACTACATCGAAAAGTACCTCCATGCCCAAGTTTTCTAGCTATATTATATAAATTTTATTATCTGTGCAAACAAAAAATGCCTACCTTATTTTTAATATGATCCTCGTATATATTCAACTTTGTGAATTGTTTCCTCTGAACTGCCGGGCCAGTGTTGGGCCTCGCCGCACAGCGAATCACCACGCGTGAAAGTGCGAGATACTAACCAAGTTTGTGGGGAAACTGAGCAGTTCTGTAGAACTTAACGGTGCCCATCCCTCACGTGTTATACACACCTACCTGCAAACTTTTTTTAGGGTGTCAAGATATTATTTCTTATATACTGGCTGCGACTTAAAGAACCTCAAGTAACGTGATATTTTCGTACTTAAATGTATCTGACAGATCGAATGCATTAATGTCAAAAAAATGAAACATTAAACAATAACGATTAAGTATTCTGAAATCATCAAATTATATTGAATTGAACAGTTATTGACAACTGAAGACGGACTAAGCTTAAACATATTCTTAGATGCAGTAGATTTTTTGAAAGCCTTCGAAAATATTACAGAGAGTGTGTTCATTAAAACTCCGGGTAGCAAATCTGACATGTGATAAGGCATGGAAAATTGCGACTAACATTTATTTGACGGTAGCTTATGATGATCATATTGTTTTCTTCTTCCCATACCTCAGTTATATATCAGGAATACATGGTCACCACAAATTTCTGCTACTTAATTTTTCTAGTTACCACTGTCCATGCCTCGTCTGAAGAGATCTCTGCTCTCGTTGGTGTACCTAGGAACGTTCATAATTATTGAAGACTTTTAGGGCAGAATCCCTTAAAATTGTTGTATTTTTCGAAGAATATTTTGGGTGAATTGTTAATATAATTATTTTATGGATATCAGATGATATCACATGATATCACAGATATCACAACACTCTCAAGGACATTTATTCAGATTTATTTATTTACAGAATCGAATTTCCAATTTTTTTTTACAGATATTTAGAAAAATAAGTATACATAACTATACAATAAATAGAGAAGAAAATAAAAAATAAAAATAACACAAAAGAATAAGAAGGTGACCCGTGTCAAAAATCACAGAGATGTAGGAGAACAATACCATTGACAAAAGAGGAAAAGGATGTAAGAAAAGGATCGAGGTGTGCTGGTAGGCCATTTAGGAGCGACATTGCCGTTGAACCAAATTGAGTGCTTGAAGCTCCACAAGCCTCGACTGGGATCAAAAACAATGGATGGCTACGAGCACGGGTGTACCTATCTGGAACATAGAAGTTAAAACATTCAAGAATCCCAGGGTCGTGAATTGAACCGCGAAGAAGAAAGAATGAATGTTTGAGTGCAGCAATTTTCCTCCGGGACTCTAGCGAATGGAAAGAACGCATCCCTAGAAGAAAAAGAGTTGGGTAATGTTCGGAATTAAATGAATTGAATGGATAGTTACCGTGAATATAAAAATAAAGACGTCGGAGAAATTTTTTATGAATTTTTTCGAGCATGAAAATGTATTTGGATTTATGAGACGGCTCAGCCCGACCAACACCACGCGCTTAACAACAGACGGTGTCGTATCCAAGTTTTGAGACGCGTTTAATGTTGCTTAACTTAAGTGATCTAATGAGAAAAGATTTTGAATTGTCGCTAGATTTTTGCCCCGCGTATTAACCACTTCATTGCCACATGTTTGTTGACAAATAAAAACACTACTTTTACGAATGACTAAATTATTTTTATATATATGAATTTTTTAATTTTTATTAGAATATTATTTTATTATTTCAATATTCTAATCTACTTTTATAGATCATTGACTGACATAGCAATGGCTCAGTTCGCCGAGCGGTATGAATACCTGGGCATAGTTGGTTTCCAAGGTCCGCGGTTCGCATCCCGCTTCTACCGTTATTTTTGTGCTTGGATTGACGCGTTGAAAAAAGAATTTTATGTATAGTATATGTATATTTAAGTAATTATTTTTATATTTTTAACTTACATTATTAGTGAGCTTCAATCGATTGAACTAAAATTTTCACGAAAAAAAAACACTTTTTTACTAGGGATGCCACAAAATTTAACCGCCCTAGCTGCAGGTAGATTTCCAAGATATATTACATAACTTTCTCCCTACATCACCTCCAACGCATCACGTTTGTTGTAAATATTTAAGATATACATTCAATATAATTGTTTTCGAAAAATAATAATTTTGAAATACATCTTTCGAATACATATTGCGAAGCGCCCGCGGGAGGGCTTACGGCGATCGTTGGGTTAAGCGGATATGGAATAATAAGAAAAAGCGAACAACAATTACGCTTGAAAGAATTTCGTAATCTATAAATAATACTTTATTATTCTCGAACATTTGATTACGTATTCAGTTTTGTTTCAAATCCGATAAACATATCCCCACCACAACCGTATGGCTCAAGTCTCTTTTGGTGAAAACGCAATCCATCACAAGCCTAAGTGTGAGTTTCCCTCCAAGTTTGTAGCGAAAGTGAGTTATTTCAGTATACTTTAACGTTCGCCATCTCTCACGCGTTACGCGCTCTTTCCCCTCCAGTGTGAAAATTACCAAATTTATATACTTTATACGTCGCTCGTACGAAAGTGTTTCGGTTTCCTTTGATTTTTTGTCGCCACGAGAAAAGTTCAAACGCTCACGGACTCTCTTTCATGTTCTCGACTGGATCCAGCAATATGAAAAAAAAACAATGCATAGTTGTAATGCTACGGATTTTACGATATTTATTTTAAATGAAACATCAGTCGGGCTACGAGCCTTTTTCCACGGAACGTCCCGTATTTTGCGGGTTCGGTTTTTTTCAGGATCACGTTTAGTAGTATACGTTCTACTATGGTAACATTCACATGAGCATTGCAGTATACCTAGAAAATCCGATCCGTTCAAAATGTGCTGTACGGTTTTGCCACTACAAACCGAACGACTGGATCCAGTAAAAAAACGTATTCTCTTTTAGTTACGTACATAGTTAATTGGAAGTGTTCCCACTAGCATCCTGCACACGGTTTTTACTGGATAAAAATTTGGATTCATTCTTTCTCAAATCACCCATGAGATTACGAAATATGCCTAATCTCAATCGTAGTTTTAAGATAGGGTGAACCCAAAATCCCAGTAAAAAACCGATCCTGCAAAACTGGACGTCCGTGGGAAAGAGCCGTTACAATGTTCATTTATTGTATTTTAGATATATAGGATATAGAATAACAGCGAAATATGTGATTATTGTAATACTTGTATTTTGTATTAATATACGAGTATATGCACGTGTAAATACTGTGTTCAGTAGAAAAGATAATTTTGTATGATGCAACGTTAGAATGTGAAGGTTTTTTTTGGGTGGGCTTGGAATAAATTTAAATATTCTAATACTTTATAAACCACTGAAGATTTATGCCAGTATTCAACAACTGATACACACACATAAATTCACAGCAAACATTATGTAATATGTCATTTTGTTCATCAACAAATCAGCGAAAAATAAACGCCCGACGTTAGGATTTGAACCACGAACTTTGCAACTATGTTGATTTCACAACCCCACGCTGGTTGCTCGACCATTTGCACCACCTGTTGAGTCTAAAAATTCACACTTATATTATTAAGCATTTTTCATAGATGACACTTGTTCTTTACATTTATAAACTATTTTTAAGGCTATTTTTAACTGAATTTGGTTAACCAATGATGAATTGCCGCGAAGTATTAATCAGTATAAATAAATCCATTTCCAGCCATTCTTTCATGTCATTATGATCACATGGCTTAATTCGATTTTCTCAAGCGAGAACCTGGCAAACTGTAGACAATTAGACTTACCACTATCAAAAACTTTAATAGTCGATGGACATGCCAACAAAACGTACTGAAGTCAAAGTCATGTAGCGCTTGTAAAAAAAGCCTTCCCCAGATAACGTGAAAAGACGGCTCAAGAAGGGGATAAAGGGATATAGAGTATAGTATCACAATAATGTTTAGATATTTGGTTGAATTATTCACTATTTAAGTATTTCCTCAATCGATGGTGTTTTTTTAATGTCTGTCCTTACAGAAACGTAAATATATTTTATTTAGTTTTTAGTAGACAATAATATATTACTCGATGTATAACATCATATTTTTTGAGCTAACCGGCTTCATATTCATCACTGACAGCTGAACTTTCAAGAAGAGTATAAAATAAAATTCAAGTCTCATTGAAAAATAAATAAATAGCCGAATTGCGCAAAAAACATTACTCTTTACATTCGGTTCTTTAACCTTTCCTTCCCTGTGATGTGTATCTTCTACACATTGCTTCTAATAACTATCAATAATTCAATACAAGGTTAACATTTTAGGCATTCCTCCATAAAATATTTACGCATTGATTTTAAAAATAATATTAATAATAATTAGAATTTATCGGGTACATTGGAGGTGTTTTGTGAATATCGGAAACAAATTTGCGCTGTGAGTGCCTTGACCTTAGGACTCGACGATGTGCGCGAAGCGCGACACTATATTAGCATCTCACTCTTTCATACTTCACTGTGAAGGAAGAGGGAAGAGAGTGGAAGTGGGCCATTCCGGCAATTACCACGACTAGCGGCAGTAGCTCTCCAGATAGAAACCAGAATGGACCTATGTCCATTCCGTGAGTTTTGCCAGATGGTTTTTTAATGTCTTCAGCCAATAAATCTCAATTATTATATTTTTTTTACTTCGATTGTAATTAATTTAGGGGATTGTCTATGAATGCTATTTTTCCGATTTAAAATCACTGATTTTTAAAAGAAAGGTTAAAATGCCGTCTACGAATTATATCTGCGACAAAAAAGAACCTCCCGCATAAAAAAGCCTCGATTGATTTATGTTATTGATTTCGGCCATTTGTTGGAATTTGTTTTCGGCCGATGTTCTTTGCGTGTTTATTTTTTTTTTTTTCTTTTTGTCGAGGCGTCCTCTTCTGAATAAAAAGAAGCTTTTCGCTTTCATAAAAGTGTTTTCCCGATAAGTTTGTTTTTACGTGACTAATTCGATTACCGTAATACGTTATGTATATTTTTAATACATTACTGTTAATAATGTTTTTTTGAGCTGGATTCGACGAAGATGAATTTCTGCTACGAAAACAATAAAATCAAACAGTGTTTCGTGCTTACGTCCAATTGGAAAGTTTGTGCAAACAAAACAGCTTTCAGTTTTTTTGTTTTTAATATTAACCGTATGATAATATTTGCCTTTAATAACAAATAATTTGAAAGTTTCGCTCTAGTAGTTTTTAAATAAATAACTGTTTTAATTTTTTCGTAAAAATCAATCAAATAATATATGCCATTATTCCTTTTTACGGGTAATTAACGAGTGAATCTCAATCAGAAAAATTTGATCACATTTTGAATATAAATAAATGATTTCTCTTACATTATATAATGCATTATCATGTAATGATGTTAAGCTGAATGTTTTGATTCTCAATTGGGTTCTAAATATTAAAATTAAATAGCGATTGTGAAATTTCAAGTGTTTACTAATCTGCTAAATTTAGTTTCTCCTATTTTAATTTAAAAAAGTCACAATGAAACTTCCTCTAAGTATAAGTTTTGCCGGTGGGTATAGCACAATGGTCAAAGCTTTTGCTATGCAATCAAAGGTCGTCGATTCAATCTCCGACGGAGCAAAAAAAAAAGGATTTTAAATCGATTTCTGAGCTCTAAAGAACCCCCGGTTGGTGTGATTTTGATCCCTCGCCCTTAAAATGCCAGTCATAGCCTATTAAGTAAAAATTGGTGGTTGATGAAAGTCGTCCCGTGAATACCACCTATTCATAGTAAATTCCTGTAATACTAAGGATAATGCGTGAATCTCGGGGTGTAACAGTCTATGACGTTGGCAGATAAATACTCGACATGCAGCGCTTAGCCATTTGCACTATGGTAAGCGTCATAGAATTCCACAGATGAGACTTCAGAATTACTATCACCATCTGTCGGTATTCTCCTGTATGTGCTTACATAAAAAAGAACAATCATCATGAAAATGTGAATTAAAATTATAGTTTTCTATAAACTGAATTATTCCACCATCAATTTTATGTTACTATTTTATGTAATTGAATCTTCTTACTAGTACATATACTATCCAAAATTTTGTTCTAATCAAATATTTTTGAAATTAATGAAGCAGTTGAAGTAATTGAAGTAACGGTCATTTATCAGATGAAGCATTATGTGTTTTACGATAACGCGATGTGTAGGATTGATGTTAAAACATTTGACATAAGACACATGAGTTTTGTTTCATTATCACCATTTTTTAGTATTTTCCTGTATGTGTTTATATATATATATATATAGTATAGTATAAATCACTATTTCCAGTAGAATCATAATCACATATGCTCAGCAGGAGTGATGCTTCCTTGAAAGCTCTTATGCTTTCGAAGCTCTCAGTTTGATTGTTCCTCTTCCTGGAAGTGAATACAATAACAGCGATTTGATGCGCATTGAGAAGTAATCACAGAGGCAGTGCGCTGAAATTGTTGAATAAAACTTTTATGATTTCTGAAATATCTGGAATAAGTGTATCGCAGTATAGTCACTTTATTAATAAATATTATTGCCTAGCTTATTTTGAAGAATCGTTTAAATAAAGCTGCTTTCTCTATCACAAAAATTAAATTGTTTGTTTACTTTTCTATATGCTTTAATATATGTTCTCAGAATCGCTTCACCTTTATAACAAAACATACGTCTTACACAGCCCATTTAAAAGGAGCTTTGATTGCTGCTACAACAGATCTTAATATTAGGTTCTACCAAAAGCTTTCTTGAGATAACATTCAGAAAAAATTAAGAATAGATATTCGATTTGATTTCTTTGCAGCAACTGACCCTTACTTGAAGTATTTAGTCGCTTAATCAGATTCAGAATGAAGTATGATGGAATTATATTATCTTCACGTACAGGTTTTAACAATGATTATAATTGCTTCACATTGTTTTACATTTTTCAATATTCATAACAAAGTAAATGAATGAAGATTTGACAAATATTCAACAAATAAATAAAAATATTTTTCGTCAAATAGTATTTGATTGAACCTTGCAAAATAAAAATAATTGATAGGAATCATAAAATATATGTCAATTTCTCTTGCTTTGAGACGGCCTAACAAAACGAATGTTCATCGCATTGAGAGAAAAGAACTGGAAAATGATGTACAAGATAAGCCGTCTACATTTATTCGATGAATTGATAAAAGAATTGTCACTAAAGACGATGCTTACTATTAATTTGTATGTGTATCATTTGTCGAATAAATATCTTCGTTTTTTCTTAACTCCCTGGATGATGTGGATCTAGCTTACGAATAAAGTTTTTTTATGTCGCTGGATTGAAAAAATTGGCCAGAAGAGGTCTGAATTCCGTTTCCAGATGGTACCGCGTGGAGGTTCTTTTTATGCTCCCCTGTCATACTCCCTTGTTCCCATGCTGCCCATCGTCTAGCAAGAACCTTGACTGGCGCACCTGAAAATTTCTAAACAGATTAAGAACTGTATTTGGTAGAACAAAGGACAACGTTGAGCTGTGGGGGATACTTCGGCAGGGAGAGTCACCGTTGTGTGACTTTGGAGACCCGCAGACCGCTTCTCACTTAATATTCTGCTCCATGTGCCCAACTAGCTGCATATCTTGAAACCGAATGCTGGGCAACACACAAGCCATCGATGTTGCCAGATTAAGGGCGAAAACGATTTGACTTCCCTGACACTAAGAAGAAGAAAACGTTTAGAGTTTTGTAGTTGTTATCAGCAGTAGTTTCTGGTGTTTGTACTGTTGCTTATTATCTGAGAGTGAACATGGCGTAGAAAGGGGGTTGCTTGATATATGGTGCCCTGAAATGTGCATACTGTGAGGGGGTGCTTTAAGTTCCCGCGGCTGAAAGTTTCAGTGCAGCTCTTAAGACGTCTGCGATCCCGCGACAAGTGTTGCGCGAGGCGAGGGCGTCGCCGTCGCTAGTGTGGCGCCATTAATAATGCATGGAACAACACAAACAAGTTACCGGCGTCGCGGCGCAGTTTCAACGTCAGCCTTCAGCGGTGCGTTCGACAGCGGATGAATTATTCATTTCAGCGACAGTCCGGTCCTTCAGTCCATGGAGATTATGTCTGCAATCTTTGTTGTGGCACACTTAAATCGGATTATCTTTACTATCATTAACATGGGAGTATAACTTGTTCATACATGTTTAATCATATTGCCTCGAATGCTTATATATTCCACGTAAGTGAGTCCCAGTTCAGATACGAGTTTCACGAATTTGTTTTAAGAAATGATTTGTTGGAGCCGTCTTTTTAATGAGTATTAAAATTGTTCAACAACAATTCTTCTTAAAAGCGTGACTGGTCTATTCTACTTGATTTCATTGTATCTTGACCTATTTCACGTGAATGAAGCCTAGTTGAGAAAGATACTTTTATATTATAATTAAGGCACTGATAATCTGAACACTGAAAAAATGAAATAAATAAATAAATAATAGAAAGATTGTATATAAAGATCATATACGTCAGATTGTAGCAACTTTTGAGGTAAGGTGTCGCGGTAAAGCCACGTACGAATTGTACTTCGCGCTGACATTTTTTTCATCTAACAGGCAAACAAAATGGAGTTTGCCAAACAGCTGCTTTGCCTGAAACATTGAATCTGGAAACAACTGAATCAGAACGAATTCGAATTTGTATGAAAATAGTACATATATACATTGTACTTTTCGTATATTATTTATGATTTAGGGTGCACTTGCAACCCCTTCATGGGCTTATATAACAAAATTCTGTGCATATTTTTTAGTTGTGAAGAAAAAGAGTCACATATTCATGTCAATTCATTATTTGTTCCTTATTTTACCATGCGCTGTACGACGTCATATAATCTAAATAAAGTGTCATAACTTTGTTACCACACCAAAGTACGGTGCTTCTATACTTTTTGCGGAACAACGACGACCTACCATTTTCCATTTGAAGTGGTTTTCCTTTGTTGCCAAGATGCATCGCTTAAATTTTGGAAAAATAATGCTCTCATATAGTCTGGCTTCAAACATGCAATATTCTTCTATATGTTTTTTATACATTAATACATTGGACTTTACTTAAGATGTTCGTTTCATTTTTTACAAGTCTTAGTTACAGAATAATCCGAAAACACTTATATCTGTAAAAATACTAAACATGCATTAACGACGTCTGAGCAGTTATATTACTAACAGATACTTACAGACATATTGCTAACAGTTGTAAAAATACAATTATATTATTCCTATGTCCAAAGAAATTACTTTTTTATTTTACATATTAATTATTAATACTATATGTTATTATTATTATATTTGTATTTGTATAGCGCTCTTTTATGACCGAATGATCATTCCAAAAGCGCTTCTTTGCCTCTCTGAGTAAAAAGGTGGGTCTTGAGTCTGCTTCTGAAGGATGCCTCCGCTTTAAGCTCTCTTATGCTTTCCGGTAGTGAGTTCCAGGCCATTGGTGCAGCGTAGCTGAAAGCCCGATTGCCAAAGACCGTGCTAGGACTACCTCCCGTCAGCTGGAGGGTGCTTCTATTTGCTCTAGCCGATCTGAGTGTCTCTCCACGCGCGCTTATTTCTGAAGGCTTGATAAGTTCTGTCAGATAGCCCGGTGCAGTTACGTTGAGTGCCTTGTAAGCTAAGAGGCATAATTTATACTGGATTCTAGCCGAAACTCTCAACCAGTGCAGTCGGTGTAGTATTGGAGTAATGTGACGGAATTTGGGCGCGTTGTAGACTAGTCGTGCCGCTGCGTTTTGTAACGACTGCAATCGATTTAATTGTTTGGCTGGCTGGCCTGCGTGCAGTGCGTTGCAGTAGTCCATTTTGGAAACTATAAACGCATTTACCAAACTCTTTGTATCGTCTCTGGGTAAGCATCTTTTACCGACCGTATCTGCCGCAGGTTAAAAAATCCAGATTTCACCGTTTTTGTGATATTACCGCTAAGATTGAGGAACTGGTCAATTTCTACTCCCAGCAGCTTGACGCTTGGGTTCAATGTGTTATATTCTTTGTATCTAAATACGAAGCTTTTTATAATAATAAATTGTCTATGACATAATCAGCAGGCTACTGACCTTATCTATTAACAAAAAAGGTACATTTTGCTATATTTTAGCTTGAAATTGTGAAGAAATATTGCCATCTCAAAATTTAAAAACTCTTTTTATTATATTCATATACGCTTTATAGCAAAAAATTCACGTTCGTAGTTATTGTGTAGCAAAGTTTACGACTTTAGTAAAATAACGTCAACGTTTTCATTGCGCAGTATGGTTAATATAAATGAAAAATCACGTACTGTGAACATTTAATAATTATTATTGTAATTTTTATAGCGCGCTTTACCCCGTCTCATATCGCGTCGTAGAAACCGGTGTATGCCGTCCAGAACTGCACGTATAACCTACGTGCCTACGGCGTAGAGCCCTGGAGTATAAAAGTTTTACGGTAGTCGAGTATCTAATTTTGTGCGTTCTCTTACTTATTACTTTTTCCCTCTGTTCGTACGCGCTTTCGGTGTATAAGAAAAATTCCATCATTCTAGTGCCGCACTCAGGTTTATGTAAATTCTTCCACATTTTTTTTAAGTACGACAGTTAAATTTAATATTTTTAAATACTCATTCAAATACAAGTACAATTCATACAAAATTGCCACTTAATATCATTTACCGAAATACTCGTATGTTGCTTCTCTTTTGGTTGTTCACAAGTGGCGTCATATTTTTATATCCTAATAATTTTTTCGTACCGTATTTCAATATGTAATAATTAATAATAAAACTATTATTTCACTAAAAAGTTCAAGAGTACATAGACATATTACAAATTACCAAAATTATAAAGAATGAATAAGGCACTAAAAATATCGAAAATTTTCATTTTTAATAATATTTTACACAAAATATAATTTAAAAATATGTTGTTTGCGTATATACTGAATACATAAAGAAAAATATTTTGATTTATTATAAATATGTTTATCTAGATATGACATATTCAGTGTAGAAATAAATCAATCACGCCTGTACAATAAAACGCTTTTTTTATTTTAACAGCGCCTTCACAAAAGAAAAACGCAACCCATTGCGTTTGTAAATCTATTTTTTCCGTTTTTCGAAAAGCTTCCGAGACGTAAAACAGCCGCTCTGAAGGCACACAGCCTGCTGAAGACTCGTAGATTGACGCGACAGGTGACTACTGAAAGGCACTGAAAGTCTTGAATCGTCTCTCAGGCGCCTGAAGGCCGTGCAGGCGAGGGGCTTTCAGTCTAGCAAGCCTTGCGGAAAATTTCGTGTGAGGATTTTCACACATCTGAAAAACATATCCCATATAAAGGTATAATAGAAAAGTAAAATAATATGTAAGTTTTCTTATAGCTCTACAATGAATCTCAAACATAATCCATACTATCATCTCAATGTCTGCAATTTGGAGTATTTTGTCATCATCAAATACCTGCCGATGACACTCGTATTCAATAGGTTCGCAGCAAAACATATTATACTCGATATGCGCAAACAAATAAGAATAACTAATGGGGTTATCATATATCTAAGAGTTAACTCGGACAGATTACAGGTGTGATTGCGTTTGGGCTCCCACTACCAGTCAACCTAGTAGATTTAAACCATCTTACCCACTAACATTTTATCATAATATCTGCAGGTTGTAAGCAAACTCATGCGACTGGGCATGACCATCTAAAGATGATCCAGTTGTGATTCGACATGGCTTAGTGACACATAAATCGGGCACTCATAAGTGATGCCGAATTTATATTACGTCTTTACATTTTAACAAGAATAATGGGCTAATTAAATTCATTTCACTAACGCGATTCTCTAAATATTGATGATTAAACCTAATAAATATCATATTGATTTCAATAGGAATGAAGATTAATCTACGAATTCGTGGCTTAATATTCGTCGTCAAAGTAGTCGTAATATTAGTTTAGTATTGTCATTATAATTTGTTTCAAATGATTATATTATATTTAATCATAGTAAAATTAAAAACCTAATGTCTAGCAACATTGTTCGTGAAGGCGAAGTATGACTTATTTTCTTTTTAAGCTGAAAATATCTTACTTGTATGTGCTTGAAGTGATAAAGTAATGTTAAAATGAAATACTCGTAGTCATTCCAAGTCTCAAATACTGAAAGTCTTACAGAACAAAATAAATTAATAAATATCAATTAAGAAATATCCTATTATAGAGTTGAATTTTTTTTTTGGCAAAAATGTATGTTTTATTTTCCCCGTAATTGTTTATCTGACGGCAAACCTTGAAAACATAAAGCGTATCAAATTTATTTTTCGTTCGTGTTTAAAATTAAGAATTAAATGTTGTGCCGTCGACAAAAAAGTTTGAGAAGGTTAAATTAAAAACTAGAAATTTTCTTAACGAGAGACCACCATTTTAATAATAGATTACCAATAATAGCTTTAAAGAAGTTTAGTAAATATATTTCACGGCAATCATAAGCGGGCTCAGCGATTAGCGATCGATTGCGATGATTGCATTCCAGCAATTCGAGAAAGTGTTCCCAGACGGTAGTTTATGTAAGAGTCGGAGATAATTTCTTCGGTTCCATTGAGGGAGCATCACAATGAACGGCCACGCATCCATTCAGCAACGCTAAGAGGGAGAGTCGTTACTTACTTACTCGCTTCACCGACTTCAAGTACCGAGACGGTCATAATCGAAGCAATTTTTTTCTACTTTCATTGTGTTTAAGTAATGAATGGACTCGGGTGGATTACCAGCGAGTGCCGGTGATGATCATCCGTTGGGTAATGTCGTGAAGAAAGTCGAAGAATTAAAAATGAAAAATGATTATTATTACACCGACTTCGTTTTTCCGAATAGTTGCGTGTTAGAAACATCAGTCGCTTGAAGTGTACTCGTAATTGCCTTTCTTTTTTATTGGACACAGTAAATCTATTGCAATTAGAGTTAAATATTTAAGACAAATGTTATTCGATTCATTCTTATTGACTATTTTATCATTTAATCTATTACTGCAGTTCCGAAAGCGAGATCGCGGTCCCAAAATTACACCGTCAGCTAAATGGTGACGCCGGAGTACCAAGGTTACGGCACTGAGGATAAGTCCAAAGCCGGAGTTGAATTGGTACTGATTGATTTGATAACATAACCCCTTTTATATCTTAGTGTAAAACGTGAGTAAGCATTTTGTATTTTATAAAATTAATATTAATAATTGATTTTCAAGCATCCCAAATTCCTCGATACCTGTCGTTTTTGGACCTTGATCCCTTCAATTCACATAGAGTGGCAAAATATTGTGATAGTCAATGCCGTGTCGTACCCGACTGTATGAATCAACAAATTTGTGCCAAGATAGAAAATTTGATTATAATTTGACAAATAATATTTTGAAGACTTTGGATGTTTTATACACAATAATTATGTTCAACTAACGTTTTAAACAACTGCAAATATAGGATTAAATGACAAACGTGTGTTCATTTATAAGTAATCAAATTTTTACTGTGATATATAAATTCTGACGGAATTCTGTTAAATTATATATAATTCTATCTGGTCTGAGGAATATTGTACTACTTCAATCAATAAATACTGTATACACTTATTTTAGCTGAAGTAAATACAATTTTTAATTAAAAGTTCTAAATGAATATACAGTAAAAAATATTTTTTCTTGACTACAGAGGCGATAAGTGCACTGGCTAAATAAACTATATCACGTCATACTATTTAGATCATTTTTACACTTAAAGATTTATTCTTAAATAATTCTTTCGGTAGGAGTAATCTGATTAACGTCGAGCGTAAATTCTCTGCTTAACAAAAAGTTTATTTTTGAATATTTTTCACGGATATGATGAGTTAATCTGACGACACCGTCACGATTCGTACTGCGCTAGTCTACAATTCGTTCCTGTCACTTTTATCCGTGAGAGAGCAAACCTGTTTGCAAGCTACTGAAGCATGAAGAAGTTGCCTAGCTGGTCAACTGACTCTTGTTCACATTTAACGACCTCCAAAGGGACCTGAATCGAAAATATATTTAAACTTTGAAACACGAATTACTCGAATTTCTACAGCATACTTAAGAAATCTGGATGCTTGCTTGTATATTTATAGTATTCAATCGAAAATAAAAGCTCAGAAATCGATTAAAAAGTTCTTTTTTTTTAGTCTTCGTCGGGGAGCAAACCCATGACCTTTGACTTGCAAAGTAAACGTTTTGACCATACCCGTCGGCTCAGTGTAATATTTAACAATAAATTTGTAAAAATACAGCATTAACAATTTAAAAGAAAAACTCAATATTCTTCCCATAATTCTTCCAGATAGTACATATAGTCACCACAAATTGCCGAAACTCAGTTCTGTCAGCTGACTACTGTCCATTCGTCGTTCTATGGCATATCTGCACCTGAAGGTTTACTTGGGACATATATGGTTCATGACAACCTCCAGAACAGAAATCTGAGAGCCCAGAAAGGTAGCTGTAGTACCCCAGACATATTTTGGGTGATTTGTAAACCACATTTTGTAAAGGAAATCGGATGATTAGCTCGGCGCTTCCAAAGCTTGGAAAATTATGTCTTAAGAGGCGGCTCAATGCGAATCTCAATATTGTTAGATATACACTGAACTTATATTCAATATCAAATCATCGTCAATATCATCATCAGCCTGTGTCCGTCCACTGTTGAACGTGAAGACCTCTCGCATCAGTCTTCATTCTCTTCGATCCTCAGCCTCCGCATCCAGTATATGATCTTATTAAGTGCTGGTGGATAATAAGTTTTGAAGATATGTAGTAGGTTTGTAAAAAAGACACCGGCAAAAAATGTTTAACCTGTTCGTATCGGTACCTGATATATGCCGTGTAAGATTCCCCTACCGTTGAGATCGGTAGCCGTGATATATCGTTTTGATACTTTCTTAGAATAGTTTTTTATGCATCATCTGATAGCTAAAGGATACAAAAACCAATGTGATATATGACAATATATCAGATAAGTACATTTACGCTTAAAATACTAGTTTTATAATTGACAATATAATTTGTATTCCACCGAGCCGTAATGAAAGGGCTTATATCCCAATCAAACAAAAACTATTCTAGAAACGAATTCTCACAGTTTAATATCATTTTTTAAGAAATAAGCTCAGTGTTAAGTTTATTTCAAGTAACAGCTTCGTTGACCTTGTTATCGCACAATGTTGCAAAAAGCAATCTCGCCAGCAATCGCTTCGACCATGCTGCACCGTCTGTCGCCCATCGCTATGCTCCCGCCCACTCTCATCTCCGCCCTCCCGAGGAAAGCTTCAGTTTTGTTGATTCATTTCTTCTCCTCCATTTCCCGACTGCGCGTACTCCACCGCTGACACACATTTGCATAACAAGCACCGCATTTGTGCGCAAGCAGAACTAAGAATTAAGCTCCAGTTGTAGCTACAGACGCTACAGTAAAGACAATCCATAAGCCAATAAATGTTTCTGAATCTACAGGGTCCATTATAAAATAACTTTTACGGTATAATCACGAATCCATACTTCAGCCCAGCATTCACGCATCATCCTTTGCCGGCGGGTATAGCTCAATGGTCAAAGCGTTTGCTTTGCAAGCCAAAGGCCGTGGGTTCGATCCCCGACGGAGATTTAAAAAAAATGATTTTTAATCGATTTACGAGCTCTAAAATACCCCCGGTTGGTGTGAATTTGATCCCTCACCCGTAAAATGCCAGTCATAGCATATTAACTAAAATTGGTGGTAGACAAAAATCGTCCCGTGAAGACCACCCATTCATAGTACATTCCTGTAATAATAAGGATGATATGTGAGACTTTAGAATAACTATCTGTCGGTATTCTCCTGTATGTGCTTACATAAAAAATAAATTTAAAAAAATAAACTATGATTTCCAATACTTTTTTATGGAATTTGACCAAAATAAATTATAATGTGTTGAAAAAGTTTACTTCCAATACAACTATAAAACATAGTCGGATATATCGAACTTTATTTATCCCTTCAGCTACCTTATCACATTACTATCTAAGATTTACACGTAATTTACAAGTAAACAATCATCTATGCATTTATTCATTGTTTGTCGAACGTATTTTTTATAAGTATTCATTGAATGCACTATTTTTGTGGTTAACCATTTAAAAAAATAATTTTAGTGTCCAAAAATAATAAACGGATTTATGTTTATCCTGATGAAGAAAGGTTTGCTTCTGAAATCGGTAGAATAATTTTTAAAAAACTCAGTTGTATCCTTCTTTATCAACATTCTATGTGTAAACATTTGAATGCTAATATTCTAAATAACTTTAAATCAAAGGTTATTCAAAATATCTCATCTTTATTCTCATTTTGTTTTTGTTGTCGCTGGGTTGAAAAGATTGGCCGAAGGAGGAAGTCCGAAATTCCGTTTCCAGGGGGCACCGCGTGGAGCTTCTTTTCATGCTCCCCAGCGGTGGGGAATGCTTCGGCAGGGATAGTCACTATTGTGCGACTGTTGAGACCTGCATACCGCCTCGCACCCGCTCCATGTGCCCAAGAAGCTGTACATTTCAGGACCTAATGCTGGGCAATATACGAGCTATCGATGTCGCCAGATACTGGGCAAAAATAATTTTACGTCGCTCACACAAAAGAAGAAGATCTTTTTTCTAATAATAATTCTGTTTTAACAAATAATATTGATTTCTTTAAAGTGAAGATTTTCAACTAAAAACTGTTTTTTTTTTAACAAAAAGTCACGTTTTATGATTTGTCTAGCTTGTCTGCGCCTCTGTCAATGAATTCTAGCAAAGTTCGTGTATTTTTCTTTGCGCATTCAGAGATAAAAATGTATTTTTATTCAAATGTTCCCACGGACTGATCACGGTCAATTTATTACGGCGGTTCGCTTGGCATCCAATATTTATTCAATCGGATTTTCAAGTGATATCTTTCCGCAGGGATTTACTTGTATCGAGTTCAGCGACTATTCATCATCATCCACGTATTTCGTGGTTAGCAACGTGTTACCAAAGAAGGCAATTCGAGACTCGCTGCAGTATACTGACTTCGCAGCCTTAGACTGAGGTCTATTTGACATCTAACTGATGCACCTAGAATCACGAAAAGGCCTTCAGCCACTCTCTAACAAGTAACTTTTTGCGTGCGTCCAGTAACGGGTCCCCATGTGGGTCTCCAAAAATAGGACGGAACAGAGAGTGTTTTCACCAAGCATTCATCATCATTTACATATCTGCTCCCTTAATTGGAACATATATCACGAGCCGCCACCACAAAGCTCTGTCAGCGGCTTTGGTACTAGTTTCATGCCATATCGGAGGCTTGAACAAAAAGCAACTGCATTTAATGCCCTCCTGTGGCGTCCATAGTAAATGTCTTAGCCAGGTCAATCTTCGTCTCTGGATCAACTTTAGTATGAAAAGCTGTCTTGACCACTCACCTTGTCATTCCTCACGAAGTCAAACTATCGTACTCTCAGTATTCTACGCATACATATGCTTTCGAAATTCATTGAATTGGCTCTTGGTGAGATGCCAAGATTCACAGCCTTAAAGAAGAATAGTTTTCAATTTAATTTCTTTTTCTTTAATGGCATTACAAAATATACAATTTTAATTCGTTATTGAAGTACTAACGTAAGTTTGATGATTTAAATATATTGACACATTTAGTGTCAACGACCTCACACACAGAACAAGTGTCGGAATACGCAGCGCAAATAGTTAGGATTTGTGACAATAATAACCATGTCATAAGTATATCATGGTTGACACACAGATGTGGACAGAATAAGGACCATAACGGCGCTTCGCTTTAATCGGCAGATATTGCGAATATAATTAAAAGACGCAAAATGCCATTCACAGAGTGCGTTCGTGGTCGTATGCTCCGAATCACGAAAGGAAGTGTATGTATGACGTCACTATATACCAAATTGCTCGTTTTTCAAAAGGTTTTGCTTGTACAAGATTTCCAGGGGTAGCATCTGCTGGCCGGCTACCGGATCCTGGGCCTGGGACGAGAGCCTCAAAGTGAAAAGCGAAATTGAAACCTTCAATCTCTTTATGTTGTGACGCACGTATTATATCGATCGCCATAATTTATTCACCCGGTGTTGCGAGACTGGTTCCGGAAAACATTTCACTAAATTTTATTTTATCGTTAAACATTGTTTTACTTTTTATATAACTATTAATAGATCACAATATCAGATATAAATAATATTTTTTAGTATTTATTCCACAATATATTTATTTGACGACATGTTTCAGCCAGGTCGAATGGCCATTTTCAAGTCAGTTAGTAAAGTGAGTGTATATGAATTGGCATGTGGATATGAATTGTGTGATGGGTATATGTGTTTTGGAAATCATTCATTTATAAGGGAATTTATTGATGTCACAACAAAATAATATGTGTAATTACAAAGGCCATTTAAATTTTAACAATTCTTTTATGTACATTTGATATTATGGAATTCCACCAAGAATTATCGATCGAATAAATCGAAATATTTAGATCATAATAGTTGTAAATTACAATAATACACCAGTAAATTTGATAGTTTTTTGTTTCTTATTTTGTTACACTGAAACGTTAATAGACTCAGACATGGTTAGTTTTCTAATCATAACAAATCTAAAAAACGAAAGATATATATATTTATTTTATACACTTTTATCATACTATATATGAGTAATACGCATCATTCATAAACGCTGCCTAGCTTGAAGCATTTGGTAATCGAAAAGTGCCGACATAAAGTTATGCCTCCCGGTGCTCCGCCGAGTATATTCTACATACAGATACCAAAAGCCTCCAATCAGCAGTCCTATGATACACGTTTTTTTTTAGAGAGATATTTCGTAAAGTTTTGTTGCGTCGGATTTTGCATACAACGGTGCTTCTATTTTGTTATTTTGGGTTGAACCGCCTCTTGTACAAAATTTTTCAGGGCTAATCTTCCGACCTTACGAAGAAGTTATTGGAGGGTTGACAATATACGCCTACATTTGTAATTATTTATTGATATATGACTATTGTACATTATATTTATAATCGTGTCGGAAACAACAGGGTCAGATCCTTCTGGGGTCTGACCCTGGTCTTCCTGGGTGCAGCTACTCGGACACAGCGCACACTCCAGATGGTGTGACTGGGTCTGCTCCACGCCGCAGTCACATTCTGCCAGTCCGCTGTAAACTGCCAGGCTTTTATTTGTGTCCTCGTCTTGCATACTCCGGAACGAAGTCTGTTAAGCGACCTCCATATAGTCCACCCCTGGTCGTGTCAAGGGGCTAGGTCCTCTTTCGGGGCAATCTATGTACTCCCCTTAGTTACCCTTCTCACATGTTAAGCCGCAGAGTGGCCTCAGATATCACCAGTTCTGTTGTAGACTCTAGGAAACTTCTTCTTGATTTGAGCCGTGTGGTTATCTTTTTATTGTTCATTGAAATATGACAATTACATTTATTACGTTAATTCGCAATTAAAATAAACTCTCAATTTTCGATGCACTTACATCACTTTTCCTCAACAAGTTTTTTTTATATACCTGTAATCATTCACGGATATCCGTTACTTTCAATATAATTATGTTTTCATTTTTTATATGTAAATATAAAAGCAAAATGTCGAATTCAGTGTCTATATTCTGCGACTGTCACGGTTCGCGATTCGTAAAATTATATCGCCGCAAATTGTAAAATTTAATTTCGATCTGTTATACAAACAACACCGGCCGCCGTGACGTAATATTTTTTCGCAGGTTTCAATCGTTGAATTTGCATAAATTTCCGAAAGCGTTGCGTACTTCTGTTTTGTTTTGTTTTTAAACGAATTGTTCTGTCAGGTTTTATGATAACGCAAATTAATTTTCAATTGGATCTGCAAACAATGTTTAATTGCCAACTCTTGGTTTGTTTCGCCGCATGGTGTTTTTGTTTGGTGCGTTTTGGTGTTTCAATTAACGAGTACACAATTTACTTGCTCGTTGTACCACGTTGAATAATTTTTGGTACACTACCTCGTTGCATTATTTTATGCACATTAAAATTAACCGGCCCATAATGAGTATAATGTACAGATACTCGTTTATTAATTAGAATATTTATTTGTATTTAATTTTTATTTATGGAACTATGTATTTGACATTTTTTGAATGCTCACTCAGCCGATTATGTAATGGTAGTTATGATACGTAAAAAATATATTATTTTTTAATGTTTAACAATATTAATTGATTGTACTATTGATATAATATTGTTTGTTAGTTTTTTATCATTTTTTTATTATTATTTTTATAAAATATAAAACAAATAGTCGGGTACTATGCGAAGACATCAAAAATAAATAAATAATAATACATGTTAGCATCGTTTGCTGCGCGTGTTATCCCGACGATAGCCATTATGTTGTTCAACAGCAAGTGACCTTAACCCTTTTATTACGGCTCGGTGGAATACAAATTATACTGTCAATACGGCGTGAATTTTTCTAACCATTTTTTTTGCTCAAAACTAATATTCGAAGCATAAATGTACTTATCTGACTTATTTTCACATATCACATTGGTTCTTGTATCTTTTAGCTATCAGATGATGCATAAAAAACTATTATATTTAACAAACGTTCATTATGTAACTCCATACATGTGGTGTCATTGACACATGTGGCTTACAGAAAAATTGCTCCTGTGACGGAACCTAACGATATTTATTTACATGCTTTACAGATTCTTGTAAAGAATACATGTAGGTTTATAAAGGGAATGACTGAAGTCCCAAGTTACTACCGTTAATGTCACAATGAGTACTGAAAGTAGCAAAACGATATATCACGGCTACCAATGTCAACGGTAGGGGAATCATAGACGGCATATATCGACAACCGATGCGAAAGTGTTAAGAATTTACCTGCAGACTGTTCAGGAAGGACTCCCATATGCTATGAATTATGTATTATATAACAACAGCTATGTATAGTATGTAATGAGACCGTGGTTTCATACACGTTGCTCAGTATTATAATGGTTAAAAATATATTATTTATTTGTTTTTTACAATAGTACGCTTCAACACCAATGACATATTATAGATCTTAGGTACTGCTGTTTATGGATGATAATTCTTAAAGAAGAACATAAAAGAAAGCTGTCGTTTCTTTGAGTCCTTGGTCTCTCGTTGAGTAGCTGACTAAAATCCTCAGTCGTGTTGTGTGGTGGCCAAATGTCACAGCATATAATTAAATAATTATAAATATATTTCGTAAATTTTAAAATGTATGTACTTGTAATATTTATTTGTGACTCTCAAATATTCAACCATATTTTACCTTTTGAATGGTAAATTAAAAGCGTATTGCAAATTAAAAACCATTGTCACAATTATTCATTTTTAATCGAAAACTGCGTCGAGAACTGAATTTAATTTCAATCTCATTGTTTTATGGCCGTGACCGAATAAATGGCTGCATAATGGAAAAGTAAAAGTATCACGTAATTGTTATTCAACTGTGAGAATTATCTTATAATGCACTATTGAATATAATTACTCTGACATGTTACTTAATTACGTGACGTTATAATGACATCTGGAAAAGTAATAAGAATAAGAGCAACGTTATATTTACACTTTGAATTAAAATAAAAAATGTTTGGTTAATATTATTTGTATTTATGTAAAAGAAAATTATATTTAAAACCGCGTTTTACATGTGTTAAAATAATAAGCTGTAGTTTCTAATTTTTGTAGCTCAAATACTTGAGTTAAAGCGCAACTACTTAAACGTACTTTTGATAATGGCAATAGAAATACATTAACAGTTGATAATTTGTGAATAAATGTATCTTTTCAGCCAATTTATAATACATGTCAATAATTGGCGAAACCGACACATTGCACAAAAGCTCACGTCGAGCTTTCAATTTGGCGAAGAAGCTTTTGCCCAGGATGCATAGTCGTTGCCTGCAGATCCAGTTAATAACGCCCCGTAAGCCTGTAAGTCCGCGGGCTCCGCAGCACAGCCTGTCAGCTGCCTTATTAGTGAGGATTACATCCTCTGGTAAGAGCTCAGCGAGGCGCCTAGTCAGTGTTCAATTTCCTTTTGTTTTTGCATCTCGACAGGGTTGCTCGAAAGAGTGGCTGAACACTTGTTTTAGATCTGTTAGAGGGTTTTTAATCTTGAACATAAAAAAAGGGTGCACCATACCTTGCAAAATATATATAAAGTAAGACCATGCGAAGAGACAAACCATTAAAATCATTCTATTCTGTGACGGCCTCGTTAACCACCCGCGTTATTCCTACGATATCCTTTATGTATATTCTTAAAGTGAATGCTAAACTAACATTAAATAATGTATGTAACTAAAATCTCTGTGAAACTATAAGATCATATTTTTTACAAGAGGATACGGCATTATGTTACTTATTGCTTAATATACCAACGATAGAGGGTTCAATCCCCGGCTTTGCTGAATATATATAAATAAATCTGTGGCTTCCATTATAATATTTTCAATCTCTTCAAATCCAATATATCAAAATAAAAGATTTGGTAAAGAGATGGTTGCATAGATTATTGTCAAGCGTACAAACCTTCTATTTACTACAGTCGATTAAGAAAAGAAAGTAGATCTAAATAATATATGTACTTTGTATGCCGCAGAAGATCAATAACTACTTTTAATTTACATGCTAAATAGATGTAGTTTCCTTCTGGCCCTCGATATCTATAAAATTTACTCTGAGCGAGCTCTGAGAGGAAGATCTCACAAGAGATGTGGCGTGGACCACAGCGACTGGCACAGTTTTATCGTAGAATTTTCGACTGAAGTTTACTAAAGAGTTGTGATCGATATGCTACAGATATAATATATAGTAGATGTGGAAAAATAATCTAGTAGTTGTTATCGTTTGGAGGCAGCCCTGCATCAGCCCATCAACCAGGTCTGGGGTCTCTACGGGGCTGACGGAACGATGAGGAAATTACTAGCGCCTCCTCTGCCGCTGAATGCAGCTCTTGCGCCATGTCCAATCTTATCGTTATTTTCTTGTAGGCAGCTCTTCTCACCACGGAACGCTGAATATTCAAGAGAATAACTGCCACAGATAATATTTAATGACATTTAGTTCTTAGATTATTTCTGTAACTATCATTCTATTGAGTTTTTAATTTTAATGAGTCACAGTACAATAACACTTTTATGCAATATCTCGTTTTTTAATTGATAACTGTTGATATATTTAAAAGAAATTAACTTTTACTTTGAAAATTATATATCTGAATAATACTAATGTTAAACGTTCAAATGTGGATCTCAAAATTCATTTTACAAACGATTATAATGTGAAATTATTACATTTCTATGAATATGATTTTGAGTCAAAATATTTGGTTTCTTTCATGAAATTCCTTATGTATTCCATAAATTTATTTAAATGTTAAATTTAAACTAAAGTTACGGAAAGTTACATTAAAATGTGTATAAATGATATTTAAAAACACTTTTTAATAACATTTTATTGCATCCATATTACTCTTTTTGTTTTTGTTTTTTATCGATCGTGTGATGAAATAAAATGAAAATATATATACGATAATAGGAGTAACATTATTTTGTTTAACAGTTTTAGTTTGATGTTTACATATGAGTTTAAGCGTCTCAAGCGATGATGTACTAGAGTGGAGGATATTACGGCGGAAGCTTATTATACGCTTCGCGCCTTAAACGAAATATGCAAACAGAACCCAGTTGGCGCACATAACGTCGTTATGGCCCAGCATCGTCTATAATACCTTGGTGCAGCATCAGCACCGAGAGGAGCTCGTCCATTCAGCCAGGAAACCCTGGGTATTCCACCTTTCACCTGCCTCCTATCTTCCTCGCAGGGCAAACATATTAGCAAGTTCCAGGGGCACTTATATTAGAAAACAAAAATGAAAATATATAAAACGTACATTACAATTTAACGTTATTCATATTTCTAGTATTCACTATGAGATACATACCAAGTATTAAATAGATAAATACTTCGTACCTTCAATAACTCATATACCTAATTATAAAATCACAGCAAACATCATCTTATATGACATGTCTCTTATCAACAAATAAACGGCAGACGCTGGTTTTCGAACCGCAAACTTTTGTATCCATGGTTCATTTCAGTAGCCATCTCTAGACACTCGGCTATATGCACTGTCTAGCGAATCAAGACATTAACATGTATTGTTTGAATGATATATATTATTTATAGATTGCGCTTGTTCTAAAGTGTATGCATTTAAGATTCAATGTATTAAATTATTCACAACTATTATTTTAAACCGACAATCTCTTTGTGCACCCTCTGGGTCATGTCTAAACTGTATGGAAACAACTTTTTGTGAATCCTACTTTGTTTTAACGTGAACTGAGCACTGTTTATTAATTCGCTGGAATACTACGTTTTGCTTTCAATTAAAAAGCTTTTATTTTTATTTTAATGGGCCTATATCTTGTCATTATACTTATATATTGTACATATTGAGTTGAGCTGCCAATAGGACCAAATGTTGATCTTAGAAACGTCAAACTAATCGTTAGATTTCCTTAAATCCGATTTACAAATCTAAAAGTATGCTTCGCATACTACAGCAACTCCACGCCAAGTACTCTGCTTGAGGTTGTCTGCAAGAAAAATATGTTTTCAAGTAGACCTTTAGATGCAGATATGTCTTAGAACAAGTAATACACCGTGACGGCTGACACAACTAAGTGGCGGCAATTTTTGATGTCCATATGCTCCAGATATGTAACGGATATGAGGAGAATACGACTAATCTGAACCGCGGGCCGTAGCTTAGCCATGCCTTATTTTCACGCCCCGCCTAGGGTCCAATTCCCCTTCGCGAGGTCTCTCAGCATCGAGGCTTAAATAAGACATTTTCATATTTTTAAATATACAAAGCACAAAATACGGGGTTAGATATATTTTTCATTACCGGTGTGTTATTTTATGTTGAAGAGAAACCCACTTTCGTACGAATGTTTTTTTACGCATTTCAACTACATCATTACTTTTTACCACAAGGTAAATAATCTTTTGATGCATACATTTTTTTGTACGTGTATTTTTTTTGTACGTGTATTTTTTTTGTACGTGTAATCACTTTCCATAATATAACTTAAATTTTATATGGAAATTCAAGTATCGTAGCTATAGGGACTGCTCAAATAAGTTATTATCTGGAAGTGATTATAGAAGGTCAATAAATATATTCAATTTACTGGGTAGAGTTGTTTTATGCAATTCTGCCCTCTTCCTTGATTCTTGTCTTTGCGTCCTTGAGGAATGTTTCAAGTTGGTAACCTTAAGAAATGTCTCTGCATACGGGTATCAATGTCGATTTTTGTGCAGCTTAATATTTTTTCGCTTTTTTTGTTGAATCATCTCTTGCAGTTTACTTGCTTACTCAAATTGTTCCAGTCGCATTTCTAATTAGGTCGTTGTGCAGGAACATTGTCCTGCTTCCTTCAAAGACTCCGTGGAGCTTTCAAGTTGAAAAATAAACAAACAAAAAACTACTCTTTGTTGCTCGCCGAGCTTATTTAAACAATGCGAACGCCAAAGAATATGCATTTCACCAGTCGAGACTTGAGAATGAAGTTAGTGAAATGAGGCTAAGTACACGCAACAAGAGGGGAATATAGATAACTACGAGGTAGATCATTTAAGTCCGTACGATTATTTAATTAAACATTTAATTTAATTTTGGTAACATAATATTTTTGGGTACAATAAATATTTCTGCGTTTTAATAATCCAGTTTAAATTATATAATTTGTCGAAGTCCTTAAAGATATGTGTTTCACACGTTATTCTCTTTTTTACAATATTACAAAAATTCACACATCTATCTTTTTTACGTTAACTCATCTGTGAATCGTATGATACTACGATAAACGTAGCATGTGAAATGTTTATCCGCCAACGTCATATACTACAGCACGGCATACATACATCATCCATTTTTAACAGGAATGCACTATGAATTGGTGGTGTTCATGAGAAGATATTGTCTGAATTAATACGAGTAGACAATGCCTGTAATTTTACGGGTTATATAATCAAATTCACACCAACTTCGGAAATTTAAAGTGTTTATAAATCGATTATATAATTTTTAATTTATTCTCCGTCAGGGAACAAACCTTCAAGCTTCAGTTTGGAAAACAAACGCTTGACCATTAAGCCAAACCTGTTTGCGAATCTTCTTTCAATCTTTTAAAAAATTTAAATAAAATTGCCCTTAATTGCTTAAAATTTCGCTACAGTCTACCGACATATGTCATGGAATTAGTTTTGATTTTTAAGTTGCATCGCTGTTCATTAAATTTAATAAGTTACGGACTTAATGAACCGTCCTGGTATAATACAATAATATACTACGGAGAACTAGTTAGTGAGATACATACTTTAATGTGAAGATGGAACCTTCTTTGCCGCCTTACTCGTAATGAGAATGCGACGATAAGAGCGTACAAGAATTTTCTTTAGCGGCTCAACAATGGGGCAACACTGGATCAACAATGTCGCCCATCCAAGGTAGTTCTTGACAGCACTGCTAAGTGCCCCGTGACTGGTGTTTGTTGCAAAAAAATATGAAAAAAAAAATCGCTTTTGTAATGTTAATTTTGAAGGCGTTCTGTTTAGTTACTTAGATTTGAGGTATTTAATTATTAATTTGTATTCCCGAATGATTCAACTGACCAGATATGTAGTGAAAAATACACTTTTAATATATCCTAAAACAATAACGGTAATAATATTGGTGTTGTTTGTTTTAAATAATAAAAATAAAAAATTACCTCAATTCAATACTGAGTATGGGGTCCGGATTTGGGGCATTGGGTTTTTTCGACGGGGCGTGGTGCGCCTTGAAAGTTTGTTGAATGTTCACGATCAATGTTTTTTTTCTCAATTATTATGTATAAAAAGAAAAAAAAATAGTAAGACGCGTATCTTTGCCCATCAAAAATGTAAAGGATTAGAATGTCTCTCGGCGGCGGCTATGAATCTGGTTACTTATTTTCATCTCAAAAATCGCCTACGAGTATTACATTATTATTATTTGAGTGCTGGTTAAAGAAACTTTATTTTTTGTAAAACCATAATGTTAATATAGAAAAGATTATCATCGTTAAACGTTTATAAACTTAAATATATATCTACATAAAAATACTTTGCGTGTTAATAATGTTTTTATTTTAAATGCATTTTTTTCTGTACATTAAACATAACTTGGAGATTTCAAGTTTCATTTAAATCGAGTATGTTGAAAATTTAATATAAAATAGTATTTTTATGTATTTAATAACTGTAATTTACTCAAATACGAGTATGTTACGCATAAATTCAAATTAAATTTATAGAGCAAAATGTTTCGTTTGTACTCGTATTATATCCAGCAAGTTCCACCTTTTTTTCAACTATAATGTATAAAAAAATGTATTTTAAATACAAAGTTATCTATGTAACACAAAAATCATCTTATTTTAAAATAAAAATGCATATTTTCGTAGAAAGGAAAGCTCGTCAAGAATTTAAATTATTCTTTTGACTGAGTAATTTCCACGTGGAAAATAATATTCATTAAACAGTTTCATTCATTGTTTGAGAGTCACCATCGTAAAGTCAGTAATTAACAGTTACTTGCCACTTTCTTTTGAAGGCTCCTGTAAAAGCTTCAAGTGAGATTACTCACTGAGTTACATTAACAGAGTTGAAAGAAAAACTTTACTCCTGATACAAATGGACAAAATTTTGGTACTATTTGTTTTCATTTATTTCCATTGCTTGTTGTATTAGACTCGAGGTTAATAAGTGTGTAATTATATTTCGAATATTCTGACTGAGATGCTTAGTATCAGTATAATGAAATTATTTCAAGTAGTAAATTTTAATGAAGTACAAGTAAATCGTTATAATATGTATATAATTTATGTATACAACTTGACAACTTAATGTATACAAAAAAAAAAAAATTTGTATACAAAAATATCTAGTATCCAAAATCCATTACATTACCTGTTTTAAATACAATAATAACGCCATCTCGTTTATATCTCGTCAATATATAAATACAAAAATAAAATGGAATAAATTTTTCTGGTATTGGTTTAGTCTGCCTAACAAGGTATAACTTGGTTAAATAAATACCGTTTTTACAAATCTAAAAAAATGTTTTTTAGATTTGCATTATTTATTTAACCAAATTTCAAAAGTTTGATAACCTTCTCCTATTATATCAACTTATTAAAATAGTTAATTGTTTTTACCTGCAATATTGTTTCAAAAATTTTATCATTATTTTTTGTTTGCAGTGATCGGAATAAATGAAAATCGGAAGGAGTAAGATCTGAACAATACAGTAGATGTTTGATAACATCCCAATTCAACTCATTTAGCTTGTCTTCGGTCGTCATGCCACATGTGGTTGCGCGTTGTCGTGATGATGACCCAACACAAGATAAATGAGTTGAATTGGGATGTTCTCAAGCATCTTCCGTATTCTCCAGATCTTGCTCCTTCCGCTTTCATTTATTCCGATCACTGCAAAAAAAATTAATGATAAAATTTTTGATACAATAGAGCAGGTAAAAACATCCCTTACTACATTTTTTGCATCAAAATCCACGGAATTGTACACTAATGGTATTAATAAGTTGAAAGAAAGATAGGAGAAGGTTATAAGAACTGACGGAAATTACATAATTGGTTAAATAAATAATGCAAATCTAAAAAAATGTTTAACGTATATATTATAAAAATTATTCGAAAATTTTTGCATTACAACCTATTATATTCTAATCCAGCCAAAAAAAAATAGTTATTATTTTTATGTGAATTTCCAATTCGCTCCAAAATAAAAGATGTTAGTAATAATAACTTCTAAAGAGTAATTAGAGAATATAACATATAAACGATTATATAGATTTATACGAGTGCATTTTTATACGTAACGGTATATAGTTATTATTAACATTTTTTATAAAATATGGTAGAATATGTATTACCCATCCAATCCTGCTGAAATACAAATCATTATTATCATAGCGGATTCGTAGTAAAGAACTATTTTTACGGAACCTTTTTAATGTAAAAATAAATTGCGAAAAGAGCGCTTTACTTTGTCGAAGCCGATATTTTTTCCGCCGTTCCCGGCATTTCAAATTTCCTTTGTACGTGATTATTATAACAATTATTCGAATAATTTGGCTGGCGGATTACAATTTTGGGTCCGTGCCGAAGGATTGAAGGACAGCCCTTTAAATTGATTATTAATAGCTATACCTAATGGCGAATCCATGTCCATGTCAAAACCTAGCCTGACCGCAAAATGGAGACCATGAAACATTCTGATCTAAATCGTTCCTTTTAACAGACTGCTTGCCAAATTAAATACTTAAAGCTTAAGACATGGGTGTATCTCTTAACGTATTCTTGATCACATTGTCGAATGGATATTTTTCAAGGGTTCAAATAAAGAACTATTTGTACAAACTTTTAAGCTCAAGAAAGTCTCTGCATACTATTAACAATAATAACTCATCAATACAGTTGAAAGCTTTTAGTTGATCGATAATGACTTAATTTAATATCATTAACCTCTTCAGTTTATTAAAACAGGGAAATTTATTTACTATTTTAAATGTTTAGTTTGACACATGATTATTAACATTTATTTTAATATTTTATTTCTGATAACACGTTTCTGGAAGACATTCTCAACTATAATAAAAATACTCTTTTATTTGTACACACTATACACGCTGTTCTCTTACGATCAGCGAAGTTAAGCATCATTAGACGCGGACCATAACTTGGATGCGTCACCTCCTGTTGCTTACTGCTTGAGTTAAGACCAATTAGTACAGGTTGTAGGACCGTTTAGTGACTCATATGATCTTACAAAAAATGCTAAAACTTACCCAAGTATATCTTGAATATTTGATGACGGCCCCGGAAAAATATTCCATGGTGATGGAGGCCGTCTGAAACTATATATGTTCCAAGGTGAACCTGTCCAGAGATGTCTTAAACTAACTGGTAGTTTACTTGATAGATAAATCTATCAAGTCATCTAACTATTTAATATTTAAAATTGATTTCAAACTGAATTTAAAATATATAAAGAACACAGATATAATATTTGTTCCCGTTTAAAGAAAATTATGGCAAATGAGAAAGAAAGAAAATAAAATAAATTATCATCACGTTGACGTAATGTAATGATAAAATCTTAGAATTTCTTGTGATAATTTTTTTTCTGCTCCATACTTTATATCGCGTTGACAACGTGGACGTCCATAAATACGGCTTCTTGAACCTTCTCCCGCGGAAGCCTTCTCGGTGTCGGTCGACTCGTTACCATTAAACGAGAAAAAGAAAATGCCGTCTTTGTTCCATTCTCCGAACAATGGGAGTGGCTCGAGTACCCCTGAGTAGTATTTTTTCCCCTGCAAACCTTCCCTGCATTCGTTCAAATTTTCTTGCAATGCAAGCAATTGCTCAAATGTTTGCCCTTTGGTTGCCAGGGGGATTGAATTCAACTTAGTTGAATGAAATGCTCCGGTGAAATCAAATAGACTATGTAATATTAAGACATTATCTATGCATCTTTTTTTCCTTCAAATATAGAACACAATATAGTTATTTTTCCTTTTGAAACGAGTCATGATTTTTAATGAAAATTAAATATTTTTCCTGCAAACTTCTTTAATCTTATCGACTGCGTATAATTTAATTGATTTTTTCTTAATTCAAAAATTAATTATCGTTCTTCCAAGTCTTATCGGTCATTACATAAAAGTGTATTTATTGGTACGTTTTAAGTAAGGAGAGACAATCAGTTAAGAACAAGAGACACCTTGACGCTGAATGCAAGAAAAATAAATGTTTTGGTGTCAAAATGGAGGATATTTCAAGTGTGTTTTGATTTACTTCTTGAAGATATCCAGACTGTATGAAAGGGCAAACGCAGATACTAAAAGGGCATTCATATTTGTGAACTGTTATTTGTACGAGTATAATTTATGAATATAAGAAAATTTGTAGCTTTGCTAAGGTCGAAACCGCTATTTCTCTTTTGACAGTCGAGAGCCGTAACTGTCAACCATACGCCACGGCATCAAATGTATAAGAAATACTCCCCAAATTATAATATGTTGACCAATTTATTGATTTTACAAAAAAATCATATCTTGTGAACTCAAATGAACCCCTTTACTGATTATTTTTTCTTTTTTTTCAGCTACTCATCTTCAAGCTCTCTTCACCTCTAGCTGATCAACAAGTGCTCTGATCTCTTCATGCGCTGCAACAGAACCTCACCGCTTCCCCGCCCGAACACATAGTCAGTAAAGCCTACTTTTCCTTATCAAATCTTTATCACTTATTACAATCTCTCTTTAAAAACATAATTTATAGTCTTGGATCCAACTATTTACTACATTTATAATTCAAGCAATATTTTTTAATATGGGAGAAATATTATTTTTCATTATAATTTACATGAATTTTAACTTAATTTTTCATCAATATTAACAATATATTTTTATTTATTACATGCTTATTTAAAAAATTAATTAATTCCAACATTACTTTTCAAAGACGAGTAAACGCGCTCTTTATTTCCGTGCACGGCGTATGGTCATACAAAATTAGCGCGCATACTCGCTTTACCGTACTCATAATACCTAGGTTAAGTTTAGATATTTTATATAATTTTATATGTTAAACGCTTAATGCCACCTCTTGACACAATGAGAAAAATATTAAGACTACATATCTTCAAGAATTATCCATGTTATATTCGATATCGATATTTTTCCAAGAAAATTCTTGCTCTCCGAGACTCACCATATTTTTAGCGACAATTAAAACATTAAATGATAACAGTGAATTATTGAATTCATCGTAGATTACACGTGATTAGATTAAATATTTGATAAATTAGTAGTAATGTTGTACCTACTTGTACTAATTGAAAGATAATTAATTTTAACTTCACTCTTAATTATATCTTAAAGAACTAAACATTGTATTTATTGTAATAATTAAATTTTTAATATATTTTTATCTCAACCGCTTTTGCTTAAATGAGATTATAGTGCAATGTACTCCGTGCACTTAAAAAGAAGAGCGGAAGCTGCACGTAACAGATATGAGGATGTTGAGGTGGGCCGCAGGGGTGACTATGCTTGACAAAGTGAAAAACGAACACATCAGAGGGAGCCTCTAGGTAGCCCCCATTATATACAAAGCGATAGAAAGCCGCCTGCGCTGGTATGGACATGTGTGTGGGCGGGATAGCACACACATTGTGAACGCAGCCCTGCAGCTGGAGGCGGGAAGGCTGGGACCGGGTCGGCCTCCTGCAACATGGCTCAAGACAGTCAAGAAGGACATGGCACGTCTTGGAGTCAACAGCGAGCTTATCATCGATCGAGCATCTTGGAAAAATGTTATTAGGAGAGCCGACATCAAAATAAATGGGATAGGGCCAGGAAAAAGAAGAAAAATAAGTACTACGCGCCTTTAACTTTAATTTTTCCCCATCGTTAATGTGGATCACTAAAATTAGTATATTAGATGTTTTTTTTTCGATTTATATATCGATGTCGCGGAATTCTTTCATCAAAATTCAATTCGTTATATTTTCCATCCCTGTTTTCGATTATCGTAAACAATTCCGTAACACGCTACGCAGCTAATTTCCCGAGTTTGGTCTCACCTTGAAGACTTAATATGATTATGATATGAATTTATTTTCTGCCTTCGAGACCCTTCGCTTTATGAATTATTGAAAACCAGTATTCCTTTTATTTATTATAACATGGCCGACTCCATTACCGTCCTTTAGGAGACTTTTGGTTCAACTTTCTTCGTTTCCCCTAAAAATAGACAATTTTGAAACACATATACATCAAATGTGAACTGTTTTTTTATTTTTCCATCAATAAATATTGGCTCTAATTCGATTATTTGAAACATTTCAATTAATGATAATTGCTTACTTAAAATTTGTCACTTTTATTTATTATAACATGTTTTAAATTTATAATAATTTTACGACAAAGACGACAAATTCGCCACACACGGCTAAGCCCAAAAGCCACAATATCAAGTATATTTATGCTTCAAATACTAGTTTTATAATTGACAGTATAATTTGTATTCAAACCGAGCCGTAATGAAAGGGTTAAGTAAACTTTTCCAAAAATAGTATTTCTCTCAAACATGTCAGGAAACTTTATGATTACATTTCAATTATCAATATGCTTTGTTTAACTGAGAAATAAAAAGTAATTAAACTTAATATGATTAATGTTTTATACATCACTACAATATCATACAGAATATCATCATCAGCCTGTATCCGTCCATTGTTGAGCATAAGCCTCCCCATAGTCGTCAGTCCATCTTGCAGAGGGTCGGCCAATGCTTCGTTTGCTAATTCTAGGGCATAATAATAAATACGTAAATAATATACTCGTTAATATAATATGTACGACGTAGTATTTATATTTATTTCTACCGCCATACGCAACAATCGTATGTTTTCTGCCATCATAGAATATCAAATTACGTTTACTTTCACATGTGCATCCATAGAAATTAAATGAATAATCGTTATGTATACATTTAAACAACCTGTTCTAATATCTCCAACAATTTCGCCGTATAAAACATAAACTAGAAATGTTAAAAATTCACGAATGTTCATTTGAATTACGATTGTTTTATTATTTTTGTAATAGCACCAATAACACTGGTAATTAATATACAAAAACTGCTTGGATTAAATATAGATTTGTGATAATATTTTTTAATTAATCTCTAATTGAATAGCCCGTATAGCATTACATTCCTTAAATGAAAAGGTCACAGTCTTTAGTTCGAGAAAGGTCTATTGTTATTGTAGCAAGAATTCAATCGCAAAGTTACTCTCGATCTTATTGTTCTTAATAACGGTCAATTAATTAAATGATGTCTCTTTTCAATTGACATTATTCCTAAAATATTTAAAATATGTGTTTTTCCTATTATAGTTGACATCAGCATTATAAAGCTAAGACAGCCCATCACGAGTGCAGGAGTCGTGTGTTGATTTTTTAGCAATACATCTTTTCATTACTTTCAATTTTAGTTGCTAAATAATTTTATTGTTATCTCTTAACAAGTGATGCATTGAGAAAGGCTACGAGTAAGTCGAAACTGCAGTTTCCTTAAACAGAGAACTTATCTTACGTGATCCATGTAAAAACAAGGTAAATAAATAAATGAATTCAGAATGTTTTCTAAATTATATATATATTACTATTATTTATTGTAATTTCATTGAATCATTACCCCCATTAATTTAGTATCGATGGAAAAAAAGTTCTAATGAAAGTTATATTTTTCAGGCATAGTTGTTCGGGTAAAGTACTAGTTTAAATAAATAGCTTAAATTTAAAAATATTTTTTTCTCACAGGTTTTGGATTAAATAAAATAAATATTCCTGACATTTACACCTTGCTGATTTGCATTTAGTTCAGTTTTTAAAAGCTCCAGTCATTAAAAAATCGTTCATATTCTTAAATGTTAAGAATTTGGCAGTGGTATTGAAGAGAAACAGTCGTATAATGAATTATTCAGTTAATTAACTAAATTGTGCAAAGACAAAGTGACAACATAACTTTCGGAATACTTGATGAATAATATTACATTTTTAATTAAATTTGTATTCAATGTATGGTTTCGGGAATAAAAAAAAATTACGACATCTTATAAAGGCGAGTGGGGACATTGTGTTGAATAGAAAAGGAAAATAAACTGAACGCCCAAATTGTTTTTTTATCGTACTTTTTTTGCCCCACTCTGGCTTTCAAATGGCCCCATGTATCACATCGTTATTATGTGGCTTTCTTTAATCTTAACTGTTATGTCTTCTGAATGTGGCGCTTTTTTTAATAAAAGAAATATTACTCCGTAAAAAACCTTTTACCCGCTTGAGACATCTGGCATAACAAAATACATATAAATTATATAGTTTTTCTTGGTTGAACATCTAATTGGATCCTTGAAACGTTCGTCGTTTTTTTATACCGATATGTCTATATTTCGTTTATGCATTAACATTCTCCTCTCTCTCAAAAGGGTGTTATTTCGTCGCGTGATGGCAGGAGCAGATTGATAACACATACGTTTTATGAAGCACATTGACATATATTTACGTTAAAACTTAACAAGCTTCCGGCCAGGCAAGACGACATGCCGCCAGCCGTAATGCGACCTTCTCAGCCGTCCGCACACAACTGCCCGCGCTCGTCGGTGCTTAGGCTGTCGCCCAGCGGTCAAGTGGCGATCTATGTAACAAGTGCCAACTGCCAATATGGCCGACACATTCATGTACGACAAACGCACAGAATAAGAGACGAAAGATTGTATATCGAGGTTTTCGGTACCAGTCAGCAAGGGCTACATCATGCTGATGTCAGCATGAAAAAAACCGAATTATTAATACATATTTATTCATAACGACGGGTCGTTGCGTAAAGTTATTCCAAAGTTAACAAATTAATAGTTGTTTAATCAATTAAAAAATAGTTTTCTTAGATCTTTTAAAAGATAAATAACGCTTGTTATAACTATTAACTAACAAACGTAACATAACCTAACCTTACTTATCTAAATATTACGATTCGTTATTTTCACAAATATAAATTGATTTTCAGTTCATTATTAACATTTAATTGGGATGCTATATAAAAAATAAGCATAAAAATATAATAAACAAAAAAATATTCACTAATTTTATATCTGCAATTATTGCTGGAATTATATTATTTAATGCGTGTAAATAAAACTTTAAATTCATTCTGCGAACTACATACAATAAATTTTCAACGTTTCTTTTATTAAGTAAATAGCTATTGACACGTGAGATATGAGTCATACAAACATTATTACATGTGTAGGTAGCTTTTATTTTTTCCATTTCATTTTCATATTTGTAATATATGGCCACCATATATTTCCGCCACTCAGTTCCGTCTGTTCCAGCATTATTCATGCCATACACAGAGGTCCACCAGGGAACTTATATGGTTACTAAGTATGGTTCTATGAGTTCTCAATGAGACAGCTTCTGTAGTATTCGAGATATATTTAAGTTTTTTTTTTAAATGAAATCGTATGATAACACATCGTTGTTTTTACAACCAACATAAACATTTGCTTAATACTATCCACGGAAACTAATTAAAGTCTTAGAGATTTTTATATTTGTAGCCATCCTACTACAAAAATATACCAACTATGCAATTTGTGTCGATCATGTGTCAGTATAGCCTTTTATATTGATTGTTGCTTAGTAACAAAATTGTATTGGTATTTAAGTAATTGTTAAACTCTTGATTCTAAATATATGTTTAATAATACTTCAAACAGGCAGCTCGCAATCACACAAATGACGCTACTAATTTACGGGTGCGACGTGCTACACCTGCGCTCACCTGTGGAGCCCCAAGACACGTGACCCGCTAACGCCCGGCACGTGGTGTTACGTCTGCAGCTTCTTTGACTCGGTCGCACTAATTACTTCTCCGTGGGCTGAGAGAGTAACGGCCCTAATGGAAGTTCGACGCAATCACTCTGAGGTTTCGACGCGGTAATTTAAAGTCGTCCGTCGCGTCGCGGCGCCCTCTAACAGTCACCTGTGGAGCTTTGAATTACTTCTGAATAAATACCTATATTTGTTTCAAGTCTGCACTCTAATTATACTAAATGCTGGTTTGATATAAAATGTTTGCATATATTCTTGTCTTTCCATTTCCGTTCCATATATTTTTAAATGAAATCATGCAGGAGAGCGAAATTGTTTGAGTTCAATGGGCTCTATGACGCTTAGTTAAGATAACTAGATGCGTGCGTTGTATTTTTATGTTTCTGTATGTATGTAGGTTCCGGAGATTAGAAGTATACATTGATCTGTTACTTGATAAAATCCAGACTGTATGAAAAAGAAAAGATAGATTCTGGAAGAGAATTCCAAAGCTTGCCGGAATGTATGGTCACCACAAATTGTAGCCACTCAGTTCTGTTTGCCATCGAACATGCCTTGTCTCCGAAGAACTTTGCTCTTGACTTTCCACCTGGAAACATATAGTATATGGTTCCCTCCAACCGCCAAGACACAAGTCCGTGTGCTTGACATTATGAGAACACGCATATTTTAGGGTGATTTGTAATTTTTTTTGAAGGTCAGATGATTAGCCCAACGCTTCCGAGACCTGGATTATTTGTGTGCATTCTAATGATTTTAAACATAATATATAGTTCATGTTTTTTAGTATTTCATATAAACTCTTGTAAACTGTTTATTATTGTTTTACTCCGAAGATAATATTTTAAAAAATTAGCTGCAAATCGTGCATCCATTATTCAATTTTTTTTTAAATGTGACTGATTAATAAACACACTGTGAAGAAGTGCAGCGTGATGATATCATTATTTGTTTATTTATTCAACCAGGGCATTTATACGCACTTGGTATAAAATACAGTTCATATTCAAAATATTTGTAATAATTATCAATAAAATATCAGTTACTCACTGAAATGATAAACTATGATTCAACAAATTAATAAAGTCGTGATATGTTAAAAATATATATTATATATTAAATACATAGACGAGAGCATCGCTCTCACTTTTACCTGGAATATACAGTTCAAATTTAACTGTTTTCTATGTTATCAGCACACATATTTTAGTCTTTTATGTGCCTTCATATAAAATATATATTTCTCGTAGCGAATTTTCGTTATCAGGAACAAATATCACGAACGTGGTTTCATGTCATTATCCCAATATTATAATGGCATTTTCGTCGAAAAGTTTCGCAAACTCGTAACATTGCTAGTTTCGGTTGATGGCCCTAATCCCTGTTTCCATGTTCGATGTTATCGCCAGGTATTGCAGATAAGGCGGCCATATGTGTGTAGGAACATTTAACTGCTCTACGGTAAACTTGGCTTCAACTTGGGCGGGTGGGCGGATTCTCCAGCCCACCTCGGTCCGCCTTGAGCCTCCCAGCCCACATGAGTTAAGGAGCAAACTAAACTTAGTCGTTGTCCTATGTATGTATAATTATCATACTAGATGTAATGTATGCTGTGGGATTTATTGGCATGTCAACTCAATTTCAATCATTCATCAAGTTTCTAAGCACAAATAGTATACAAAATGAATGCTATATATAAAAGGTATATGTTATTATTTGTATGTTTATTGTATTTTTATTAATTATTAATTCAATAAAATTAAAAAATATAAAAAAAAACTGTAAACTTATATGCTTATCTTTAATGTTTTTTTTTGTTTTGTATTCATTACCGATGAATAAAGAAAAACATACAAAAAGAAGCGAAAAGTTAATGTATCAGAAAAATGTAATGTATAAATAAACTCCTTCCTCTTGGAAGAGTCACTATTAACAAAATATTAAAAAATGTCTTCCTGAATTGGGCTTCACTTAAAGGAAATTGATAGATATATATTGCAATTATGGCAATTATGTTAATCAGGCTCATTACTCCCCCAGGAGACCTTAGCAGGCGATTGATTCAAAGATAATTTAATGCAAAATTTGACTTTAAGGCGTATGTCCACATAGAAGGACATTATCAGACAGTATGAGTAAGTAAAACTAAATTAGACAAGATTTCAAACAGATTATTATGAACCACTTAAATCAATTAAAATTGTTATTATATTGCAATTTCGATGTACCCATATAGACCACACCCACTACCCTCACTAATTAACTCCTTACCTTATATCTAGTTGAACAATTTATTTTTTATTAATTTTTCTTAGATTGATCCTACCTATTTATCTCCACAACTTAACTACCTTCTAGTAAAACGTTTTATTTATCAGTAAATATTAATTTACTTGTCAATACGTTTGTGCACATTGGAACTGGAGAAGCTTGAATTGATCGCGAAACTGCAGTCTTCCATCAAGTGAAACAGCGCTCAATGTGATCCATATTAAAACAAGGTGTAAAATTCTTATCTTTTTAATAAAGTAAATTTGTATTTAAAAAAAGATTTCCATCCGAGATAAGCAGTTACTATAAAAAATGTCTTGATGAGCTTTTATCTCCAATTTATATTGAAAAGCCAACAAGCTTCACTGTGCATTCTTAAAGATGCTTCAAAACTCTTTCTTTTACTTTATCCGTTTCTCAAAAACAGCATCCGCTTCTTAAAGTATTGTATTTTCAAAGTCTCCGTGTTTATCGAGAGTTATAACTGACCTCAGACTGTTCGCCGGAGCAAAGATCCCCGACTAAAAACTTTCGTTTGTCCAGACACGAAGCAACCTTTGTTAGCGAACCGAGCTCCCAGATTTTTTGTTAAAGTGAACTGTTCTTGATTTTGAAGGTTTCCTTTTTTATTCGTCTACCGGAAACTGAAGTTTGACGTTAAAACTTTATTATTAGACATATTTTTTGCGCGGCAATGGCTCTTACTGTCACTCGAAGCTTCCAAGATAGAGCGCTTTTTTATTTGTATAAATAGAAATTTTAGTTTTTGCCTCGTCGAGTTAAGTAATATCGATTACGCTCCACTATGATGGTAATCCTCTCATTTCAATTTGAATGTAACAAAGCGTATAATTTGAATTATTCGTCTTGTTTCAAATTTAAACTTGTAAATAATTGAAATGGCGAATACTCGAATTACTCGCTGTTGAATTCATAAACTCTTTAATAGTCTCTTCGTAATTCGCAACTTATAAAATACTTACTCCGTCGCAAATATTATATTTCATTACGTCATATATTATTTAATTGCTTAGTTAATTTATGTATTATACATAATTTAAAAAATATGTATCCATACTACATCATCATCATCATCATCAAGAAGACCCGCTCCACTAACTGGAGCATATGGTTGTCACGAACTGTCGCTATACTCCTCGCCTCATAATATGTCACCTTTGCCTGCCGTAGCTCCAGTGAATACATTATATGTATCATTCAACGTCGAGAGCCCGTGGGCTTGAAAAAAATACTACAATTACACATACTGTACAATTTGCCGGCGGTCATAGCTCAATGGTCAATGCGTTTGCTTTGCAAGCCAAAGTTCGTGGGTTCGATCCCCGACGGAGATTTAAAAATAAAGGATTCTCAATCGATTTATGAGCTCTGAAATACCCCCGGTTGGTGTGACTTTAATCCATCACCCGTAAAATGCCAGCCAATCAAAAATGGTGGTAGACGAAAGTCGTCCCGTGAAGACCACCCATTCATAGTAAATTCCTGTAATAATAAGGATGATGCGTGAATCTCGGGCTGTAGTCCACATGCTGCGTTTAGCCATATGCACCATGGTAAGCATCATAGAATTCCAAATATGAGACTTCAGAATTACTGTCACCATCTATCGGTATTCTCCTGTATTTGTTTACATAAAAAAAAAAAAATAAACTACGAGTACATACAAAGATTTGAATATTTTAAGCTTATTTTATCATTTTTTTCAAACGACTTGTTTCGACTTCAGCAAGATGCCATAATCAAGGGATTTGGCGTCATTTTATATTAAAATATTTATGCTTTATTCTTTATTCTTTATTCTTCTCATATACGTTCCATATCTGAAACTAATGGTCATCACAAATTTCCGTCACACTTCGTCGATTATCTATAATAATCTAATGTTTTAAAGAGATTTAAAGGGACTAATCCAACGCTTCCAAAGCCTGGACCATTGTATGTCCTAATCGGCGCCTCAATATAACCAACGACATGCGATATAGAATGAGTGGTGACGCTTCCCATTTCCGTTCGACTCGTTCAATTTTGCCATCTTCGGAGATCTAACGAGAACTGTGCTTATAATTAACTATTGTGTGTTTATTAAATTTTCTAAATTTAATTATTTGCAAAATTGCAATCAGCTAAAGCGTGATATCAATATCAATTGAAAATTATAGTGTTTAATTAATTAAATTGTTAAAATAACATTAAGCAACTGCACCGAGTATCATTGGTCAATAAAATGTATTCAATAACTTCTTAGGTTTTCACGGCCAGATTTGATATTTTGGCTTTTGGGTTTAGCCGTGTGTGGCGAACTTCCTTCAACCAATATTTCAAACGCCATTGCAGGTATAACTTGAGAGTATGTAGTTGCCATGGAGATATAAATCAAAAACGCTCGTATAAAAAAGATAATCTGAATAAACCAACTCAAAACGAAATAAATAATCAATCCTGAAGAAGCCCCTGCAATGGCGGTTGAAATATTGGTTGAAGGAAGTTCGCCACACACGGCTAAACCCAAAAGCCAAAATATCAAAATGTATTCTTATAACATGTAAATATATTTACCACTTCATAATGTTCATACTTTGAAATGGATTGCCTTTTGTTTTGACCAACGCAATAATTTATTATTACGAAAGTAGTTTGAAACTGCAATCATAGTTTTCAAATTCGTCCGAGTCCAGTTCAAACAGACTGTAATAGAAATCGTACGAGTATGTACTTGCTCCACCAAATCAATCGCAGTATACGAATACCTCCAGCGGGAGAATCAAATACTTATCTAACAACTAGAATTTCGCGTGAGTAATATTATTAATATCGGCCCAGTGCATTTGTCTGTCACATACTAAAACACAGTAAAAATATAATAAATTCATCAACTTTTTTACATTTTAAATAATAATCAATTATATGGATTAAATATTTATATATATAGTATCTTGGTCCACTTTTATCCTCATCTCCAAGATCATACGCAGGGATAAGATTGCTTCTCTGGTTCCCATTCTTTTTCTGAATCCAAATTGATCGCTAGTGAGAGTCTTTTCTATTTTTGGTTCAATTATTTATTTTTTCAAATAATCAAATAGCGCGTAAAGTACAAAGTAAATCGCGTTTTAAAGTAACAATGCCTTCCAAAAAAACGCTCCTTAAAAAATGGCGTAAAAAAGAGTATAGTTTCATATTGGAATGCTCCATTACAATTAAACGTGCACGCTGAAAAGATGAAAATGATTGTTAAAATATTGATATGTAGCAAGCATATTATCAATATACGAGTATTTTTTGATGAGCGAAGAAGCGCTCAAGCTAGAAGAGTATAACAAAGTTTGCCGATGGAGCTCAGGACATATATTAAAAATACATTATACAAAAAATGCTACAATATATTTTTAAAGTTAATACTTTGTTTCACATCGTAACCGTTAGCGCACTCGAATGCTTTACCGGCAGCTCGCATTTCATAGTGCATAATTATTATTGGTTCGGTGGGTTCCGGCGCCCGAGCGCGCGCCGGCGTCGTCAGGCGTCCCAGCACTCGCCTCCCTAGCCTTTCAGCCTCGCGGTCTCCCCGGTGGTTCCCGACCGCTTGCAATCCCTTCCCGAGTCCCGAGTGCGATTGTTTCGCGCGGTCTATTGAATATTCGCTTATCGGTGTTTGAGTTTTACCCTCGCGCAGTTCATTTGATCCCCCGTTAGTATTTCGAACGTAACCGCCTCCTTTCTCCATTTTACACGAGTATTGTATAATATAACAACGAGTTATTTTTTCGATACTTGCCGATTTAAATTCGCTCAGCTTAACCGTTTCATGTATCTGCAGAATCTCTTGATTCATAAATTGTACTGATTGATTTATAAGATTAATATTTTTTTGTTACGGGTGTAAAATCAGGATTGCAAATGCGGCGAGCGTTTGCTATCCAACAACAACTCATGTACTCGAACACCTGCTGCAAATATTCCCGTCTAGGGCGCCCTCTGCAGTTTCGACCCTCAACCATCGCTTCCAAAATGTCGTGAAGAAGATCATCGGGCTCGCCTCTCTAAGATGGTTCTTAGTATGTGCCTATCTTCCTTGATAAAGCTGAGAACCTCATTGTTCGTGATATTTATTTACATATTTAACTTACAACAATGAATGGTGCTTCGTGGTTTGTCCATGTAATTAAATGTAATTCAAGGCCCCAAAAAGATTACAATCATTGAGTGAAATATTGCGCTTAGATAATATGAAAATGGCAAGCGTGATGTTATTCGCATATCAGTTTTCTCCATAACCGTCAAGCATTATTCTCTATGTATTATTACGTATCAAAAATGTATTATAAGGTGATTCAGGTTGGGGTTTATATTAACTAGTAGATCCTACCTACTGAATTTCATAAGGGCGATCAGGTTACACCTGTAAAATAATAAATAATATTGTTACGTTTTCCAAGGACATGTAAAATATTGAAGCAATTACCACATTTAGGTATCCACTTGCGTGCGACAAGTCTGCATACTAGGTTCGTTCCTATTCGATCTTATTATGTACTTCATCTTCCATAGGTCAATACCACCAGATCTAGTGTGGCAAAGAACAACTCCTACAATGTCTGCGACCTGTGATACGCTAATGGCGCTGTAATCATAGAACAGATAATCTGCAGAACATTATCGCCTGCTTGCAAGCAAATTCGCTTATACTTTGCATGCGAATAAATGCAAATAAGACACAGTTACTGTGCAACAAGCGTTTGTCGAGATGCACATTGTGCACACCAGTCAGACCATTGAGAGTGTTGAGAGTTTTAGATATCTCGGCAGACATTTGTGATGATGATGATGATATGAAAAAATATTGTTAATTTTAAAAATAAAACGCTTTAAAATAAACAAGTTATGTCACGGCTCTATTCCGATTTTAGAAAAAATAATCGATCCATTTTTAAACATTATTAAATAAATTAATCTGGCGACAAATGAAACTGTTAACACTAATTAAATATTTTTAACCAGATAATTGTGTAAAATTAAAAATTAACTTTCCAAATATGTTACATATATGGAACATTTTGTCTATTGAAAGACAATTAAACCCATTAAATATGTATAGTAATGTTTGCTTTGTAATGATCTTTCATCGCATATGAATTCAACGCTTCTCTCGTATACAGACATTAAACCGCAAACTCTTCTTGCTAGCAGTTCAATTGCTTAACATTGTTATTATAAACGTAGAAATATGGCATTCGCACAATGAACACAATTTAATATTGTACGAAGTCTATTATACTGCATAATATACACGCTCGTAATACTAATATCAAAACCGCCATCGCTCTTCAAAATTATCAGGACAATAGGAGGGGATGGGCGGCAGACATACCCGGTACTCTAGGGCGGAACTGGGATTCAAGTCTCTTGGTGGACTCGAGGGGCTGTCTGTTAGGGTGTCACAGACATAATAGTTGGAGATAGGATGTATCTCGGAGAAAGCTGAGTACACGTGTCAATACACTGCTTGTGTAATGCTTGTATGTGAAATTCAGGTACATATTTACATTGCTTGGATTTAGATTAAATTATTATGTTGCTTAGTAATACTGCTATATTATATTTGTTTAGTAGCAGCTTAAAGTGAAATTACATTTAAAATATAAGAGTTTTTCAAAAATTGACATCCTTAACCAGGGCTGTTCATTGAGTGAGGTAACTTTTAAATTTTTTGCTATGTATAGTATATTCGATTTTCTATTTTTTGGCATCATGGTCGCACGTTTGTCTCTCACACTTATGCTAACGCGGTCAGAAGATTTTGGATATTTAGTTAATTTTTGACAATTATTTTGTACAGACGTGTGTTGCGCGTCTGTCAGAAGCTGTACATAGAATTTACTCTGCAGAGCTACAAAAGGTAGAGCTGACATGGATTAAGGCGAAGATCAAAGCGGCTGACAGAGCTTTTTGGCGGCGGCTTGTGATGACCATAAACTCCATGATAATGATGATGATATTTTGTAAAAGAAAACATAATAATAAACATTGCGTAATCAACATTTAAGTAAACATAAACAGTGACAAAATACAATCATAATTGTCAAAATTTGTATATTACATTTTTTCCAATTCTGCGAAATCTAAATTTAAGCATTTTTGTTTTAAAAATATGATATTTTCGTTTTAATTAACGGCAAAAAAATAAGAATGCGTTCTAAAAATGTGTACAAAAAGTTTGACCGAACGAGTGGGCGGAAAGGAAATCAGAGGGCGGTTCTCACCCATACCCTGTTCCCGCCTACATCCGCCCACTTCCGGCGCTAAATGTTGGCTGAGACTTCCTCGTAGGTTCCTCTTCCTCTTGGCCCTTCCCGCCCATTGTTCCGGCCGCCCACGTTTCCTCTTCTACTTCCACTCCAGAAATCCCCTAGATCCTCGTGCGCTGAAGATGCACCTCTTGAACTGAGATGCTCAATCATCTCTGTGTAAAACAGTGCACATACAACCTGTACATTAAACGGATATTTTTAATAAATTCGTCTAATTTTAACTTACACAACTAGCCTTTTTGTGTTATCTTTTTCCATATCATACCACACAGTTATACATACTTTAACACAGTCTGTTGAAGTATTAAAAGAAAATATATGCAATTAAATGCAAGACATTTCAGCAACCACTTTACAGGCGGTAAATTAAAAATTTCCGCCCAGGTTGCAGTAGAAAAAGATTCACACTTAGATAAAGTTATTTTTAAAAAAAAAATCTTATTTTTGTACTTAAAAATACAAAATACAGGTTTTGATACACACAACGTGTTTATTTTTATAGTCACTTTAAAAGGTCCAGCCTTTATCAAGCGTAAATACTGAAATTTCGTTGGAAAACGGTTTAATTGTCATTTAATTAAATTACACAATTCATCAAATTAAGTACAATTCATTTAAAAAAACCTTATGTACCTTCACCTGAAACCAAGTGATGTGGTTTTAGTAATAAAATCAGAGATCTGTATCAGCATGTAAAATAAAAGACGTCTCGTCGCAGATTATAAATACACATAGTTCGTAAATCGCGTCTGGCTTATTAAAACAAAAACGTCGAGTGTGCAACGCAAAGTTGGCGCCGTTTTCATATTCAAACGCTCTCTCTCTAAAACAGCTTTTTAATTAAACATTGTAGTACTTGATGTGTAATTTTAAACTTTTAGTATAAAATTAGACAACAAAACACATCCGACAGCCTCGTCGCCGGCGATAGTGGCAACCAAGCTCAGCAAAACCTCAGACAAAAACTTTTAACGATCTAAATATACTCGAGGGAACAACGGCACACAGCCATGATTAGCATGTTTATAAGTACACACTATTATAACCTATACTAGACAGTATATCTTACAGATTATTTTTCTTTTTTGAACACCCACATAATGTATACTGTTGCAATCATACAATAATAACATAAAAAAATAAATACAAGGTTTGTTTGTTAGTATTGTATGCACTGCCATATCGTTTGTCTGATTTCGATAAAACTTGCGTAAGCTATTACGTGCATGTTGCCGAAAGTTTGTGTTAAATATATCACAAAAATGTTAACATGTAATATGTATGAGTAGCATTGCATCGCATAAAAGAAGGGAAATAAAGTTAATGTTCGGAATTTAAATCAATTTTTGGTACTACTTTAAATCAACTTTTGGTCGGAATAAAAAATAATTATTATTTGAGACATTTATAACAGGATAATTGGAGCTCCCTACGTGGCTGATATTTGTGGTTACTTTATGCTACTAGCGTGTTGATATGGAAGAAGAAAAATAAGACAAAAGTTAGGCTTAGTGATGATGTTAAAACTCGATACAATGTATGAATTCTTTGTTAGTTAAATAATGAAAGACATCTGATATACAATTCGTTTTTTTATTATGTAATCGCAAGCACAGCCGCTTAAGACTAGTGCACTGTATAACGCTCAGCCAGGTACGCTGGACGCTGCTTGCGGGAAACGTGTGTTGTGTTCGTGTTTGTGTGTGGGTTGGGGAGATTGCAAGTGTATATTTATATGTTTCTTGAAGAGATCCAGATTGTAGGAAGGAGGAAACATAGACGCTGGAAGAGCATTCCAAAGATTACCGGTGGCATTAAAGAAGGAACTTTGGAAACTGCCAGTTCTTGGTCGACACACATTAACCGTTTATGGATGTTCGGCAAGTGTAAGACGAGTTGGTCGGTTGTGGGTGGGTGCAGGAGGAATTAGTTCTTTAAGTTCCGAAGAGCAGCGACCGTGGTATTAACGGTCGAAAAGACTAAGTGAACCAATATTAGGCCTGTGTTCCATTGATTGCAGGTTAGACGTAAGAGTGTAATTGTTTATCAAACGAATTGCTCTTCTTTGAACTGAGTCAATTAAGTTAAATTATATATATTTGTGCATTGTAATGGTTAAAAATGTGCATTCGTGTGATGCAAGCAAACAGCATCATGAAAGTGTTCGTAAAAGGTTCCATCGGTCAAAAAATAATTTTGATTTTTTTTAATCGTATTCAAATTACTAAGAAATGCTAAAGACGATATCGAAAATGTTTTATTACAATATGTTAAATTAATTTTAATTTATGCTATTTTATATGTACCGTAATAATAAATAATTTAATATTAAGGTCTCTCGTTATACTGCTGTACCAGACGGTTAATATTTTTTTTCCGATACGACGAAACAAAAAGTATAACATTTTTTGTTGTATTAGAACGTAATTTCATCCTTTCAATTTACGTATTCGGCCGCTATTGTTATGCTCCAACGGCTGCATTATTATTTTTCCCGCTTCCGATTTATTTAATATCACAATTTAGATTTCACGGATAAAGCTGTTTTGCATAATTTATAACCCAAAAAATTCCGACATCCAAAAACGTAGACGTACGTCGGGAGTGCTCCCGTTCTAACGAGATTCCCAGTGGACTTTCCATCGGCACAGAAGTACGTGAAAAAAATTTCAACGCATTATATTTTTACTTTGAAATTGAATTTTGCCATTTTTTAGCCCCGATATTAAATACGCTGCCATAAACACTTGCGCCGATGAACTATGACACAAAAGGAGGGCAAACATGCCAAAGAAATTAAAAGCACTAAGTAAAATACAATGTTATTTTTTTATCATATTTTTCAGTCGCGATTTCCGAGTCGGTGAAGATTGTACGTGACAATGCGAAAACTTTTATTTCAAAAGTAAGTTCAAAATACATTTTGCCATTATATTTTTGTTTGATACTTATCACAGTTTTATTAAATTTATTAAGTTTTTGTCGACAATTTATGGCGATAATATGCTCCAAATAGAGAGCAGATATTGTAAAATATGAAGAAAATACATTAATGCTGTATAATAGAGTAAAATACAATATAAATAAAATTCCTCGCATAAATTTTCCGCAAACATCTCAGTTTGGGTGAGGATCCTCCAAATATGCCCATTGGTCTCGGTTTTGTGTTCCACTTCGACTCCACTTTGATTTTTTTTTTAATTCGTCTTTTCATTGTGTCGGTGGTCTTTTCATATGCCTCCTTTTCCTCGTGCACCTCTTCACAGGCTTTTTTCAATTGTTTTCAAAAATATAAATTCCATTTTGAAAATAGTAGTATTGTAGCAATGTACAACACATTATTCTTTATTTTATTCATCTGGAAAAAAGCTCTTCCTTAAAATATAAGTTATCACTATAATATTCTAAGGTATTTAAACAATAATAAAAAACACACATTTGTTTTGTATGCAAAACATACTTTATGTAAAAATATATACTTTATCCTAAATTTCCATATTTTAGGTGTTTTTAAAATTCTTTCCCACGTTTCGTACGTCACATGTACCGCACAAAATCTGGCTTTTGATATTTTGTAATGGAAGCCATTTTGATGCCATTTTATTAAACATAGAAAAAAAAATCTTACGATATTTCAAATTGTATTACAAAATAATTGTCATGCGCATTTTTCTTTCATCTCGCTCACATAAAAAACGAATCCAATTGAAATTAAATTAAAATTTCAAGATTCCATACAAAAAGGAACAAGTTGTATTTCCGAGTAGCTCCGTATTTTCTTTTTGTAAATGTTTTTTTTTAATTTGATCACATCGGCCACAATGAAAGGAATATTCTTTTAGTACCGATGTAATAATAGGGTATGCATTCCAGTCGTTGGATAGCGTCAGATTTTTTTAAACATATCCGCTCCCTATTTTGAGCATATGGACACGACAAATTATCGTTTCACGGTTCTGCAAGGTCAGGTTGTCTATGCCTTGTCCCAAAACACCTGTATACCCGGAGGTCCTATGGGATACCAAACAAAATTCAACTTACTTTTTATTTAAATTATAATTTTTTTCAATAAGTTTGACATCTTCACATACTTAATAATTAGATTTTCTAACTAATAAAATCTGTAATTAATGCTTTAGTGTTCAGTAATATGTAATGTTTTTATTAAACATTGATTGCCATAATATATAATCATAAATGATCGTATTCAATATTTTATCAGTCTTGTATATTTTATTCATATGGAGCAATCTTGACTATCTATATTTTACACTGCTAACAAAGTATTAAGAATAACATACGGTATTTCAACTGGCAAATGTTGGCTCAATCGCCTCTATCGAGTTAATTATTTGCTTCCATGAAAATATGATTGAGCAATTCCTTAATATGCCTCGTATTTTTTACTTATTTTCCGAACTAAAATAAAACGAAGGTTTTGTAATGCAATGTATTTAATTAATTCATCTCTTTATTTGTTGATATTGGTAATAAATATATCAGCAGTCAATACATTATGTAATATTGAAAATATTTGTATTTTTACGTCATGTATTTTGTCATCATTTCATCCTTGTATAATGTTGTAATGTTTGTACTCTGTAAATTTAGAACATCTTTTCTGTTAAATAAATAATGTTTCAATCATTAGGTGTTGTATCCAACGATCGTGCAGTTGACTCCACTGCCCACTACTGTAACAATACTGGAATACGTTTTTCACCTTTGTCATATTTGACATTTCCTCTGGGAGGGTGCTCAGTGCGAGCAAAGGCTCGAGTGCCGAGGCTCGTCTTTCAGCTGATATTTTTCAGCCTTCAGGAAGTGATTTCCCAGCACAGTGACGCTGTGATATCCTGCCTAACATAGGCGTTAAAGCTCTTAAAGCACGACAACATTATTATTTAATTTAAAAAGAAATGTTTTTTTTGTGATTTAAAAAAAAATTATAAGTACACTAAATTAATATTTTTTACATCTAAACACTTGCAATAAAATGTAATTTAACGTCTGTACGAATTTGAAATATATTCAATAACAGCTATAGCAAATGCCATAAAAAACATCATCATATTAGTGTTAAAATCTTGCTTTAAATTTAAAGTGATATAAAAAATATATTATCTTTACATTTGTGTTAAAAGTAAGTATGACGTTTTTTGCCTACACTTTTGGTATTCGCTTAATAGTATTTTTTAATATAACATTTAAATAGACAAACAAGGTAATTGTAATTTTAAATTCATTTTAAATTAAAAAAAAAAACAAATTAAAAATATTTAGTTTTGATTCACATTTATTTTAAACGATTGCATGTTTCGGCCTCCCTGGAGACCATCATTAATAAAAGGTTCATCATCTCCTTAATATCCAGTTACCTGTAGGTGGGGCGTTTAATTATATATAAATGTAGGTCGTGAGAAAAAATTGTTGCAAAAGTTATTTGCTTATAATTTTAAAATATTATAATTGAAATAGGTTTACTAGTATTATGGTTGTAAGATGAAATATTCACAAGAACTGGATACTTAAAAATTACAATAAAGAGGGTTGAAAACGACTCGTTATAATAAGAGTATGGCATCACGATACTTGCTGTCAACTCGATTATAAATAGTTACAGAGCAATACAAAAAATTCTTTGATTATTTCAAGTCTCCCTATACCAAAATATTTTATGACTTATTTCGTATTATAAGTGGATTCTGATAAAAAAAACCGTAAGTTTTTTATTATGTTACACCTCATCATTGTTTAGTTTGTTAGTAAGATAGTAAGTTATTGTTTGCTTTCCTATGGTTTTCATTGTGAAATGCAGCGACGCCTTTGGTCTCAGTGCGATTGTTTCCGAAAGGCGGGCGGTCGAGTGGGCGGAAATAAATTGAAAATAAATAACGTGACCGCGGCAAAGCGCGCCAGTCCACTCGCCCGCCTACTCGCTCACCTACTAGCCTGCCCACTGGCCCACTCGCTCGCCCTACCACGAAAAAACATAAATAAGTTTCCTTTGTGGGCGGCGTGTTTGTTCCCATTCCGTCCGTACCATACTTTCTTTCTCTCTCAGTTTTGCTTTGGACGGAATCGATTTTAAAAACGGAAATCTGGACATCATAGCGACAAAGCAAAAGGCCTCAAAGCCGTCCATGAAACAGTTTTGATGCATTATTATTTTTGAGATATTCTGTATGTTCTCGAAAGCGTTGTTACTAGTACACACGTTTGTAGACCTTAGATTTTTCAGGATCTGATTTTTTTGTTTCTAAACTGAGTTGCTTAATTGTTTTGTATTATTGATTATTAATTATTGAAAAGCTATCAGTCATCAACCCTTTCGCATCGGTTGTTGGCATATGCCGTCAAAGATTCCCCGACCGTTGACATCAGTTGACGTGATATGTCGTTTTGCTACTTTCAGTACTCATTGTGACATCTACGGTAGGAAATTTGAAGTGCAGTCATTCCCTTTATCAACCTATATGTATTCTTTACAGGAATCTATAAAAAAAAATCGTTAGGTTTCGTCACATGAGCTATTTTTCTGTAAACCACATGTGTCAATGCCACCACATGTATGGAGTTATATAATGAACGGTTGTTAAATATAATAGTTTTTTATGCATCATCTGATAGCGAAAGAATAGAAAAACCAATGTGATATATGAAAATAGGTCAGATAGGTACATTTATGCTTCAAATACTAGTTTTAAGCAAAAAACATGGTTTGAAAAATTAACGCCGTATTTACAGTATAATTTGTATTCCATCGAGCCGTAACGAATAGGTTAAATCAATGTGAAATAAATCTCAAAATATATAAATTTTTATGTAATGTAATATTTGATTTACTTGTAATTTATAAATCGTAATGTAGGTGTAAGAGTCTTTTGCTTGAATTAAACATTTATTTAGCAAACTCAACGTTTGGTCAGCAATTGAGACGTTAGCCATTTAAAACACTCGCCATTCTTTGTATGTTAATCGAGGGTAAACAATTAAAAAACCTATTATGTGCCAAAATAAACACCGAACCCGCCCGCCGCCTCCCTTCCTTCTAGCGCCGCCCAAAGCCGATTACCCGTTGTGTTATTCTCGCATCTCTCGCTCGCGGTTTAACCCCCCCAACTCTCGATCTCTGTGGAGCGCATTGCTTTTTAGGTGGTGCGTTAATGGGTTAAGCTGCGAGGGGAGAACGTTTTAAAAAATTCCATTCACACTTATCTGAAACGTTTGAGGACTCAATGTTTGGGAACTCAAAACGGTTGGGGACTTAAAATGTCTACTGAAGCTTAAATATAAAATCAACTTTCTGTGCTTAATCAAAATTGTTTTTTATTTTTTGTTAAGTGTTGATGATATAATGAAAATTCTAATAATGTTTTTATTACTTAAAGTTTAGTGCAGTTTTATTGCACGAACAATCATATTAATTTACTAAAACAATTCACTATGAAATTTGCAATATATGTATGTACTTACAATTTTAGAATCGGTGTTTTAATTTTATTGATCATACGTTTTCAATTTATTTTTATATAAACGCATGCAGGAGAGCACAGCTGGTCAAGACCAGTGCACTCTATGACGCTCAGCCAGGGAGGCTGGACGCTACATGCGGGAAACGTGTTTGGGTGTGGGATATTGCAAATGTATATTTATCTGTTTCTTGAAGAGATCCAGATTGTAAGAAGTAGGAATCACAGATGCTGGAAGAGCATTCCAAAGCTTACCGGTGGCATTAAAGAAGGAATTTTGGAAACTCAGTTCCTGGTCGACACACATTAACCGTGTGTGGATGTTCGGCAAGTGTAAGACGAGTTTGTCGGTTGTAGGTGGGTGCAGGAAGATTTTTTTCTTTAAGTTCAGAAGAGCAGCGACAAGGTGACTGCCGTATTCAAGGATAGGTCAGATTTGTCCTTTATAAAGAAGAATTTATTTGAAAATATTATTCTTATAAACATACAGCAATATACAGCCAAAGAGAGTTGCTACTTGTAGGTTTTATGACGTTGGCCATTTTTGAGGATGCCTACTCATTATTTAATTGTTTGGAATGATGATCTGCTAACTTTATGACTTTTACGCATCTTTTACGTGGCTTCTTAAAATTATAGCCCTTTTTTATAAGTTGTATAAAAATACAATTTTGAAAACACTTAACTGAATTAAAAAAAAACACTTGCTTTAATAGTTTTTGCTGAACTTTATTTTATAAAATTATAGAAAAATATTGTTGAAATCAAACAATGTCAACTGAGAGATTCTGATATATTCGACACGGTAAAAAAAATATTCATTGATTTATTTACGCAGAAAATGTGAGTCAACAGCCTGGATCATTTAGTTCAAAGAGACGGTTGAACCCAAAATAACAACCTTTTTTTTGAACAAAATATCTCCTTAAACACTGTATGACAAATCTGCGTTACAAATAAAAAACCTGCGTTATAGGAGGGCTTACTGTGCACTTTGCTTGTTGTTTTATCACTAACCATGAAATAATGACAAGACATTTTTGCGAGCAGTAGTGTTACGTGAATAAATGACGTGTTCGTGTTGTTCCGCATGTACGTCGTTGGATCAACGTAGGAGCGTATCAATGACGTGACCGGATGATATTTTGCATATGATTAGCTCCGGTTGTCTCGTATCTCTTTCGCCCTCTGGCCTCGGGTCTTGGGACATTTAAGTAAAGATCCGCTTACACATTATAGACAGACAAATGTAATAAAGGACAAAAATAAATTAAATGAATCGTATACGTGGCGACATCGTCAAACACATACTCCTCCATACAAATTGAATTGTTAAAAAAAAAAAAGTTATTTTTATAGGTTTCCATAATTTAAAATAAACATATATTTACATTGGGTTATTTAAGTAGTAATAGATAATAATATATTACAAATCGAAATTGCTAATTATCGAGACTGTTTTTTTAACAATAGTTGTATTAATTAATTAAATAAATATTTAATTTTACTAAATACTATATAAATGATTTCACAACATGTTCAATTTATGGGCAGAATTTTCGTCTACATTTTTCAGTTTTTCAATATTTTTTTTGTTATTTTTTTAAATAATTTTAATTTATCTAAAAGCACATAAAAATAGAACCAGATTATGGTTTTTGTCTTCGATGAAGTATATAACGTTCAACAGGGTCGGCTGGATGCTGCGACTGAAAACAATGTATCGTGATTCCAGGGGTTTTTTCGCAAAATATTGCAGGTGCTTATTAACCTATTATAAATTAAGCTCATTAACCGTTTGAGTGCCAGGTATTTTTTCATGTATATATTTAATGTTTTTTACAAAACTTATACGGAATATATATTTAAAAAAACGTATAAACAATTCAAATCAAAAGAAACCTGCTATTCAAAAATTTCTTTCAAAATAACAAAAAAAAATATTTGCATGTATAATTAAATTTTCTACCAAAAAGCAAGATTGCGCTTCTGACACTCTTACGCTTTTGCTTTCAGAAAAGAGATTAATATTTTATGGGTAGTAAAATTTAGATCTGGAAGAGCATTAAAAAATCTACACATAGTGTCAAAGAAGGAGCTACAGAAACTATTTGTCATGTCTTTTCATAGAATATGTGTATTTGAAACGTGATTGTGAGTTTAATTCGACATTGACAGCGTACCTATACACTTAAATATGTAATCATTCTGTGCCTTGTGTGACTGTAAAATAATAATATATTTTTATGTATAGTCAGTACCGACTTTAGACCCTGCGGCGCCCTAGGACATTTTCTCTTTAGCGTCTCATATTACTTATATTTAAAAAAAAAATCTAAGAAGCATTGGTTGCTTTCGGCGCCCTTAGCTTATTTGATGCCCAGGGGCACCGACCCACTTCGCCACCCCCTAAAACCGACGCTGTGTATAGTCTGCCACTATATTCGCCTGTTTCATTTATTGCCTGCGAATATAAGTAGGCCTTAAAATGCTCGATTTGATGTCTACATATGCCGCCGCGATAAGGGAGGAGATGGGTTGAATTGCTCGGCCGACAGCGTTGAATGAACATTTAGATAGCGTAATAGCATCGCCTGCATATCTAGTGTGGTGCGACCTTTATTTGTTCATAAAAAAATACTAAAAAATTTGTGCACGCAATTTTTAAAACTATTCATTTGAATGCAACGGAATACAATCTTATTAAGATACACTGCGAGATTTGTATCGTGAATTATGTACAATAGTAGTTGTTTAACCTCTCCTCCCCGGTGATGTCTATCGACTACACATTGCTTGTAATAATTTAAATATCTCTCTAAATATAATACACACAGGGTTCAGATTTTAAGTATTCCTCCTTAATACATTTACGTATTGAAAAAAATATATATATTTATAATAATAGCCACTCATCGGGAGCAGGAAATATTTTTCTAAAATCCGGAATAAATTCACCACTACAATCAAGACGCGTCAACTGTCATGAATCATTGGACCTGTCGGAATCGTGTGCGAAAATAAAATAAAAAAATACCCAGATGAGGCGGCATCTATACTCCTCACTCTCGCTGACGTACTAATATGAGTGAGCGAGACGGGAAACCTCAGTTGGTCGGCTACTTCGAAATGATATCTTTGCGCGTCGGCACATCGATATATCGACAGGCCAAGTAATGTTAGTATCTCTCGGAAGTTCACGCGAGAAAGTGCGTCTGGCCGTTTGAGGTCTTCGTCTGATGTTTTTCATGTTTTTAGCTATTAAATGTCAATTATTACTGCTTATTGATATCAACTATTGTAAAATTAAGCGATATCTTTGAATATTTTCATTTTTTCGAATTTCTACTCATTTTATTCACTTTAAATCAGAATGTGTAATGAGTTGACACCATCGAAACGCTCAGAAGTTTTTAGCATCGTAAAGCGAGGGTTAACCTAATGAGGATCCATTTTAAACATGTAATAGATAAATACATTTTACTTTGTTTTAATATGGCTCACGTTGAACACTGTTTATTCACATATTTGAAAACAGTAATACCGCTTTCAATGAGAGCTTCATCAGTTCTAAATAGATAGATAACGAATGTATCAAGGAAAAAGGGGTGGAGCTTTTATGGAAGTTAAGAAAGAGATAAAATTAATCTAATAATAAACGTTATATTGGAATAGTATTTTAATTTGATATTAAAGAGAAATCAATGAATATTATTACTTATTAATTGCTAGTATTATTTATTATTCGCCGGCGGGTATAGCTCAATGGTCAAAGCGTTTGTTTTGCAAGCCAAAAGTTGTGCGTTCAATCCCCGACAGAAATTTAAAAAAAAAATTGATCAATTTCTGAGCTCTTAAATACCCTCGGTTGGTGTGAATTTGATCCCTCACCCATAAAATGCCAGTCATAGCATATTAATTAAAATTGGTGGTAGACGAAAGTCGACCCGTGAAGACCACCCATTCATAGTAAATTCCTATAATAATAAGGATGATAGACTCGGGCTGTAGTCTATGACGTTGGCGGATCAACACTCCACATGCAGCGCTTAGTGATATGCATTATGGTAAGCGTCATAGAATTCCGCAGATGCGCCTTCAAAAATTTTTATTACCGTCTGTCGGTATTATCCTGTAAGTGTTTACATTTAAAAAAATGCTTTATCAATTCTATGGTAAAATTTGCGTTTTAAAAATTCGTTATTATTTTACAAGCACATAGTTTCTTGAGTAACGTCATGGAGACGAAATTTGTCCAGTCATCAAATACGGCAGCCACCTTGGATCATGTATACGCACACAACTACTGCACATCCTTTATAAATGCAACGTTCAGCTAAGCGACTAAGCTTCATAATTTCTCTTAAGGACTTAAAACGTCTACTGGTTCTCTCCTGTGAAGGACTCTTGAAGGATCTTTATTTAAAATTGCTCAAATCGTATAATCTTTCAACTGTTTGAAGTAATTATATAAAGGGTCCGCCAAATAACTTTTTTTTTTTTAAAACAGGGCGCAAAACATCGAGTGTAGCTTCGGCTGTGTGGCACGTAGCGCCGTCTTGTTGAAAGTAAATATTGCCAATATCCTCCTCTTTAATTTTTGTGAACGAAAATTCGTTCAACATGGCCGCGCCGCATGGAAGCGCCATTGATGGCGCTTCACGCACACTTTCTGCCACAGCAGCAATATTCTCGGGTGTACGCACTGTTTTTGGCTTTTCACGCTTTGGTTTTTCGATGAGCATGCCAGTTTCTTTTACTTTTTTCACAAGATAACGAACATACGGAGCTGACGGTGATTCTCTTCTTCCAAAATCCGTACGCAATTTTCGCACACATTCTGCAACATTACCATGATTTTCAAAGTAATGTCGCTATATTTCCCAGCGTTGTTTAAGCGTATACACATTATATTCGTTTAGCGGAAGGATAAAACTAATTATCTGTCAAGTCAGACATGAGTTAAGTGTTACCATTCACGAAATAAGCACTAGTTGAAAAAAAAAGTTAGATGGCGGACCCTATATATAGTTTTACACTTATACATCAAATATTGATTCGCCTAATACGATTACGTAAATAAGTGTCGAACTTTTACGATTGTAATAATGCTTTTAATTGAAAAAGCGGAAGTACTCTGAACTAAGTGCTATAATGATTTGAAAGCTTCTTTGATATTTGTCATGGAAATCAATGAATCTACGTTCGATAAATAGTTGAGCTGTTTTAATCAAAATTATATTACACATTCCATTGGTTGTAATCCGTATTTTCTGCGAAGCGAACTCGATACCTATGAACTCTCATTAACAAGATCATTTCAAGAGGCACGGAAATACCAATTAAAACATAATTAAATCGCTGCCCCGACTTGGCGAGATCGTTTGAGCGGCAATTTCGTACGAACGATTACTGTGAAGAAGCAAAGTGCTTTCTTTACTGAGAAATACGACCTAGACTTTATTATACGGGCTGGTTTAACTTCATTTGTAAAAACCGTAACGCTTGCATTCTTCAAATAGTTCTTTTCCGGCGGTACAAGTATGTTATGTATATTTTCAGTATTTACTTTGAAATCCATTTCAATATTTACCATATAAATATTTCGTACCTTGTTTTGACATGGATCTCACTGTGCATTTTTTAATCACATGTTTCATCGGCTCTCAAGTACTCGTATGCTTATGCACGTTGAGAACTGGTAAGTCTTTATAGAAGGCAAAACTGCGGTCTTCCAGAAAGTTATTAAAGAAGGCACGAAATATTTGTATATTTAATAGTACCATTATTATTAATGATTTATTAAGTCATTCACATAATTTCTTACTAAATTTGATCGTGAGATGTATAACATTATTTCTAAAGAATTATTCTTCTTCTTCTTCTTCTTCTTCTTCTTCTTCGTGTTAGCGTAGTCAAATAATATTTGCCCAGTATCTAGGGCAAATATAATTTGGCAAAAATAGAAATATCGAATCGAAACAATTTATTTTGCTTTGTCATCTGCTCCTGCATCCTTCCTCCACGTGACGAACCGGCGATTTGTCGCTATTTTTTTAAAGACGCGAGATGTCAATATAATAACTTCATTATTTTAATATTTATATATCCATTTTTTAAACAGTAAATCTGCTATTTGTAAGAAAGTATGTTTAAATGTGTTTTATGCTTTATATAAATGACAGTGTACGGTCGAAATTTTATTATCTATGTATAACCATTTTCATTTTCTTTGATCAAATACAGTCCACCGCTTACAAAAAAATCTCATTTCAGTAAATTACGAGGTATATTCAATCTGAATTTATTTTTCAAACGTTACTGCGTTTCCTGAAAAATCCTGAAAATTCATAATTTTCCGAGACTTGTCGGGCGTTTCCGTCTTATTCTTTTTAATATTTCGCAAACAAGATTGTGTTTATCGAGGCGTATTGCAAGGCGATCGTATTTTGTTTGTAGAGAAAATTTAATGAATAAATTTTAATCCGCCATGAGTTATGGATGCCTTTCATCGCTTAAGAGAATCAATTATTTACAGTGATATAATTTAATATTTGTAGAGTTGTTATCGTTATAAATCACATCAGAGTATTCGTAATATTTACATGAAAATAAATTTAATAATAACCAAATTTTTTTTTTTTGAAAATTACTTTCAATAATATGTATTCTAGTGACTGCTAAATTTTACACTCGTATCAACTCATCGCAAACAACGACACGCGATAAGCAACATTCTATAACCAACCCAAGCTTTTGTTTGCGTCAAATGTTATTTAACTTCGGTGATCCTTTCGCATCGGTTGTCGGCATATGCCGTCAAAGATTCCCCGACCGTTGACATAGATTGACGTGATTTATCGTTTTGCTACTGTCAATACTCATTGTGACATCTACGGTAGGAATTTGGAAGTGCAGTCATTCCCTTTATCAACCTACATGTATTATTTACAGGAATCTGTAAAGCATATAAATGAATATCGTTAGGTAACGTCACAAGAGCGATTTTTCTGTAAACCACATGTGTCAATGCCACCACATGTATAGAGTTACATAATGTACGTTTGTCTAATATAATATTTTTTTACGCATCATATGATATCTAAAAGATAGAAGAACTAAGAAAATTGGTCAGATAAGTACATTTATGCTTAAAATACTTGTTTTCAGTCAAAAAAATGGTTTGAAAAATTCACGCCGTATTGACAGTATAATTTGTATTCCACCAAGCCGTAACGAAAGGGTTAAAATCTGTTTTTATCGTTTGTCTACGAGTTTGTCTCTTATTGAATTACAACGTAAATATGTGATCAGCTTAAAACATAAATATTATCGTGATCATGTACGAGTATATTTACTGATATTATTTTTTCGTCCTCTTATTATCATCAGCCTGTGTACAACTACTGCTGCACTTAAATTTCAATTTAGTATTTTTCACACAATATCCACTGCTTTCCTTGCCAAAATGATTAATTTAATTTAATCTTATTAACACATTATTATGTCATTTGAATAAGCTGTTGGAGAGAATCCTTCTCAACCGACTAGCGCCCCTTATAGACCCGCTTCTCATCCCACAACAAGCTGGTTTCCGCCCTAGAAAATCATGCACTGGACAGATTCTGAACCTCACACAACACATCGAAGATGGGTTTGAGAAGAGACAAATAACGGGAGCAGCCTTTGTAGACCTAACCGCTGCCTATGACACAGTCCACCACAAAACCCTTCTGCTTAAACTGCAGAATATTACCCATGATGCAACTATTACTAATGTAATAGCCACTATGCTACAGAACCGTAGATTTTATGTTGATCATGAAGGTCAGCGTAGCAAATGGCGCACGAACAAAAATGGACTGCCTCAAGGAAGCGTGTTAGCGCCCTTACTCTTCAATGTCTACACAAACGACCAGCCAATACTGAACAATACCAGGTCCTTCATCTACGCAGATGACTTGGCGCTCACAGCACAAGGGGTCTCTTTCGAGGAAGTAGAAACCCAGCTTACTAACGCACTCACCACCCTCTCTTCGTACTACCACCAAAACCGACTACAGCCAAACCCAAGCAAGACCCAAGTCTGCGCCTTTCATCTTAATAACAGACTTGCCAAGAGAAAGCTGCACATTACCTGGAACGACTTGGTGTTAGAGCACTGCGACACACCTAAATACCTAGGGGTCAAGCTGGATAGGACCCTCACTTATCAGAAACACTGTCAGTCTGTTAAGCAAAAAGGTGTCCACCAGAAACAACCTACTCCGAAAAGTGGCAGGTACGAAGTGGGGAGCCCAACCAAACCTGATCCGCACAAGTGCTCTAGCTCTCTGTTTCTCTGCTGGCGAGTATGCTGCGCCAGTATGGGCGAGGTCTGCCCATACCAAGAAAGTGGATATTGCTCTGAATGAAACGTGCCGGGTGGTTACGGGGTGCCTAAACCTACCCCAATATCAAAGCTATATCAACTCTCGGGCATTGCCCCACCAAACATACGGCGAGAAGTTACTACCAAGAAGGAACTCACCAAAGCAACCCACGACGCACTCCACCCTATGTTTGGGTACCAAAAGATAACTACACGGCTCAAATCAAGAAGAAGTTTCCTACAGTCGACAACGGAACTGGAGATACCTGAGGCCACCCTGCGGCTGAACATGTGGAGAAGCGCAACTGAGGGGAATACTTGGATTGCCCCGAAAGAGGACCTAGCCCCTGGACATGACCAAGGGTGGAATATATGGAGGTCCCTTAACAGACTTCGGACCGGAGTATGCAAGACGAGGACACAAATGAGGGCCTGGCAGTTTTACAGCGGACCGACTGAATGTGACTGCGGCGTGGAGCAGACCCTGTCACACCTTCTGGAGTGTGCGCTGTGCCCGAGTGGCTGCACCCAGGAAGACCTGATGATGGCCAGAAGTAACGCCATCGACGTCGCCCACTTCTGGGCAGACAGGATCTGACCCTGTTGTTTCCGACACGATTATATATATATATAACACATTATTCTGTCATATTATATAAATAATACTTTAAAAGTACTTAAATTTTGTAATACAAACGGCAAACTGTTGAAAAACAATTAAAAACATTAAAATCGTTTTGAAAGAAGCACTTTTTCTCGATTTTGCGCACAGTTCTATCTCTATAACGTATTGCTTCTCTCTAATCCGATTCAGTGGGGATTCTAAAGTGGCAGTATATTCTAAAACAATAAATTACCGCAGTAATCCAATTGTAGGCTCCCAGGACGTTAACCTTTTGAATGAGCCGAGCCTTTTCGGGTTTTTTTACCCTTAAAGCGACACATTACCTGGATCCTAACAGCAGCCCACGGGAAAGAAATGCTATAGAAACTCTCCGATGGAAACAAAAATAGACTGCTGTAATAAACGTTAAGAATGTACCATAATTGATTCACTTAAAAATAATCCTGAAACCTTGCCGCCAGATACGGATTTGTAGTTAAGCGTTCGCTTTCGATACAAAAATTATGAGTTCGATCGCCGATAAGTATTTATATAAAAAATCCTTGAAATCGATGTAATCGATAAATATTTTGAATGCCGATTTTGATCCTCATTTTTTCTAAGGCGCGCCTTTTACTCCATTGTGGTCAGTTTTTTGTCCAATTCAGGTAAAATGTTACCTTATACCAGACATAGGGTAAGTCTTAACATGGTTATGTAAAGATTAAGTCGATATACGTGCCTTTTCCGATAAATAATGCACTTACGAATATTAAGATTTTCTATTGAAATGTACTTCTAGAGCCAGTCTATTTAGCTTAGTAGTACTTTTAGTTTTATAAACGTCGATCGTTTATTTTCTGCTGAATATAAGTGCCTAAAAATCTTACACAAATTAAGAATTTGCAGATTTATTTGCGTTGCCTTGGAAAAGCAAAGCATTCAATTTCTTCGCCGATTCAAATGTTTTGATTAATAATACTATGGGATTTGCATAATTGGGTTCGGCAATATAAATGATAAATTATTTGCCTTTGTATTTTATTAGTTCGGGTCTCTTGTAAAATATCATATTTTCGTTACGATCGTGTTTGGAATAACGTAGAGCGCCTGCAGCTTTTATCGAGGAAATTTCTTATAATAAATTTATCGGAGAATTCTAAAATCCAAAGGGTTCCGTTTCGAATCGCGTTATTAACTGCCTGAAAGCTTCATATTTACTAACTGTGATATCTAATTACTGAAGTTATGCGAAACGATTAATCTTCTTTGCTTTAATATTGCTTTTTACCTTTTCCCATTATTTAAACAAACGAAAAACGTAAACGTTGTAATGGATATTTTCAATCGCTTTAATTATCGGAATCGCTGCGCCCGTTTATTTATTTTTTTCGCTTCACGTGTTGAAATAATTTATTGGTTTGAATACGCATTGTTCATTAACTTCCACCACGTGTTATCTAAACAAATGTTTTTTTTTCTGTAAAGCACATAATGGAGGACAGATTAAATTATTTACCTACATTTATTTATTATCCCCTTTTTTATTCTGACTGAAAATCCAAAAATTCCAAGAGTTCTTTTGTGGTGTATATATATTTTACATTTTTCTTTGCAATATGAAATGTTTTTTCTAAAAACTTTTGTAAACTTTTTAAAAAACCGTCCTTATAATTAATTTTAAATAAAAACATAAAAAATAATTCATTATTACAGGTACAACAAAATCAGCAAAGTATTTTTGATAAATATTTAAATTACTATTTATTAAACATTTAAAATCAATTATTTATATGAAATTCTTAATTATAATCAACCAATTTTATAAAAATAAATTTTGTTTGAGCCGTTCCTTAGGACCAAATTTTCCAGGCCTCAGGAGCTTTAAGATAATCGTATGATCGTGTTAAAATATTTTGATTAGCAAATTACTCAGAATATGAACTTAACACTACAACTACAGCTGCCGTCTCTTTTATATGTGCTCTTGTCTTGGAAGTTGTCGATAATCATATATGGTTGAAACTGAGCATTCAGGAGCATAGATGTCTTGAGACTTGAGGCATGGACAATGGCAACGATATAAGTTAATAAAAAATAAAAATAAAAGTAAAATGATGATTATAATATTATCTTTAAGAAACGTATACAGCTCCGAGGAGGTACGCAGCGTTCCATAAAAACTTTTTGTAAATTATCTAAACAGTCTAATTTACATGAGACAGATAGCGTTCGAGCAGCATGGCGTAAGTGGATTCGATAAAACGCTTGTTTTATTCATGCACACTGATTTCAAGTGCATACGTATCGCGTGTAACGAAACGGAATTCTTATCGTTTATTTCGGTACCGCCTTCGTTTTTTATTCTGACTGTGTATTCACCCGGTAGAGAGAAAGGGCGGCGCGCCTCGGCCGGACTGAGATTTTCGTCAGGCGTCCCTACGGTGGAACGCCTGGCCTAAAGTCCGCGGCCCGCGCCCCCAAATGTAATCGAGATCCTCTATTCCTGCTTTACAAATTGTCCGCTCACAAAGTGAGTCGCGAAACTCCATTCGGTCGCCTTCCTTACGTGACAAATAAGCGAGTGCTCGCGAGAAATGTCTTTTCCCTTTTTCTTCTCCAAAGGGATAAATATCTTACGTGTAACGGCTCGGGGATTGATTCAATTGCAAATTTGTCGAATCGCGGATACTTTGGGGACATTTTTTGAAGTTATTTTTGTTATTGGCATCGAGAAAAATGTATGCCATTATCACGCGAAGAAGAGATGACTTAACTCTACTACTATCCATTTATACACATTATATTATTTGTTATGTACTTATTAAACCTACTTATAAATTTAAATTTTATTTTTATAAACATTGTCAAGATTAATTTACTTTGTATACCATTAAATTATTATTGTACTTACTAACTTACAACAAATGCATTTAAGTGAATACTTTAAATCAATTACAGAAAAAAAATTGATGAATATCAAATTCTAACATGGATGAATCTATGTTCATTGAACATAGATTTGTTGTTGATTAGTATGTATTTTTAATATTTTAACTTATATATTATTCATATTTGACTGATAATATTTTAAAATATATATATTTACCCACAAGATATTGCACCAATCGTATCCTCTAAACTTCCTCCTATTTCTGTTCTATATCTGAAACATATGTTTACTATTAATTGGCATGATATAGTTCACCTACTATTATCCATAACCCAAGACATTTCTGTAGCCAGAGGTTAGCCTTAAGAAAATATGTCGAAAATGCTAAATTTCACTCTCTTTATTTGAAAGGGTACTTTTAAAAAATACGGTGTAGAATTTATCTGACTTTTCACAAGCAAGAGTTGCTATATCAGCTGTCAAATATGTAACGATTTTTCGACTTAATTGTGAAATTTATAGAATGAAAGTATGTTATTTTCTTGGTAAAACTTTCTGAACAAGCTCTATTTGATCGCTGTTCCAGAGTATTTTGAGTTTCAAATACATTTATTATTTTATTGCTTCTCATTATTCATTGAAACTCGGCCACAAAAGCGACCGTTTTACATTTAAGTTTTTTTCTTATTTAAAATAATAAAACTTTTTATCGTTTTTCTTATTGAAACATTCTGAAATAAATAAATAATTAATTTCGTCTGAAATATCCAATCGAAAATTCCCCATTGACTTTTCGAATTAAAACTTGTTCAAGAAATCATCCAGCTTTCTAAGCAAATAGCTACGATTTGTTACAAAGTAAACTTTGTTACAATTATTATTCCAAAATGACTTCAAAATTTGCCAAAACGGAGTCTAAAATTAGAGAATAATCTTTAAAGTCAATCAAATTTGAAGTTAATTCGAATGCCAAATATCCTTTTTGTATGTACAATGAATTAACACTCGTGTTTTATAGCTTTATTCAGTACACCATTTACTTCGATTTTAATCCCATTTCTACAGATTCTTCTCAAATAAGCCTGTTTACTCTTACAACGAGAATTTCTTGGTATCGTATAAATAAAAGATTCGTGATGGAGACATATTTCAAAATCTTACATCAATACATTTTATAATCAATTTTTACATAAGCACAAGTTTAATAATTTTCGAGATCGCATCATATTGATAAAATTATGAATAATTAGTATTTACTTAAACATTATTTCAGTTTACAAATAGATATATAGAGAATAGCTTATCACTCAATTTTTCTGTTAAAAATGGCTTAGAGATGTGTTTACTAATCATACCAATGATCTTGAATATAATCTCAGTTTTTAATCGATGTTTAAGCTATATAAATACCTCCGGTTGGTGTGAATTTGACCCCTTACCTATATAATACCAGTCAGTCTGTGTATTGAAAATTGGTGGTAATCAAAAGTAGTGCGATTAACACACAATTTATCGGTAATGATCGTAAAATTGAATGAAGCGTTAATGCCGAGTTTTATTCAAATGAAATTAGCGGATCAACAATCCACATGCAGCGCTTAGACATACATTAAAAAAATGTATTCACTAATCTTTCATTTCTACATGAGCTATGGTACAAATATGATAAGTTACGCTTTACCTCTAAATCATACATACCCGCTGTCATTCTGCTGCGTTTCATAGTTTTCATTTTCGGTAATGGTTTTTAAATTACACTTTCATCTGTGAGTAAGACCACGATCACGCTGTTAACATCCCTTTCTTAACTTCTTTGATACTAATATTCCCAAATCGCAATGATACTTTTATTACGAGTAAATTCGCTTTTATATAATGCCTATAAAATATAAACCATGTTGTTTGATTATAAATTCCTTAGCTTATCCCCTAGCACATTTGGATCCCGGCTTACACGCGGATCAGCGTTGCTATTTAAACATCGTCCTTCTACGTCTTTGCCCATTAAGAAGTTGTGAGATTTACATAAACTGATTCAAGCAACGACAGGTTGGACTAATACTCCCCGTGGGCACTTGCCCTCGGTCCAGCAATACTAAAGAGACGAGTGGAAGCAGCCTGAGGAATTCTAATGACCCCAAGAGTCTGGACCAACTCATCGATACTAATTAACAACTTGTACTCTCGAAATGTTTGTGCAGGAAATTTAAATACATTAAAAGTTGTGCATATGTATTTGTATTGAAAGCGCATTTTGTACTGTCTAGTTGAAAATATCTTTAGGAATTTTCTAGCATCACAAATGAGTATAAAAATTATTCATAATGATGTGCTCTTTTAGATTACTGTCTCAGTTATCAATTAAAAGTCCAGCGGTGATTCATTTCTGAACAGAATTGATTACTGCACATATTTGTCGACAAAAACTAGTAAATTAATTATTATTATAATCATATTTTCTGGATTCAAAGTTTACAGAAAGATGATAAATTTTCTTCGATAACTCCTGAAAATTCGAAAAATTGTTGAAATGCAGAAATTATTTTTTCATTACAAAAATGTACATCCATTTTTGAGTCTTGAGTAATTTATTCAAATTATTATTGTATATAAACAAGGTTTTAAATTTGAACGCTTCAAAAAATATATATTCACTTATGTATAAATAAGATGTCACTAATAAAGTCAATTTATTTTCATAAAACTGTGAATATTAATGTATTGAATTATTTACGAAATATCCTCGTGGAATAATTTGTCACCATAATATGATCTATGAAATACAAAATAATATGTAAGAGTATATAAGCATTTTTTACCGTTTTGGAGTTAAGTACTAACATAAACAACGCAAAACATTATGAAACAACATGACAGGCAACGTAAAAAAAAACTTGTTAAATAAAACATCACGAATTTGAAATGTTTACCGCCCGCGCGTATTTTCTTGTCATATCTTCTCACCTTCTGTTGCCGTGTAAGGTCGACGAACCTATTATTATTAAACCAGCCAAAGTCTCTCAAATAACACTCAGTTTCCTACGTTCCTCGACATCCCGTCGCCATTCATTTGAATAATTATAATGTAGGCCGAAATTTTACTCGAGATAATTTTATGCGAGGCCCTGATATGTCAGCCGCCCGCGGTGGTTAATTTTACGTGGCTTTTCTCTGAAGGAACTTCCTCATCCCGAAACATACAATGGCTGAAATTTATCATTGAACTTTGTGTGTAAGACAAAAGTCTCTTACGCATCATAATTACCATATTGTTGTTCATTTATGACTTTATCAGAATACATTATCTAGTTCGTGTTGCAGAATATTTAATCTTCATTATAACACTAATGTAATTGAACAAATTTTAAAACAACTTTTCTTTTTTTTCAGGTAAGTACTCAATATGAAACACAATGAACAAATCATAACTCCTTTAAAGAACATGTGATGTATCAAGTAAGTATTAAATATTTGTTTATTATATAAAAAAAAATTACAGTTTCTCACTATTAGTTACTCTTGTTTTAGTGCTCCCAATGGTTTTTTTATAGCAAAATGCCGTCAAGTTTTAAAATAAAATTGATTTTATAATCCCATTTGACTCATATTAACAATATATGTGTGATCGTAGACGATTTATTAACGAAAATGTAAGGGCGGCGCGTGTCGACCGAATTCAATATTTATGTTTCGATTTAGTTCATAATCAAAATTTACGGGCGAAAAACATTATCCGGGTTAACTAGTATTGTCAATTAATTAGAGAGCACTAGAAAGGGAACAAATACACAACAATTTAGAATAATGGTACTGTACATAAATATTTTAATTGTAAATCCATTTCATTAAGGACAATACAGGTGTTTAGTGACAAATGTTTTTGTAACTTGAGAAATCGTCGTTCATGTTTCGTGTCTTATGTTGCTTATGCTCTGAAATTTCCAAAAAAAACTGTGTCAATGGGTTAACTATTGTATTTAAAATGCTGAGAAATAACGTTTAGCAGTTGGGGTGTTATCACTACTACTACACCAGCTTTGAAAATATCTCGGGCTAAAGTTTTCTTTAGTGTTTTTCATAAATAAGGTTTGCTTTTAGAGTGAGTTAAATGGCTAACAAAAGTTATACGCGGAATTTTGATCTAAAATAATAAACTACCTCATCATTTGATTTATTAATTTAATAATGAAAATTTAACCTGGCTTTTAACGCCAAGTACGATCGTAAAGTTTTGACTTCCAAGTTTTATGAACTCAGCTTAAATTCAAGCGATAATTTGCCGGTCTGTATATATTATATAATAATAACACAATGCCTAAAATATCTTTAAAATTTATTTTTAATGGGTCGCATTTTAACGTTAGCCCTTAGCACTTGGCATATAAAACTTCTACCCTTGTTGTAAACGACCTCCTCCCGCTCCTGGTTTCCTGGAGTCATGAAATTATTGCGCCCTTTAATCTTAAGCTCTTGATTTGCAATGGTGCCTGCCCCCAGCCATTGGGGTAGGTGAATGAAGAGGTAGAACAATAAAGCTTCACAGCCTTATAGGAACACAAACTTCCATGTATCGTACACAAGTTTACGCTAAATCTTCTTTAAATATATAAGTATTTCATACCTCGTTTTAATATAGATCACTAAGCATTGTTCGCTTGCTGGAAGACTGCCGAGTATAAGCGTAATTACTGTAGATTTTGCTGTAGATTTGTATGTGTATCAATTTGTTTAAAATTACTGGTCTATCTTTGGTAAATCTTAAATTATCTATCAAATATTATTATATTGAAGTATATTATCAATATGTAGTCTGTAAAAAATCCTTAACTTATTTTTCATTTTGTTTAATTATTTTCAATAACTTGCCCGCTGAAAACTGTTTTTAGAAGTTTATGACTGTAATACTCGTAATAATGTATATTTCTTGTGATTAATTAAATTCACACTTTAATTAAGAATTATTATATAATTATTATACTGTGTTACATACAGTTAACGAAGGATATCTGCTTTGTTAGTTTATTACTTATAATAATTTAATAGAGTATATTGTATGTATATACAATGTTTCAGCAGTGATGTTCAGGCACAACCCCGCCATTTCAGCGCCGATCTGTCGGCACGAATCCAATTCGAAGAAAACCCATTGTGCTCAAAAATATATAATATGGTTTCAAAGTACCATTTGTATTCTGTGTATATATATTCCAACGTGTACTTGTATATGTTGTCTTTAGAAATTGAGGATACTGCTTCGTAATATTTTGTAGGTCAGACGTATTTTTTGCTTCCACTCTGAGATAATCCGCTCAAAAGTAATGCACTCCACAAAAAATCAATGTTGAAAATAAGAATTTACGTCAGTCACTCTTACCTATTCTTTAACTAAGTTTTCTCTTTTATCTCAGTTATTTGTGGTCAGCAGACTATTGACGCTGAAACGCCTGCATTGTGTATGTACTATATAAAATGTATAAAATTGAATTATTTATTAGAATTAACATTTTACGCTAGATTTAACCTAGTTTAAAATCACTTTATTTTTTATAAGTAAGAAGTAAATAAAATGTTTTCTTCTACCACTATGTCACCGACTATATTTCGACAGTTCTGATGTTATTAACGTATCACTATATAAGCGTAGATAACTTACATAACTTTAAATATAACTTAAAACATCAAAATATATCTCAATATTTTTTTAAATTAAAAAGTATTAGACTTAGACGTTAAAATGTTTGACTCTTCGAAGATCGCTGCGTTTATAGAAAATTAATTATAGTTAGACTCCGTTGAGATAAGGACGATGTATCCAACAGGTCCAGGCAGATTACACTTAACAACAAACAGTAAACAACAGACAGTAACCCATCCAAATTGTGACGGGTTAACCTTCTTGCTTACCGCGGCGAATGTTGCGTGCGAAATAAGATATCATAAAAAGTCATGAAATAAGTAAATTAGTCAATGAAAAATAAAGTTGAATATTTAAGGACGATTTTTTTATGTGTTTAGATTGATCAGTGCTGCATTTTTATTCACTTTCAGAACTAAATTAAATAAATTCATTATTATTTTTAAATAAAGGCAAATTTAAAACATGTGTAGAATGACCCAGAATTCAATACATATCGTAAAAAAAATTTGAAGAAGGAATGTCGGAATACGAAACAAAATTACATTCAATATAGTGTTCGGATAAACCCGCATCTCGCACTTAAGCGACGTGTTTTTTTTTCAGGGCGTGGAATAAATCCGCACCTCGCATCTAAAGGGTTAACTTTGATGCTCCATCATGAACCGCACTTACTATGTGCTATTGTCATCTATTTTTTTTTCTATATTCATATCTAGCGTGGCATGTTATCAACAATGAAATAACATTTTACAAATTATAAAGCAAAATACCTTGCTCTCTGATCCGTGTACACATAATAAAGCGACGTCCTTAGCAATTTCAAGTCTGCAATTATATGATCATGTTCCTTTATCCTTTCGACTTCTTAAAGTCCAAGTATTACTGCGGATTTTGAATGGCCTCTTAATTTGGTGGTCCAAACTGGGACTGGAACCTCGACCATCATTAAGCTCTTCATCTCCTCTCTGTCGCCATTATTTCTTCGCTGCTTATAATAAATTTAACAAGAGATTAGAGGCACCCTACCTGACTTTATTACGTTTTATAATACCACAAGTACAATTTTATTTTAAATACGCGCTTTTTTACTTTATTATATAAGTGTTGGTGTCCTATTTCCTATAAGTAGTATTTAATTACTGTATGATAAAATTATTAATATAATTGTCCATTTCAAACATAATAATAACACGATATATAGTGAATTATTAGGTTATGAGGTCGAGTTAATATATAATTTGAAATTGATTTTTTTTTGTTTAGTTTTTTTTGTTTTGCGTGTCGCTAATGAAGAATATTGCTACGATTTGTAATTGTATTATAATTATTGAGTGACAATCACGCATTCGATAATAAGAATGCACTTTCGAACTGCAATGTTTTATATCAGCATTAGTAATTAATATAATTAAATGATAATTACATAATGTAATCTATTCTGCATTGTTTATACAAAAACGTTTATTTAAAAACACTGATTATTATTTTAAATTATTAGTTCTCGTACACTTAATAAGGCTATTTTTAATACCTTTGTCATTGGTAGTAAAATAAATAACCTTGTTGTAAGAGTATTAAAAACTGAAAATCGATATTCATAAAACTATACTTATTAAATGATGTACACCAGAGACTTGTCATTAAGTCACTGGTTCGTATCCGGGTTAAAGAACCACTTAATGTTAAAATTAAAATAATTATTTACTTTATAACATTTAAATAGTAAAAACTGTCAGTATATTATCTTAATATATAAGTCATTAGATGTATTTACTTTATTGTTGCCAATTTAAAAGATATCGTATTAATGTATGCAGTATGCAGATCTAGAACAATATTTTTACAGTTCGGCTTTAAAAATATTTCTTTGTACTCGTATTAAAGAAAGTATAAAATTATTGAAAGTATTTAGTGGAATAATTTAAAATATTACAGTTTTAATGTTTTGCCTCAAATAACTAACAGCTTAAACCTTATTTCAGTGATTATAAGTATTTATAATCTTATATAAGAAAGATGACCGAATGTTGTCCGGAATAAGCTAACACCCAGCTAACCTCATCAGGTCAAGCTGGTTAGGGCACTCTATTGTCCTGGAGGGAGTAAATGCTCTCCTAAGGCGGATGAACCTTTATGGTCAACGGCATTAGGATGTGGAAATAAAGGGAAAAATACCACATTAAAGGTCTAAAAGACATCCCATGTATCAGCAAAAAAATGATTGCTTGGAGATCGAGATGCAAGATTCTGTTGCTGCAAACCAATCCACCGGATTGATACTACGAAGAAGATAAGAAAGACTAAGAAAATAATATTCTTAAAATTTTCAAATTTACATAATTATTTTAATTTTGCACGCTGTTTTCCGAACCACGTTCTTTATTGCACGAAGTCTCTCTTAAAAGCACACTATTTATATTTACGATAAAGCTTCGGCAAATTTATTCGCGTAATAAAACACATTTTTAATTTTGTGTACATTGTGTATTTTTTTATTTATTTTACGGCGTCGAGTCTATTCGTCTTGCGGCGCTCCAGCGTAATCGCAATAATAACAGAATTATGGTAATTTTTCATATTTAGTTTTTGCTCCGGTTCTAGCTCACCCGCGACGCGACGCCCTTGTGATTTATCCTTAAAGCGTTACACCTTTCTCTCACACCTCGAAGCTTCTGGAGAGCGCTTTGCCAGCGGCGGCACGTGGTGGTAAAATCAATTAATTTTTTAACCTCCGTAATCTGCTGCGAGAAACGTGCTGAGTTTTTTACTAACGACATTATTACTGAACTAAGGTTTAGAGAGCATTTTATACACAAAATCCATAATATATATATTATATTAACCAACCGTGGTTCTTAAATTCAAAACTTTAATATGTCATTGTTAAGTAGATGTATTGCTCTTTGAATCGAATGTTTGGTCTCTCAAAAGCTTAAAGTATAATTTTTATCTACAAAACGATAAATATATCAAAAAGAAGTTTCCTACAGTCGACAACGGAACTGGTGATACGAGGGGAATACTTGGATTGTCCCGAAAGAGGACCTAACTCTTGGACACAACCAGGGGTGGAATATATGGGAGTCTCTTAACAGACTTCGGACCGGAGTTTACAAGATGAGGACACAAATGAAAGCTTGGCAGTTTTACAGCGGACCGACTGAATGTGACTGCAGCGTGGAGCAGATCCTGTCACACCTTCTAGAGTGCACGCTGTGTCCCGAGTAGCTGCACCCAGAAAGACCTGATGATGGCCGGGAGTAACGTCATTGACGTCGCCCACTTCTGGGCAGACTGGACTTGACCTTGTTGTTTCCGACACGATTATATATCTACAAAGAAACTCATAAACACATCATAATCAATCGACACCCATTATACTGTTGCGTTAGCTTTAGGTGAAATGTCAAGATTAACACTCCTAAAGGCACGGATTATAAATATATTTAAATGTTTCATATACATTTTATTTGTGCATCCCTTCGGGAACTTACTGGTGATCGTAGCCTCTACTCTCAGCGCCACTTTTTGTCTTATGAGCCAGCTACGCCCAGCTAACTTTCAGCGCCCAGTTGGAGGCAAAATCGCCCACTTTGGGAAACTATTCCCTGAAATCAAGAGAACAGCCTTCCGTATGACAATCAGTCTTTGACCACAATAGAAGCAAGCTGGCAAAGTTTGGTTTTGATGCATCATCTAGCGCAAGCTTACTCCAGCCATCCCTTCCGTAACACTAAATATTTTAGCTCACAAGCACGACGATGAAGAGATTAATGCCTAATAAGTTTTTTTTATTCACATATTTGTTGTGTACATATTTGTTTATTTCTTTGCAGTGAATGAGTATTGATTTTCTTGTGTAATTATTATTTTGACATTTGTTAATGAATATGTTTTAACAGATAATTAACCTTCCCAATACCGGTTATTTGTAAGAGATTGTTGGTTATCAGCTGTATTATGTATGAAAATACGTCGAAACTGCATTCAATGCAATTCAATATTTTTTTTCGAATTATCTCGAATCCACGTCATCATGTATGAATGTAATATAATTTTTTCCAAACTGAATCAAATGATATAATGCATTATTTTTAAATATAAGTTAAGGAAAATAAAGCTATCAATTCATTGAAGACCAAGCCTGATTTAACGCGTTATTTAATAAAGACACAAAGTTATGTGCTGCTGTACGAAAACGGTAAATGAGTGGTTTTTTAAATAACTTTTTAGGTTTTCACGACCAGATTTGATGTTGTGGCTTTTAGGTTGAGCCGTGTGTGGTGAACTTTTTTCAACCAATATTTCAATAATGAATAAACCAACTCAAAACTAAATAAATTATTAATCCTGAAGAAGACCCCTGCAATGGCGGTTGAAATATTGGTTGAAAAAGTTCACCACACACGGCTCAACCCAAAAGCCACAACATCGAGTGTTGTTTTAACAATCGAAAATACAAATAATATTTTAACATTGTTAACAAAAAGAAAGTACAGTAATAAAATATTTAAAAATCAAAAGTGTCGTTATGTACCTAAATTCATGGAATAATATAAAAAATTAAACTTAATTGGCACTTACATACGAGTAGTTTTCGCTAGGTATTTAATTGATTGACTGTTTCATCAAAATATTTTATATATTCGCTTACCTAACTGCAACATATTAACTTCAAGAACTGCCGTAATAAATCTTTCAGCCACCATAGTCTATGCCACATCCCATGTCAGGCTTTCCGGAAGAGCTTGAGAGTTCAGCACTGATAAAGTAATTCTTAACACGTGTATTAAATTGAAATATTTCTATAATTTGTATTTGACCACGAAAATACACGTAACGAAACAAAGTAATATAAATTTAGAAATAAAAGTTTGCCTTCAAAACTAATACACTTTTGCAATAACCGAATGGTTTTCAATTTCCGCTGCGCTCGCGGTGCGGTGCGCTATCCAATAAATTGCAGTCGGTATATCTATAATTCCCGTTTTTGTACCAAATGGGCATCGATTCCGCGACGATTGCCTCGCTGACCGCCGGGCTTTTATCTCTTCAATCGATCTCTCACCCCAGCAATCGTCGAAAATTGAATCGCCATCGGTCGTATCAAGATCGCAGTTTGGAACCGAGAGCCTGATCGTTAGTAACATCGTTACTGCTGAGCGGCTTCCCGAAAACTTCTCATTTTTTACACGCCGTCCATGCGGGACGTTTTTTTTCCAGATGTGTCTTAATACCATATCTTGAATACGCGTTGATGACACCAGTAATCGGTTGAGTCCTGGTGATCAATGGTATGATATTACGTGTATGACGTTGGTATCGAATCTTTAATCTAACGGGAACTAGAAGTCCCGAAAAATACTTAATTTAATATTTAAAAAAACAAAAATTCATTGCAACAAAAATAAAAATTGCCATCGATAGTTATATGTATCTACTGAATCGATTATGTAAGAGTCTTCTTCTTCGTAGTATCAATCCGGTGGATTGGTTTGCAGCAACAGAATCTTGCATCTCGATCTCCATTCCTCTCGGTCCTCCGCAACCCTCCAGCTCAGCATAAGAGCTACAATTCATGTCCTCGAACACTTGCTGCAAATACTCCCGTCTAGAGCGCCCTAGGGGGAGTATGTAATAGTAAATACATTTTTATAATGGTTTGAAAGATGGTTCAATTTTTTTTACAAAATTGAACCATCTTTTTATTTACGCATATTTTTTTTAGTTGTGTTTAATTGTTGGCCAACATTAGGGCATTGTATCACGTATAAACGTCACTCGAAAAAGGTCGGGACCATGAGTGATTCTCTTGAACCGCTATTCCTGTCCGTGGAATAGCCTGAAGGGCGTACGCATTTGAACGAGTATCTTTTTTTACTTTTCAGATGCGCTTAATTGTTCTCTAATGTTTTTACAGTACGACGCTGACATCAGGCTTTGTAAAATATTCTCGAAAAAAAAATAGAACAATATTTGTACCTTGTTATAATATGGATCACGTTCATACATACAAAGCTTTGTGCACGTGGATAACTGTTGAAGCTCTCATTAAAAGCAAAACCGCGGTCTTTCAGTTTTTTTATGTAAACACATACAGGAAAATACCGACAGATGGTGATAGTAATTTTGAAGTCTCATCTGTGGAATTCTATGACGCTTACCGTGCTGCATATGGCTAAGCGCTGCATGTGGAGTGTTGATCCGCCAACGTCAAAGACTACAGCATAAGATTCACTCATCATCATTAATTTTAATTAATAGGCTGTTACTGTCATTTTACGGGCGAGGGATCAAATTCACACCAACCGGAAGTATTTTAGAGCTCAGATAACGTTTTTTTTTTTAATCTCCGCCGGGGATCGAACCCTCGACCTTCGGCTTGCAAAGCAAACGCTTTGACCATTAGCTTAAAGCTTTTAGCCAAGCTTAAACCCGCCGGCGAGTATGCTAATAAACGGTGCTCATCGTGATCAATATTAATGCAAAGTAAAAAATATTAATTTACCTTAGATTTGAAATGGATTTCAATGTGAAAACTAAATAATAAATAACTTTTGTATTATCATTATTGTAGTCACGGTTACTCTGAACATAGCCGTGAAATCAATTTAAGTTTTGTTGAATTTAAAAATATATATTTTTTCCAAGCAGAGACACGAAATGCGCCATGCGGCGAATCCAAAAAAAAAAGTGTGCAGATGTTTCGGCGGACATTAATTATTTCGCGCTGAAAAATATCTTTCCGTTTTCAGAACCCGGAACATGACTCATTAATATTTGTTTTCAAAAAAACATTTTTTCTCTCCGTTTTACCTGCCGTGTTTACTCGACGCCCGGTGTTACCTGTACGCCGGTGTCTGTATTTTTGTCGAGTAAAAAGTTTCGATGATAACAAAGCTATTGAATTGCACGTACATTTGAAGTTTTCTTTCGTTCAAAATTTTACGTTTGTCCGAAGTTTATCCATATCCTCTTACATTAGAATTTCGTGGGCACGGCAAGATGCCACCAGATCCTTCATAATATTACGTAACTGCTACACATCCTAAATATCTACCAAATAATTGATGTAGTCGATCGTCTTTTGGTTAAACGAGATAATGCACTATACTGAGGTTTGATATTTATAATTTAGCTTTGTGTACGTCATAGTGGGATAACCGCTTCCTTGGACAAAAAATTTGGACACCACAACTCGATGACCACATCTCTAGCAGGTTTATTTGTAGTACAGTACTGCGGAAGAAACACAATCTATTTTTTTTTTAAAGACAAGGTGATAACTCCTCCTATCCGATTTATGTTTTATGGCTGTAAATATTGTACACAAGTATACTCATTGATGGAAAAATATGTCTTTTTTTAGACTTTTGCATTCAAACATGAGATGGTGAATCATTCATAGGGTCAGAAAACATTTATATTAATTACTGGTTAATATTTATTAATTACTGGAAGAAAATAATAATACTGCAAGTACAAGGTTTCGTTTTTGTACATGATTTTGTAGAAAAAACATCGTTTTTATTATATATTTATTTACATTCATTTACATCAATATCTTTTATTGATAATACTCGCATTAGGTGACTTACATGTCGTACTTACATTATATGTCTGGATCTGGATCTCTTCAAGAAACAGATAAATATACACTTGCAATCTCCCCAACCCACACACAAACACAACACACGTTTCCCGTATGCAGCGTCCAGCCTCCCTGGCTGAGCGTCATAGAGTGCACTGGTCTTGACCGGTTGTGCTCTCCTGCATGCGTTTACATAAAAAAAAATGTATTGTGAGCTCTATGAAATTCAAATAATAACAGAATAACAGCAAGACGGATGAAAACATATAATCCTTTTTTTTTTAAGTAATCCACATTGTAAGAGAAAATATACATTAATTAAAAGAGCATAATTTTTTTTTTTTTTATGAAAAGTGAATGGTCCTTTGAGGTCTTTTTATTTATATTATGAACTACATAATCGAATATTTTTAGAATTTTTTCTGGTATATTATCTCGTAGTTATACGCTGATATAAATGGTGTTTTGAAATTAGTGTGTAATATTGGCGTGCACGATTTTTTAAATCTTTTGAGTGATTGCCCCCCTCAACAATTGCTCTACAACATATTAATGAGTGATGGTCTTTGCTTCATTAAAGATGACATGGAGACGAGACGTCTTCACCTCATGACGAAATCTCCTTCACAAGGGTTGCTCTGTGTCCAGTCCATCGGCGCACCTGGCGACCATCACCCAGTGAGGGTTGCTTCCGCCGTGTAATTTATGCCCCGCCATAACGAAGGCCGTTACGGTCCCGGCTGCTGCGTGTCCGTACATACACCGCCCTAAGAGTATGCGCTCCTGATACTAGCGATAATCATTTTTGGAATTAAGAGAGAACAGAGGTTGTTGTGGTCTAAACTCTAAGCGGCGTGGTACATTCTTGCACACACCTTGCATTGAATATAAGCGCCTTATACTTGAGATTTACTTTGCTTTCAAAATGTCGTCGTGTTACTTTGTGACGTAAAACCACTGCGTTTAAGTGATTTAATTATGTCCAATTAACACCGAACCTTACGACCAATAGCTAATATCACCACATAACATAGAAGTTAAAACGATGGATAATAATAGTTTTTTCTTGCGTGTCATTGATGCTACAACGCTCAGTCACAAATGGCATTTCACTAAAAAAGAAATCTTGAAATACTTGGTTTTGACGTGTTCTATTGATTGGTGCGACAACTGCAAATAACCGTCAGAAACAGTCAGAGCTTTGTAGCTACTTATCCTTCTTGGTCCTCCGCTCTCCACATCCAAGCTACTACCGTTTTTCTTCTGATGTCGTCAGTCCTTCTTGCAAAGGGTCGGCAACGGTCCGTTTTTGCCATTTCCTGGACGCCACTTTAACACGTACTTCCCTATTTATATTCGTGTCCTCGACAGATGTTTCCTGCCCATTGCCACTAGAGTGTGCCCATTCTTTCAGGAGCGTCCCCTGTTCGAGCCTGGTATTTATTAGCAATAACTAGATTCTAAAATGTGCAAATTTAATGCTAACTTCATTTTATAAAAATATTATTTTTTGTATATGCATTCATTCACAACACATGCATTCAAATTAAAACTAAACAATGCTTTTATATTAATAATAATGACAATCTTTTTCTGCGAAATATCAAAGCACGTAAAAAAGCAAAATCTCTTCTTATTGCAAAAATTAATGCTGTTATGTTTGTTAATGAAAAATAAAAGCATTCAGATTTCAGAAGCTTTTGAACACATAATGAAAGAACAACACAGCGTTGTTCCTACGCGTAACAACTGTTTAATCCCACCGTACCTTTGCTCTGTTCAGCGTCACGTACTACGTTGTCTGGATGTTTAATGGTGGGGTATCACGTGTCCCGTTATTTTCTCCTTTAAGTAGGACTTACAAGATAAAGTTGGGCGACTTCCATTTGACGGTATCATCTGCGAGCTGGGGGGTCCTTTAAAGAAACTATAAATGTAAAGTACAGCCTCCCGCGGTTACTTTCGCAATGGAACTTCGCCGGATTAAGAGACATTTTAAGTAAATTTAAGCCGAGTTTTATCTTAATGGTCCCCGACAACCGCACGGAGAGTAATTCTGAAAACCGACATCTGAGTACAGCCTTGCCGCAGGCGACGTACGCACTTCAACTACCTTAAATTAAAGAAGAAACCATTTTAAATATAATATATATTTGTATGAATCAAAGAAAATATCTTGGTGTGATCCATATTGAATCGAGGTATAAAATTTATTAAATAAATAATGTTTTATTATTGTAAATCAGACCATTATTAAGTATCTCATTAATTTTACGTTCGTTTGAAAGACTCGCAAATAACTCGTGAAATGAATCAAACATTCCATGAAGTAATTTTAAATGCCAAGTTTATAAAGTACTGCCGTCGTAAATGCCACCTCGGTTCCAGTAATTAATTTCATGAATCTTGGGTCAACTTGTATACACTTAACTTCCTGAAACTTGAAGACCGACTCCATTATTTGGGGGCAGAGGTGACCGCCCCAGCAGGCGCCGCGGGAGGACTTCAGGTTTAAACCTCGTCAAACCAACCGTAAAGGCGGGACAACTCCAAGAAACTGCCTTCCACTGTCTTCTCTCATAAGGTTTACAAATAACGTAATTGAGATCGTCAACCATGTAAAAAAACCTTTACCTGCAAATGTGTAATTACTACTTTTCCCTTCATTTGCGACTTCAAGGTATTTTTTTACTCAATGCCATGTTCATATCATTTAATTACAGACTTATTAAGTATTATATAATTATTTCTCTGTGCATTTTTTATTACACGTAAAAAACTGAAATTGTTATCATAAAATATATGATAATAGTGTATTTATAACTTGGTTGCATGCTTCGCCTGACGAAAAGATTTTTTCACAGCAATCGCATTAAATACTCAGTGTAATTAGTCGAGTTAACAATCTAACATGAATAATTATTTTAACCTCGTTTTAAAAATGACATAAATGTCAACAAATGTGTGTTATTTTATTTTTTTCTTTAAAATAAATATGCTCAGTTGAAAATCAATCATCAATGTGAGTTGGCCTTCTTTCTAAAGTATTGCTTAGTTCTTGCAGTCCCTCGCTGTACATAGTCGGGTAAACGCACGCAGTCATCGAGACTGAAATTGAAAAGATTGTAATTCATTATTAAAAAATCGATACACACATACAAATATACGACAAATATCATCTTTTATGGCATTTTTCTCATCAATATCGGAGAAAGAGAAGCGGGAGACGCTGAAATTCGAACACAGCGCTGGCACATTGATACGTATTAAAACAGATGGTGGTTGTTGTAATTTGCATGAATATTTTTAGTAAGTTTCAATCAATTTTTATATACTCAGAAGTATTATCTTTTACCAATATTAAGTGTATCCTCCTAGTCACATCATTTTCGTCAATCGTACACGGACTTTACACAACAGTTATTTACTTGTATAACTGATGAACCTTTACTTGTTTTTGTTATTAAGTTATGTTAAATTGTTCTTCGATTTTGTGTATCATTTTTGTAAATAATATATTTCAATATCGTAATACTTTATAGATAATTGAAGATCTGTACCAATATTTTTACTTCACTTTTTTCGTGATTAATGTTTGTAACAGCCGATTAATTTACTTTTTGACCATTTATTCGGAAACGCTTTAATTACAAAACGATTTAATTGTAATCATCATAAGCGTACATTGTTATTGCGGCTGCAGTCGGTAGAACCACAAAATGCCGAGCAATTCCACACCTGGAAACAAAGGCGTGTTTTATTGCCCGACAGGTGGGAGGCATTCTGCAACTGTTGTAATAATTGCGGAATTCTCTCTCAGTGGGCGGGGCGGCAAACTATAAAGACAGCATTATTTTTTTATGTAAACACATACAGGAGAATACCACAGATGGTGATACTCGCAATGGAGTAGAAAGATATCTAGAAGAGTATTATAGCAATTGATATCCTCGTAACTTTGAATCTTATTTTTATATGTAACCGTACATAGCAGATGTTTCTTGAAAAACTTACAAAACATAATTTTACATTTAAAACGGACTCAAGTGTAGTTAGGATTTTTGTAAGATTTTAACACTCTTTAACGCCTAAACCGTTTTCTACAATCTAATTGTAGCTAATTTTCTTATTGTTTTTTTTTTCGTGTTAAATAATTTTATCTTAATTATACACATTTTTTGTTGATGTAAAACTGAAAACAAAATTACTTTTTTCACTCTTTTATTATATATATAATTGTGTCGGAAACAACAGGATCAGATCCTGTCTGCTTAGAAGTGGGTGACGTCGATGGAGTTACTCCCGGTCATCATCAGGTCTTCCTGGGTGCAACTACTCGGACACAGCGCACACTCCTAAAGGTGTGCCAGGGTCTGCTCCACGCTGCAGTCACATTCATTCGGTCCACTGTAAAACTGTCAGGCTTTCATTTGTGTCCTGGTCTTTCATACTCCGGTCCGAAGTATGGTAAGGGACCTCCATATGTTCCACCCCTGGTCGTGTCGAGGGGCTAGATCCTGGAGGCGACTCTTTTATTGACATAATGAAAATTTACAAATTTATAAATTTCACTTAATAAAATAATCACTATCAAATTTAGTACGTTTACGCATGGTTATTTTTATTATGATAAAAAAAATAGGGACTAGATAACATTGTTTTTTTTTAAATCTATGTATTTTCTTAAATCCAAATGCAAAATAAAACACCAATGTAAGTAAAAATTACCATATAAACAATAATATACTATTTACTTTGTTTAATATGAAATCATAACCAACGAAGAGTATAAACTAACCTAATATTTTTTTTGTAAATATGAAAAATTTATGTTTCAATATAAGTTTTTGAACTTTATCTTTATTTGTTTGTTACTCCTAGTTGTATACTCGTATTCGTATTGTATGGCACGTTTTTTTCCGACTATGTTACCTTAGGTTGCATTCCTTGAGACGCCCTGAAAAAGAGAATTCCTTTGACCGTTATTAGAGCGACACTCGACATAATGGTCCGACTATTTCCCAAGATTATTTTTTTCATCACAGTTTACTTTCGGCGACATAATTAGTTTTTTCAGCGTCGTTTAAGTTCGGTGAGATTTACATTCTTGGATGTACACGTCTAACAAACGATTAACGCATTCACATTTAATGTTTCTAAAACGTATTATTTTTTCAAGTTTCGCGCATATTTTTAAGCCATACGCGATATGTGTTTATGCTTGAAAAGTGCAAAATCTCGCAAGTGTAAGTAATTGCAGTGTTTTGATTCCAAGAATGCCGCCAGTTTTTATTCTTAACAGGAAATGAGAGACATTACAAGCAGCAACTTTTAAAGTCATAACTCATCTCAACCAGTGGTTGTTCAACCCTCAAATTTTGTTAAAGACTTTTAAAGTAGCTTTGCGACAAAATTTCAACGATTACATAAATAAATAAATTATAAATGTGAATTAATGTTACAAAAAAATAAACTAACACGCATTTAAAAGTTGCACGTAAAAAGAGAGCAAGAAAAAATTCGAGGCCTCTATTATTTTCACTTCATTATAATTATCTTAACTGATTTCTGCATATTTTTTCAACTGATCTTTAGGCCGACGGTCCTTCTATTAGTTTCACACTTAAAATTAAGTCTGGTTTATTCCGCAAATTTTAAATAAAAATTTAAATATAAAAATGCATGGGCTTTCAAAACCTGAAACGAAAATTTAATGTCAAATTATTTTACTGTTATAACACTTTGGGATGATTTAGAAAATGCAACAATGTAGTTATTTTATGTCGGACTCAGTGATGTACAATGTTAAATGTACATCATTTTACCGCGGATGCGGTTGTTTGTGTCTAGTTGCTTGGCAAGGTTTTTATTTGCCACTGACGTCCAACCGACTTGCCACTGACATCTCGCGGTTCAAGAAAAACCTCTATTATTTTGTCTAGTGCTTACAGCATATTAGATCAAACTATTTTTTGTGAATCTGAATTTGTATAATATTTTATTTATCTATATTTTTGATTAAAAACATCAATGAATTTAAAAATAAATGATTCTCATCGCTGAAGATGATTTTTCGATCGTAACTCGCCCGAACCGAACACCTTTTTTAATGAAACAATTTTGTCATTAGAACCCTATATCCGTCCATGGTGATTTAGCAAAACAGAATAAATTACAGCCAATTTGACAGATATCGCTTCAACAATATGGCCAATGTCAACTGTCAAAATTCAGAAGTCTTTATTGGAATACTCTTTACATTGAAATGTATAATGTAATATTCATATTCATTCATTAGAAAATAATATGGTATGGTAAAATGTTTCAATAAATAAAAATCGCTATATTTATTTAATTCTATTTTCAATGTTTTGAGCATTCACTTTGAGATCCATAATAAATTATAAATATTTATTTATTTATTTACCTTGTTTTCACATGGATCACGTAACAAAAGTTCTCTATTAGGAGACTGCAGTTTCGACTAACTCGTAGTCTTTGTCAATCCTTCTCTAGTTAAGAGATAACTGAGCTGCGTTGTACTTTATAAGTGGTGTAACACCTTTTTGTAGGGGAGGGGGTGGGGGTGGGGGTGTGTCTATCAGGAAAGGAGAGGGAGATAGGTAGTGTTGCAAGGATGAAGGAAGAGATAAATACATAAAAGTGGTTTAGGTATAAATTTATTTTTATTTTCTATTTTCTATTTTTTTTTTTTTTTTTTTTTTTTTTTTTTTTTTTTTTTTTTTTTTTTTTTTTTTTTTTTTTTTTTTTTTTTTTTTTTTTTTTTTTTTTTTTTTTTTTTTTTTTTTTTTTTTTTTTTTTTTTTTTTTTTTTTTTTTTTTTTTTTTTTTTTTTTTTTTTTTTTTTTTTTTTTTTTTTTTTTTTTTTAGTTTTTTTTTTAGAGTTAGTCGAAACTGCAGTCTCCTAATAGAGAACTTTTATTACGTGATCCATGTGAAAACAAGGTAAATAAATAAATAAATATTTATTATTATTTAATTCTGTTTGAATTTTTCGTGATTTTTTCCAAATTTAAATATTATTTTATGCTACGAGTATGCTATGATATTTCATAATATACAATATAAATAATACAAGCATTTTATGTGTACTTCAGGAAAGAAGTTTTTCCTATCTTTTTATCAATCTTTACAATATCTTTTGTCTATCATTGAAACGATCTTGGAATTCGGTTATTCTGCTATTCAATATTTCTACACCAAGAATCATCTTCCAAGGATCAAATGTCGAAATCTCAACCGTAGCGTAGTAATATATTTGATTTTGTGATTACCCATTGTTTGCCACATATGAATATTATGCTGATTACATGAACTATAATCTACAGTGTTAACATCACTCTCTCTCCTACGGAGCAATGAATTTCTCGGCTCGGGGTTCTCCTAGTTTCCCATTTATCGGAGCGACTTGCTCTATTGCGCCAGTCATCGCCGTCATGATAAGGCGGATTGTGTTACGCATAATTAATTCCGAATGGATAATTCCTAGGCGAGTTGCCTTGACAACAGCTTAACAGGAAGATTATCTCGGGGTACACGGAAGTAATAATCTGCTCGATGGAAAAATAGCCGCTACAGGAAAATTGCGCAATCTTTCAGAGCAATATCGGCTATCGAAATCTGATAATTTATTTTTAAAAGAATAAATAATTTTCACAAAAGTAGGTATTTGTGCATTGGTTATTTGTACGGTTGGCTACATAATCAAATCGATTTTAATATTCGGTAATATTTACTTATTTTTCTTAGTAGAGTATTTTCTTCCAAATAAGCTCACCAACTGCTTCACTATTTGATGATGTGACCTGCAACTAATCATGCTAGCAGCATGCTGAAAAAAATAATCAATAGTTATTTTTTTTATTAGATTATTTCTTAACTATACGTGTTTTTTGCTGTCGCTGGGTTGAAAAGATTGGCCGGAAGAGGAAGTCCGAAATTCCGTTTCCAGGGGGCACTGCGTGGAGGTTCTTTTCATGCCCCCCCACCCCTAAAGACACAAAGTCTTTCATATATGCGGATGACTTAGGTTTGGCAGCGCAAGCAGTAACGTTTGATGAAGTTGAGGACATCCTAATTCAGGGACTCAACGAGATGTCCCATTACTACGAAACCAACCGTCTCAAACCTAACCCATCAAAGACAGAAGAAGACAAAGAAGCTAACAGAAAGCTTCGTGTCACGTGGGAAAGTAGAGTACTGGAACATAGCGACCATCCAAAATACCTCAGAGTCACTCTAGATCGCACCCTCACCTTCAGGCGTCATTGCAGCAACACCAAACAGAAAGTTGCAACAAGAAACAACCTCATTCGCAAACTGACCAACACTCACTGGGGAGCCCAACCACCCCTTCTTCGTACCTCAGCTTTAGCACTTTGTTTGTCAGCCGGAGAATATGCGGCACCAGCGTGGGGTCGATCAGCCCACTGTAATCAAGTGGATACTGCCCTGAATGATGAGTGCAGGGTCGTCACAGGCTGCCTCAAACCAACACCCAATTCTAAACTATACCCCGTGGCTGGTATCGCACCACCAAACATAAGACAAAGTCATATGCGCCGAAGAAATGCGTAAGGCAATCAACCAACCGTCCCACTGCTTGTATAATCAGATACCCCCAACACCAAGATTGAAGTCTCGAAGCAGTTTTCTGAAATCCACACAACCTCTCACATCCGGCCCTGAAAATGAGAGACTCCAACTCTGGCAACAAATCGCACCAGAGGATTTCATTACTCCAAAGGACGGCCTCCCAACTGGCAAGAGCCTTGACTGGCGGACCTGGAAATCCGTAAACAGATTAAGAACCGGAGTTGGTAGAACAAAGGACAACCTCGAGCGGTGGGAAACGCTTCGGCAGGGAGAGACACTATTGTGCGACTGTGGAGACCTGCAGACCGCCTCACACCTAAGATGCTGCTCCATGTGCCCAACAAGTTGCACATCTCAGGACTTAATGCTGGGCAACACACGAGCTTTCGATGTTGCCAGATATTGGGAAAAGATAATTTTACGTCGCTTACACGAAGAAGAAGAAGACTATACGTGTAGAAATTTTTATGACGATCCTTTGATCACTTGAACAGAGTAGCTAAATATGAATAATATTACCCATTATACACACATTGTTTGACTTTCATATATAGTGTAGAGTGTGAGCACTACCTATAAAGCAGACATGTTTTGTGGTGTTTGATTGCCTAATAAGAATACTTGCATTAGGTAGATAGTAAGACTCTTCTAATAATACTTTGAAGTAATTATAGGTAGTAATATTATTTTAGACTGCTCTAGTATAATTAGTTGTGTTATAGATATATACAAGAAGTATAGTGTAGAAGTAAGAGTTTAGTCTAAGAAGTAGTAAGAGCATTTAAATATTTAAAAACAAACAGTCAATAATCAACTGGTTCAAATTAATCCAACTGAAAATTATGCAGCACATTATATTTTTTTTCTATTAATCCACGTATTTTTTAAAACTACCAACTACTACAGAACTGGCCGCTGAGTTATGCCTTAAAAAATACTAAATTTCTTTTGGGTACACCATATATTTGTTAAATGAAACATAGTTAATGGTATTCACACATTTCTTCAAGATCTTTCTTTATATTTCTTGCCAAAATGCATTCTTAATTTTATGTAAAAAATATATATACGCATTTCCGCATGTATTGCGCATTGCATATTGCTGAATTCGCCGGCTATAAAACTTTAAGTGCCCTTTTCCATTCCCTTGCAGTGCGACCGGTCGTATATATCAAAGGAACCGCGAGTCGTTCAGCAATTCAGGTACTCCAGGTCGCATCCCTCGGGAGCCAGCGTCACGCGTCCCGGGAGGTTGCGACGTCCGCCCTGGACCAAGAAATCCCCCCAACCCCACCTGCATTACCTTACAATCTTTATAGCAGACACAATAAGGCTACCTCTCTATTCTTTTTTGCCTCGATCTTGGAGTGATATTCCAGTTGCAACTTCTTTAATTCTTTATAAAGATGTTTTCCCGACTATTTTCTCTTTAACTAGTCTGCAACATGCCATAATAATTCAAAGAGGATTTACTTAACGTTATTTACTGACAATTATCAAAGCAAATCTATTACTGAGCATACTTTTTGTATTTTTTATTTATTTATACAATCTTCAGTTGTTACTTTTTTTTATTTTACAAAGCAAAACAAACCTCAAAGTTTTGTATTAATACAAAAGTACTTTCCTAACTCATAATTACTTACGTCATATTTTTGTATATTATACAAGAAGTATAAGTGTATGTCACATTAGTTTGTAGTTTCATGAAAAGTCTTGGCTTCTTGGTTTTTATTAACACGCGTGCTTTAATTAATTCAAAAGGAAGGCACTTAAAACCTTCTAATGTGCTCTATGACAATATGTTTTTATGCGGACAAAATGTGTAATCTAGGTGAGAAGTAGATTATTAAAAAGGTAAAAAGTTCGCTTAGTAATCATTTCCAATAGTAATCAATTACTTCTTCAGGAAACCACTTATTGACACAATTTTCACCCAACCTGTTCACCAATTAAATCCATAATCAAAAATAATAAAATCATTTGTTGTTATCATTACATGTTATTCATGATTCTTAAGAAAATAAACTTTAGTTGTTGTAAATTTTCGCTCTCCACTTTAGACTTTAAAATGTTGCAGTCGTGCGATAAGAAACATGTTTGTTATCTCGTTGGGATTTTCCATTTGCAGTGATAACCTCCTCAGTTCTTCACGCTTTCCTAGAGCACCGTTGATAGGTGCAATCTCCTCAGACGTATTGCTCCCAGATTTTTCGAGCTTGATTTTACGGCCCCTTTTTTCGGTACGATTTATTTCTCATTTGTTGGCTTCTCCTTTTTATACGAGTGCATCAATGTTATACGTACACATAAGAATTAAGATTATTTTATGATATACCATGCATAATTTCTTTTATACTTAAATATTTATGAAGTGAAAATAACTATTAACGATATCTTAGTACTCGTATATATTCGTGAAGCGTACTGAGTCATAAACAATTTTTAGATGTAATTTTAAGATTATGTACGAGCTTGATTTAACGAGCTTTTTTCGGTTTGATTTATTTCTCATTCGTTGGTTTCTCCTTTTTATACGATTGCATCAATGTTATACGTACACATGATCATTAAGATTATTTTATGATATACCATACAAAATTTATTTTATACTTAAATATTCATGAAGTGAAAATGACAATTAATGATTTCTTAGTACTTGTATATAATCGTGAAGCGCACTGAGTCATAAACGATTTGTAGATGTAATTTTAAGATTATAAAGTCTTATAGGCTCTGTGAAAATGTTCTTTTAATTGATTAAGTCCTGTAACATGCTCTTTCTTCTGTGAAACGTTCTTATACCATACGCATTTTCGAAATAATTTAGATCTACTGTACGAATTAATTGACGTCCTTTAATATTGATGTGTTTTTATAAATTTATTAATTTTAATTGTTACTCAATTATACTAGGTGAGTGACTCACCTAGAAGGTGACCATGCAAACTTTTTTTCTAGTAATTTTAAAGTTAATATTTTCGTGAAATTTATTTGGTTTAGTTTTATATTTTAAACGTAAAATGAATTTTGATGTGATACCCTATTTATAACTTAAAAATTCAATTAAATTCGTAATTAAATGTCAAAATGAAAATTTTGTTCATATATTTACCCTCGCTCAACCTGCGAGGTGAATATGTTACCAAAAAATAGCATTTGCCTATATATTTGCATATGTTTTTTTTAATATAACCCAAATTTTATCACGTTCATAAATTTTGCATGCATATAAAACATAACGTTATATTGCTCAAATAGTTTAATAGATTTTGTGCCACCTAGTGAAAATTAACCGAAACAAAAACCAACGAGAACACAAACAAAACCTATTGTGTGAATTTGGCATCGATAGTTTGTATGCTTCTCCAGATTATCGATCATTAATAAGTATTTAACATGGTTTTTATGTATATATTAATAAGAATAATGGCAAAATTACTTTATTATCATATTTAAAATGTTTTTTTTAACCTTTTTTTTTTAAATTAAAATTGATCCGTTTTTAGAATTAATAGGGAATTAATTAGAGCACGTGTCCCATTCAAATGAATAATTTCACACAAGAATTATATAGCACTAATTGAATAATATCGGGATTAGATCTAATGCTATTCTCCGCACCTAATATAAATTTAAATGTCTCCAGCAGAGAGAATTCGGTGGAAAATTTGAAAATATTCCATCAAAAATATTAATTCATTCCACATTTAATTAGTGCCAAAGCGACATTGAAATAAATTAATTCCAGCCGCGTCCCACAGATAGTAATCGAATAATTTCCATTAAGCATTTCAAAATTTTGAAACGAAAGGGAAAATTGCGTCAAGTGGGCCATTGGGACGCGGGGAAATTCATCGAAAATAATTTGCATTTTGTTTTTCCTCGCAGGACACTTTTCGGGCGGATCGAATTATTATTTTTACTAGCCGAGAGCTTAAAATTTAGTTCAACGATTTAATAAACCGAAGAAAGACATTTCGTTTATCGCTACAGTATTGAAATTTAAAGGGGAAAATCCTGGCATTTTATTTTCTTATGAAGTAAATATAATTGTACATATCAGCATTTTTTAATAATTATATTAAATTAGAAATAAATGTTATAATTCTTTAAGCACGTCTCTCTCTATCTTTATTCTTCAATTCATTATACTCCAGTGTTATAGCACCAATGATCTTATTGTTATTAATAGTAATCTCATTAATTCCTCTTATCTTAATTGTTTTAGAATATATGTTACACCATAATAGTCTGTTGACTTGTTTGTTTATAAATCCAGGTACTGGTTGAAACCCATTCGTAGACGATAGTCCTAAAAAGGTAATTTAAGAATATGATCGTCCATAACTTTCCTTTATGTTTACAAATTTTTAGATCGTCTTAAAATCGTATACCACACTACGACATATCCCAATACATTTTGTCATATTTTGCAATTACATGACGCAATTACGCATTTTGAAATTTTATTTATCTCACGCCATACACACACGTACTCTCTTACATATAGTATTTTATAAACTTGTTCCCTTTTCTTCTAATTCATTTGAATATGGTTTCTCGAAGTAGGCGAAATATGTTATTCATATTTTTAGCATTAGCCATAAGATGCATTTCAATATTAAATCGATTCATTTTTCGTACCTTGTTTTAACTTGGATCACTCTGATCACTGTTTAATCAATCGCTGGAAGACCACAGTTTTGCCTTCAATGATGAAGACTTCCTCAGTTTCTAACGCGTAAAGATACCTATATAATTTTAGATAAGTTGTTAAATTTTTTTTTTCTTTATTTAATTTTGTATTATATGGCATAGTTCATTTCACAACAATATTCGAGTATTCTTTAAAAAAAAAAATTCTTAAAATTTAAAATAGAGCATCTAAGTTTTATATTATTCTATAATTATTGTCATGTATTCTTAAGGACACTAGGTGACGCTGAGCTGACCCTCCCAATAACATCAATAATCACATTATTATACCCCCAAAGGCCACGTACCTGATTTAAAACACATTACATAAACTACCTTACCTTTGTACATAAACCGCGTTAGATTTATGATTAGAGGGTAGATAGATTAATGGAGGTTCTCGGGACATAATTATTACCCAATAATTATCACTGAAGTATGCAAATTATTCTCCAATATGCTTGGCCTTAACTAGTGGCCACGTGCCTGACACAATATCATTATATGCAGCATCCCAATGTTTCTCAAACTGGACTTTATCTACATATTAGAAAAAATAAGTGAGAATAAATTATTTTTATTAATTTACTCTTTCGGGGCCTACGATTCGGAATAATGTAGTGTGAATCTTCTGTATATAATTGTGGTCACAAAACAGTAGCTATAGAAGAAATTTATCTGAAGAAGATGTTTGTAATTTATAATATATTTGATATTTATGTCGTAAAAATCTGTAATAATCCTTACTCTTGCAATGAAGTGTGTATTTTGTTATTGTTATATTGAACGTCTGGATTCAATCAAGAACATCAAGTTTGATTTTAAATAAACGACAGTTGTTTTTTATGTTCTTTTGCGGTATTTAGAGAACACGGCTCATCCAAGTCAATCATCGTCTCTTCACGAACTGTAGGATACTTGTATAATATGATCGGGTTCACTCCCTAACCTAGTCATTCTTCACAATGTCAAATCATCATCATCAGCCTGTATCCGTCCATTGTTTAACGTAGACATTTAGCATGAGTCTCCATCCTTTTTGATCCTCCGCCCTCCGCATTTAGGCTACTCTCAATATTCTTCTATTGTCGTCAATCTATCTTGTTGGGAGTCGACGCTTCATTCGTCAGTTCTTGGACGCCACTCCAACATTTTTCTTTCTCATCGATCGTCGTCTCTTCGACAGAATATGTCCTGCTCATTGCCACTTGAGTGTGTTTATTCTTTGGGCAGCCGTCTTTAGTTCTTCTTCGGATATCCTCAGTTCGAATTATATCTTTTAGAGATACCCCTAGCATGAATCTCTCCATGGCGTGTTTGGTGATCTTTATTTTACGCTGTTTGATTCCTCGTCTCTGCGCCATAAGTTAATACTGATAGGAAGCATTTTTTGAAGGTGTGTATCAATTATTAAATAAATCTGTGTTTCTCTGCTTCAAAAGTTTCGGAAAGCCTGCTCTAGAGCGTGCTCAGGGTCATTAACCTGCGCCATAATGTTTGTTATTTGTTGGTGGCCGCAAAATTGCAGTGTTTCATCTTGGGCGTCTAACCGCAACGCGAATCGTTTCATGAATATTAAACGTGAATATTATTTGCCCGTCTGGGTGATTCCGTCATAACGCCTTACAGATGCTCCGCGTGATTATTTACACGTTAAGAAAATCACGTTAACAGAATGTTAACTTTCATCAAATATGTAATACCACATTTATGATTATTTTTATTATATATGTATTTGTATAGCGCTCTTTTATGACCAAATGATCATTCCAAAAGCGCTTCTTTGCCCCTCTGACTAAAAAGGTGGGTCTTGAGTCTGCTTCTGAAGGATGACTCCGCTTTAAGCTCTTTTATTCTTTCCGGTAGCGAGTTCCAGGCCATTGGTGCCGCGTAGCTGAAAGCACGATTGCCAAATACCGTTCTAGGACTTTTACCAGATAACATTTAACCTGCTAAACGAGGCATTCATAAAAACGGTCGACTAAATGTCATGTAATGAAAGAAAATAGTATAACATATAAGACAGCATCAAACTCTTAATTAAAAAATCATTTACTTTAAAAAACATTATGTTGTGATAATGTTAGTAAATTTGTATTTTTGAACTTATTATAATGTATTTCATCTTTTGTTTCAGGTAAGTACCTTCTAAAGATCATTCTTATAAGAGACAGTAACTAATAAGGTAAGTGAATGAGTAGTCGTCATATAAAAACTTTTGAGATATCAACTGCCTATCATTCTATCAAAAACTTAATGATTGAATATTACTATTTTAAGTATATTTACAAAAATAAGTTCTTTGGTGTCTTATTTATTTAAAAACGTACTTTGATGTCTCTTATTGTATGTACGAGTATGTTACTAATTGTGTTGTGCATATCTAACTATCTAATACCTATCTCCATGTAAAGACCTTTTTAAAATAACTTCCTTAATTCCATCTGTAAACTCTGAAATGCTTTTTATTATCTGTGTTTCTGCAATTGATACAATTTGACTAGAAAACCAGAACTTTACATACATTTTATTTATTTAAGGGCTTATTTAATCAGCAAGGCAGGTAATCCCGAAGTGCCCGAACGAATCACCGATTACCTTTCAGTATCCCTCCAGGCAGTGTTCTCTCATCTTCAACCTACTTCCCATACACACTCTTTTCTAAATACACATATATTCCTCAACTTACAAAAACAGTCAAGTTGGGCCGTCACGGTTTAGACCTCAGAAGCAACGATTACTTTTATAAAGAACGTCGTGGTAATTACACCACAAGGTCACACTCGCAGACCGTAATGTCTTTGACAAATTGGCTTTGCGTTTCCGGCTGACGTTTTCCAATTAACTGGACGCCTCCGCTTGTGTTCTCCACCCGTGCGGCCCCGCCCTGAACCATCTGAATAAACTCTTCAGTAATTTCATGAAACTCGAGGGCAGAATCCTTATTTGTATCGATAATACAATAATAAAATAACATGTACACTGAGTGCGCTACTCGCATACAAGATCCGAGGTCTCAAAATAACTCTTAAGCTTTTCGATGCTCGATAACTTAATATGAAATTTTCTTCGCGAGAGTGGAAATGCGGCTTTATGAAAATTTCAGAAATACCATGCATTTTTATTAAGACTTTTTAAGACTCATATAAGACTCTTATTATACTTTCGCAAGAATATATTGCTTATGAAAAATAAGCAATCACGTACTCGTACTATACTTATTTATACTTTACGCATTCACTTTGAGATTCATTTCAAATATTAAATTGTTAATATAATTTTTACCTTGTCACCTACGGATCGCGTTGAACATACTCTCGTACATTAGTTTCGTCATCACACTGCAGTTTCACTTTTTATTAGCTTTTTCAGTTTTTCACGTATGCTGCAGTTTTTTCATATAAACGTACTTTATACGTTCTTACGTATAAATAATACGTTTGATTTTATGATAATCGAGAAACATATTTAAAAATAAGGCAATAATACAAATATATTTATCTATTTAATAGGGTTCGATTATTCCAATAACACCTTTCTAAAATGCAACGCTTAAATTTTTATCACTTTAATTTATTTCTTCCATACTGATTGTATGATTAGTTTTTTAATTTATTTTTATCACAAGAATTCTCAATCATTATCTTGCAAAAACATTCGTATAAAAGATAAAACCTTTTAAAATCGCCTAAAAGTTCGTGCAAGGTGTGTACGTTATTCGGAACAAATAAGATATGTTTGTGAAAAAATAAAAAAATACTTACAAATATTAATTATTTAGTTTCTCAGGGATGTTGCTATATTTTCTTCAATGCGTGTAAAATAATAATGTTGGAATTGTCAAAAAAAAAAACATTAAAAAACATACAAACTGTTAGTTTTATTTTGAAGAAAATAAATGGTATATTTTACAATAAGTAACATTACTTTTAGTCAGTCGAGTACGAAATTGTTCGGTTATTTTCCACGAGATCGTTTCCAAGCGGATGCCACTCCTTCTCGATTTCTTGGCCGATTTTTGGACCGCATTTCGAACGATCTAAATGTAAATTTTTCCGAACAAATCTCTTCAGCTAAAATTATTACTTCATTTACAAATGGAGAGCCTTCCCGAGAGAGGAATACATATAGTTTAATGTGATTCGACACCAGCTGTAAAAACGGAATACGTCCATTTGTCATTTGCAAATGATTTGACGCACTCGTACTGTGGCACCAATTGTTCGGAAAAATATTAATCTCACCATTTCTTTTGTGATTGAAATATTTTTCAGCTCGTATAACGAACGATCATAATTGATATAATATACTTTCTGTCCCTTGTTAATCAGGAGTTTGTTAAAAAAAAAATCGTAATATCATCGAATAATCTGTCGACGTTTTATTTTATTTTATGTAGACACACAGGAAAATATCGACAGACGGTGAAGATGAAATCTCATTTGTGTATTATATGATATTTTACATTTTAAGCGCGCTGCATGTGGAGTGTTGATCCTCCAACTTCATTAGATTAAAGACCAGCAAACATGCATCATCTCTATGGTTGTTCACGGGACGACTTCTATCTACAAACATTCTTTTATTAATACGGTATGACTGGCATTTTAAAAGTGAGGATCAAGTTCACGCCAACTGGGGTACTTACGGTGGTTATAATTATTATTTTTTATTTATTTAAATCTTCATCGGTGATCAAAACCGCGACCTTTAGTCTGGTAATCAAACGCTTTAACTATACATACTCGTAAACTACACACGCCATAATTTTTATTTTTTTTACAGTTTAACTGTGCAAAAAAACTAGGCATGTGTCTTCTTCTTCGTAGTATCAATCCGGTGGATTGGTTTGCAGCAAAAAAGTCTTGCATCTCGGTCTCCACTCTTCTCGTTCCTCTGCAATCTTCTATAGCTTAGCATAAAAGCTACAACTCTTGTCCTCGAACACTTCTTGCAAATACTCCCGTCTAGGGCGCCCTTTGCAGTTTCTCCCCTTAACCGTGCCTTCCACATTGTCGTGAAGAAGACCATCGTGGCGCATGATGTGACCAATCCATCGGGCTCGCATTTCTTAGATGGTTATTGGCATGGATAAGCGATTGATTAAATTTGATTAAAGAAATGTCATAAAAGATGGTTTTTGCTACAGATGTTTCTATTTTTTAACATTGTTATAAATCTTCATTGATTTATTATGTAAAATAAGTATTAGAAAAGGATTCATTCTAAAAACTTTTTTTCTACTCCCTCTGATACTAGTAATATTTCGTAATGAAAATTATTCGTCCATTACTTTGATAATAAATCAAATTATTTTCAATGATTTATTTAACGACATTAATTCGCAATGGTATTTATTAGATCTCGGTGACATTAATAAATAAGAAATCGTTCGCATGTTTGTCTTTGATGATTTCTTGCCGCCGCCATAGCTAATTAAAACAATTAATTATCATTCTGTTAATAAACGATTTATCACAAAACTGCTTGACTAACTGCACCCATCTCCTCCATTAATATTAGTGATAAAATAAATATACATTTCATTTGTGCAATGATTACATATAATAATAATAAGTAATTGCTCAAATGTAAAAACATATTTTTTTTCATATTCGCTTATTATCTTCAAATACATGCATTCATTCAAATATAAACTAGGAAATCATCATCATCATCATCATCAGCCTGTGTCCGTCCACTGTTGAACGTAGGCCTCCCGCATGAGTCTCCATCCTCTTCGATCCTCCGCCTTCCGCATCCAGGTCACTCCCGCTATTCTTCTAGGAAATACCTTATTCGAAATAATATCCGTTTTTCAAAAAGGAAACGTTTTATTTCTACTGCTTTTTTAAATACACAGCTGAAAATTATTAATATCCTGAAAAATCGCATTTACTTTTTTCTTCTATTATTGCACATTCAATAAACATCATTAAGTCGACTACTTTTAATGGTTCTACTAGAGTTTATTTAGCGAGTTAAGTGTTTCTTAATGCGGACCAAAACTAGATGGGATACCGACTGTTGCTGAATCGCCACTCAGAACTGAACATAAATCATTCAGGCTAAATATCAATATTTTTAAAAATTCCGGTTACAAAATCAACCAAAATGCTCTTCGAATGCTACATAATTTTGTATGCAACTTCTGCTTACACCCAAACATTAGGTCAGTGAATACGATAAATTAAATTATCTATACAATTGACTTTTGTTTAAAAGTGTACCCATTGTTGAAAATGGCAAGGTATAATTATATCTTTATTATATTTATGGATCGGTCACATCATGCGCCACGATGGTCTTCATCACGACATTGTGGACGGGATGGTTGAGGGTAGAAACTGTAGAAGGCACCCTAGACGGGAGTAATTGCAGCAAGTGTTCAAGCACGTGAGTTGTAGCTCTTATGCTGAGCTGAAGAGGACTGCAGAGTATCAATGGAGATCGAGATTCAATATTTTGTTGCTGCAAACCAATCCACAGGATTGATACTGCGAAAAAGATTATATTTATAATTCCAATTCAACTGCAAAAAATCAGCTTCAATGTATAGAATACCATCTCGCATGCCCCACCCATTAAAGGTATAAATAATATATCGGAACATCAAATATTTCTGAACAGCGCCTTCTTCTTAAGAGATAGATAGACGGCATTTTAAGGAATTGAAACACGAAAGTACAGCGGGCTGGAGCTTTTGTCGTCCGTTTATTAGATTTGGTCCCGGGCCGAACGCTCTTATCTGTCGCGATATCCAATTCCTCCATTATTATTTGTTCGCGGGGGCCGGGGTCCACGGGGCCCTGGGTCTACGGGGGCTTTCGGTCCATTCATTCGATAAGCGAAGTTCCGCTCGCCCACGTGACAGCCCCTGGCCAATCCAATCAGCGGAAAACTTACAGGTGAGGTCGTAGCTCTCACAACTGCGGCGTTTCGAAGTCAACAACTTCTAAGTGCTTCAAGAGATCAACCGGATTAACTTTAATAAGGTTGTATTAAAATTATGGACCAGTACGTATCGATGTCTATGTCCATCTAGATAACTTAGACTATAGACTATCGAATTAACGATTTCGCCTTATTTTTAACCAAACACACGCCATTGTATATTTTGGATTCATTCGATCGGGCATGTGTTTAGTAGAATTCGCTGACCATACTCTCTAGCTAAGAATGAGAGGATCTAGCTTTTAATTCAGAAGTACCATTAATCACATTGCACATAATCAGTTTAGTAAAAGAGTAAAATATATTCTAATTGAGATTAGATAAAGCATGGATTTTTTGCCTGAATAATTTTTAGAGAAGAAAAGATTCTCCTAATTCTCATTTATATTTTTCAATAAATTTTATTTAAAAAAAAAACAAATTAAAATTATGTATGTTTTATTTCCCATTTAATTAAGTGATTGTACATGTTTCGGACTTAATCAAGTACATGGTAAGCAGCCGTTCCCCAAAATTATCTTTTAATTTGCACAGTACGTATATTAGAAAAATATATATGAAGATCTCGCGACCACCATTGCAGGGGTATTCTTCAGGGTTGACGACTTAGAGAAGAACCATGAAGAAGGCGCCTGCAATGGCTGCCGAAATATTGAAAAAGAGTAATTCTCCACACACGACTAAACCCAAAAGCCACAATATCAAATCTGGCCGTGAAAACCCAAGAAGTTACTTAAGATCAATTATTTAATTGAATAATAGCTTTTTGTACAATTTTTAATGTCTCATTTGTTTGTCCGAAATAACTAATTAATTGTTCCTAAATAATTAATTTAAGTATTTTTATTGTGGCTTTTGGGTTTCCCCGTCACAACTAAACTACCTCCAGACACCAACTAATCACTAAGTCATTAACCCTAAAGATGACCCCTGCAATTCGGTCGAAATATTGGAAAGAAGTACATTGGCCTGGATTCCATGAAATATGATTAGTTTGTTTTATAATTTTAAATACTTAAGATCATGATAAATTGTCTTGAGTATATAAGTTTCTCGATCCATACAACTTAATTTAAAATAGTAAGCGACATAGAATCTACGTACTTTCCTGTAAAATCATATTCTTAAATAGACTTTTTTCCGATTACGTATTATTTTATGATTGGGTTTATTTTTTTGAGAATTGAGAAGAAGCAGATGCTAAGATATGTATTAGAAAATTCCGTTATCTACCGTCATAATATGTGTTTTATTGTGACATTGAGCAGGGTGACATATCATATCACACGTCGTGAGTATTGCATATAACGAAAAGGGTGTCCTGGATGAATACTTGACAGGGCAATATCCCCAAATATACTTTTTTTATATGTAAACTCATAAAAGAGTCGGGGTCATAGCCATATAATGGGCTCTACGACATTCGATCTCCTGATCCATCTAAACGCTGCATGCATAAAGGATGTGTGATGTTATTGATTGCAAATGTCTGTTGGTATTTTTCCTGAATTTTCCTGAATTTACCAATTTCTTCAGATTAATGAAATGACTATCATTTATTCCTAATCGACTATGTATGATTACTATGTACCTGTATACTATAATGTATAATTATAAACTGTTCATCTGTGTTGGGTAAGGGCGGGAGAAATCAATACTAAAATAATTGATATTCATAATCTATAAAGCACCTGTATCGTCCCCATTTAGTTATGCGAATACATATATGAATTACGATATCTCATCAAAAACCAATACAACCGTATAATGGGCTTCGAAAATAAATGCATGTGTAGAATACTGGAAATGATTGGTGCAGGGACAAGGTAGCCTTCCATAGTACAGTCGGTCAAGAGGCGATAATACATAAAAAAAAACTATATTTGCCTTTTCTTGAAATTCCCGGGCTCGAGCCTCAGACAAGAACTATACATAGAATGTACTTCGCGGAGCTGCGGAAGGCAGAGCTCACATGAGATGTGGCGAGGAGCATAACAGCTGACAGAGCTTTATGGCGGCACTGCAAAAATACTCCAGTTAGGGTAATAATAGACATGTTGATGATTTATAACCCAACCAGTAAATTCAATTAAGTTCTATACATTATCTTACCGACTTCGTTGACCTTAAGCATCACAACCAAGATTGTGACTTTTGTCCAGACACCTAGGTCTTGTGCTACGGGCTGTCATTCGGTACTCCGCAGTGTCCTTTTTAGGGACCGGATTTCAGCTTTGACCCGAGCTGATAATATTGTTGAAATTAAAGAACGTCGTTGTGATTACACAATGTCGTCAGGTGGGAGCGTTCAGCGATCCGATCATCGGAGGAGCGCCTGGTGGGGAGACTCACCTAACCGCATTCGCTCACCTGAGCTAAAGCTCCAGCGACTCTTGTGTTGCTATCGGTTGTTGTGATTTAATTAAGCCATCCATTGCATAAACTATAACAGTGTATACTAATTAGTGCACAGTGTTTTGATATTGTATTATATGTGCAAAGTAAACTAATTATGCGTGATCAAAGCTCGAGATAGGTGAACTTGTGGGAATTCTAAGTTGTGTATAAAATTTTAGCTTTAGTGTATCACGTAAGTCACGTTTTTTCAAAGTATTAATTGTGTATATTTATTTTCAATTATCGTTAAGAAAATATTATTCGAAATTGAAAAATTACCCCATTGAACTTAATTTACTCTTCTGAACTTAGCGGATGTCATCATGTATTTTTAATTACATTAAAGCAATTGCTTTTTGATTCATTTCATATATTATATACATAATGTAAATCCGGTTAAAAATCTTATATATACTCGTATATAACAACTTTTAACTTTCCTATAATATGGATTCCTCGGTCTACGTGTCTGAATAAACAGTGGTCATCGTGATTGATATCAAAAATGTAATTATCTGCATATATACTTTTTTAAATGGATCTCAAAGTGAATATAAAAAAGAAATAGCACTGTAAATATAATATTATCTACTATTTTAGATTTTTTGCCGAACGAAGCCTACAAATGATTTTTTTTATAAAATATGTTTTTTTTTGTATATTTTATTAACAATTAATTATGTACGTATCATTATATAATACGAATGTAAATACGTTTTAATTTATGAAAAATATGAAGACGCTCTGAGCGATAAAAGTAAATGAGCTGTATATGTAAAGGGTCCGCCAAATAACTTTTTTTTTTAAAACAGGGTGCAAAACATCGAGTGTAGCTTCGGCTGTGTGGCACGTAGCGCCGTCTTGTTGAAACCAAATGTTGCCAATATCCTCCTCTTCAATTTTTGTGAACAAAAATTCGTTCAACATGGCCGCGCCGCATGGAAGCGCCATTGATGGCGCTTCACGCACACTTTCTGCCACAGCAGCAATATTCTCGGGTGTACGCACTGTTTTTGGCTTTTCGCGCTTTGGTTTATCGATGAGGATGCCAGTTTCTTTCACTTTTTTCACAAGATAACGAACATACGGAGCTGAAGGTGATTCTCTTCTTCCAAAATCCGTGCGCGATTTTCGCACACAGTCTGCAACATTACCATGATTTTCAAAGTAATGTCGCAATATTTCTCAGCGTTGTTCAAGCGTATACACAACCATATTCGTTCAGCGAAAGAATAAAACTAATTATCTGTCAAATCAGACATGAGCTAAGTGTTACCATTCACGAAATAAGCACTAGTTGAAAAAAAAACTTAAGATGGCGGACCCGTTATGTTAATTACGTTTAAAAATATGCGGATTTTTCCAATATATTTCAGTATATTCATAAATTTAAGTTCTATACTTACAAATTTACAATAAATATCTTCTTATATGATATTACTCGTATCAATATTAGAAAAAAATAAACGGCAGACGCTGGGATTGAACCTACGAACTCGAGAATGTACTCGTGTGTAGGGGAATAAAAAGGGGTGAAACTGCAGTATTTCAGCAAGCAATTGCATGGTGCCCAGTGAGATTTATGCTCGAAACAAGATAGAAAATATTATCTTTTTACTTTTGCTTTTATATTGGATTAGCCGTTAGTACTCGTGTATAAATTGTTTTGTTTTTATCTTAAAATAATTGATATGCTATTTTACATTGATGTGCATACAAATGAATCGATATTAAATAAACATGGTTTGGTTTCATACAAAGTGTTTGACATCAACGTCTTTTTCATCAAATTTAAATGCAGCTGCTTTGTACAGAGATGGAGCACTGCGTCTGAAACAATCTCTGGGAGGAAATGTTTCGCGATGCAAAATTCAAACCGAGCTTTGTCTGCGCCAGTCTTGCGCGGATATCAACCTGATATAAGTGCATTAGACGGGGAATGTTCGCGGGAACATCGACGCCCGCGACGCTTGAAATCACCGGGCGCCGGTAAACACTGAGTTTGTCAGGCGACGCTACGGTGGGAGCGCTGGCAAAAGCGGCCGCCCCGCGCTATACTACACTCACTTATAATGTATATTATGAGTGAGTATAGTATATATATATATATATATATATATATATATATAGGTAATAACCATTTTTTTCATTTGATTTTATTTGTTTCATTATATTGAATTATACGATTTAAACTACTAAGGGCGTATCCCTTTACGTGCGGAATAAGATTTTAATAAAAAGTCACGAAATGAGTCAATGAGTCGATGAAAAATAGAGTTGAATATTTAAGGATGATTTTTTTTATGTGTTTTGATTGGTCAGTGCTGCATTTATATTCACCTTCAGAACTAAATTAAAAAAATCCCTTATTATTTAAAAAAAAAAGCGCAAATTTGAAACATGTGTAGAACGACCCAAAACTCAATATAATCGTAAAAAAAATTTACGAAGGAATGTCGTAATACGAAACAAAATTATATTCAATATAGTATTCTGATAAATCCGCATCTCACACTGAAGCGACGTGTTTTTTTCAGGGCGTGGGATAAATCCGCACCTCGCACTTAAGAGCAGTGCAAGCTGGTGCGGATATATCCACACCTCGCACGTAAAGGGTTAAAAATATGCACCATTAAATTATTTTTAAAAAATTTCATGCATAATGTTATTCTGTTGTAGCATATGCAGTTTTTATGCCATTATTTTCTTCCCATATCCGTTCCATATTTGGACAGCATATTGCAGCAATTCAGTTCTGTTTGTTGTCACTGTCCATAGCTTGCCCTAAGGTATCTCTGCGCCCAATGATCAATCTGCAAACATATATGGTTCCCGACAACCTCCAGGGTAGAAGCCAAGGTCTTAAAATGGTATTTTTGCATATATTTTGGTATATAATATCTATCACATTGTTTTGTTTTTCTTTTAAATTGGGGTTCAATGGTTAAATTAATATTTAAAAAAACGAATTCAATACTTATTTATTTTAATATTTACATTTTTTATTTATTATAAATGTACAGTTTATTTCCTTGACTGGGCTCGGAGCCTGTTTTGAGCCTATTTGCCAAATTGAAGTAGTTTTGTTTATAATTTCACACATTAATTAACCTATAACAGTATTTACACTCACTCTTTTAAATTTCATTGAACGATTCCTCTACTTATTCATCATCATCAGCCTGTGTCCGTCCACTGTTGAACGTAAGCCTCCCGCATGAGTCTCCATCCTCTTCGATCCTCCGCCTCCCGCATCCAGGTCACTCCCGCTATTCTTCTTATATCGTCAGTCCATCTTGTAGGGGGTCGGCCAATGCTTCGTTTGCCAGTTCTTGGGCGCCATTCCAATACTTTTCTTCCCCATCGACCGTCGTCTCTTCGACAGATATGTCCTGCCCTCTACTTATTACATGTCACAAAATGTTCAAAGTGTTCTGCTAAACCATTACATCTGTCTTTTCTAGTGTAGTCTTCATACCAAAATAAAACACGTCATTAGAGCTACTAATCTTCTTCATAGTATCAATCCGGTGGATTGGTTTGCAGCAACAGAATCTTGCATCTCGATCTCCATTCCTCTTGGTCCTCCGCAACCCTTGTCAGCTCAGCATAAGCGCTACGATTCATGTCCTTGAATACTTGCTACAAATACTCCCATCTAGGTCGCCTTCTACAGTTTCTACCCTCAACCATCCCCTCCACAATATCGTGAAGAAGACCATCGTGGCGCATGATGTGATCAATCTATCGGGCTCGCCTTTCTGAGCTACTAATAAAGCACTACAATTTGATTAAATATCTAACGTTTTCAAACTTGAGATGCGCTCAATGCTCACATGTTGAGGATCACTGTACCTTGGAGTGGAGGCGGCCACGTGGATAGATTAACCTGCGGTACCGCGCTGGTGAGATTAAGCCTAGCACTTCATGACGACAAGTTGAGAATCCCTGCCTATGCCATCGCAGCAAAATTGAGATAATCTTAATGTCACCATGTTTGTATTTCTACTTCAGAGCGACATTCATGATATGTTGATATGATAAACAGTCTTAGTTCTGTTAGGATTGAACCATTCGATTTACGTTTTAGCGCAATAAAACACTTCGGAAAATTTAGTGGGGGGTCGTCTACCCTTACAGTATTTTTAACAATATAAAACTTTTTTTCAGGTTTCATAAATAATTTATTTTTTTCAGAAAACTTACAAATTGCACCCCATCCTTTTTTGCACGATAATTGTTTCCAATAATTGGCGCGTAAAAAAACTCAACTTTCGCATAATTCAATTAATCGGATCCAACAATTATATTATGGCTTTAAAAAGTACCAAGTATATCACGTAATAAAGGAATGTTGCCTTACAAAAAATTCGAGTAAAACATTATGTGTTTATTGCTTTTATCAGTGTAGTCAGTGTAGCTATCGCCTGGTTTCACTAACTCGGTGTAAAATTAACCCATTTGCGTCACACGTCGTTTCCCGCCCTCGAGCTCGTACTTCAAGACGTCCGCCCTGTTAGGCGAGCTGCTAGTTAGTCGTCCGCCCAGTTTAGGGCCGCCCAAGAATAACATCCGTCGCGCAGGGCGGCAAATTAAATTCCTCTGGAGAGTGAGACGTTATTTGCAGAAGACTCTGGGTACAGCCGGTGCGGGCTCACTACACGTCATCTAATTGATGTTAAGGGATACAGTGTCAGAACACATGCGATACTAAATTAATTACAATGCGAACACCCTGTTAAGTTTTGACAAGTTAATTTGAAGCATCATAACGCTGTGTTGTGATGTACGATATTATCACGTGCAGAATTTAATAATGTAAATATATTTCGTGGAACATACTTATTTCGTTTTAAATTTAAATTAAACTATATAACAAGGTGACCTCATTCTAGATTAACAAATGTCATCAAAATAATACCAAAAGAAAGCTCGTTGTGAAAAATAATAATCATTATTTAAGAGGGATGAAGTATATTGAAGGGAACCTACGTTTAACAGTGAATGATAGATATTGGTATAACGCCCTCTATATAAAGAGCTTAACATAATTATAGCAGAAAAGTATACACTTCTTAGTTTTTCCTATACAAGATCTTGTGTAATGCAAAAACCAATCTAGATGCGTAATTATTAATTTCAAAATAATTGTGATGGATAATTTCAGTACGGAAGGCTTTTTTACGTATCAACAATATTTTTTTTACTTAAACAAATCTAAATTTATAGCGTACATTTATTTATCGGCAAATGTTACGTAAGCATAACAATATTTGCATTATAAATTATTTTGAAGTAAATGACCGGAAAAACATATTTATTTTTTAATTTGGAGATCATAACTACTATTGCACCTACAGTCAACTCTCCTAAATCGTTTTCATAAGATTGCGTGATTAGCCTGATGCTCCAAGTCCTGGATCATTTAGAGGCAGTTCACTCCAAAATTTACAACAAGAAGGGACCTTGTACAAAAAATCTACAGCGATAAAAACTACAGAAAAATCACTGTTCTTGTCTCAAATAAAAAAAGCTTTCGTTAAAGTAAGGTTGACAGTATATAAATAATGTAGAATAATACTTTTTTAATAACCCATTTTTCACAACAAGGTTAAAAGTTATCAACAAATTTACATTTATTAATTATAAATTTGATTGAATATTTAAATATAAAAACATTTTTATTATTTATCAGCATTTCCCATTGTAATGCTATTCTAAATCTTTCTGTTGTTGAAAGTTTATGTCACGCGTATTTGTGATATGAACCTGAATGCAAACATTCAGTACCGCAAGATTGATGATCTTATTTTTGTACATCTGAGACTGGTTGGAATATTTCCATACTCTGGATAAAATATGCCCTTAAGTTATAATGTGTGTCAGTAAGCCCCCGCTTACATCAAGCCGAATTTTTATTTTTTATTTTTTATGGCACATCCCATCCCTTTATGCAGTTCGTGCAAAATCGTATTATTTTATGGCGGTATTTTACGGCATGGTTCGCATTTGTAGTAGAAGACAGTGATTCAAAACATGTGTGCCGCGATGAACTGGTTTAGTTTTTATCCATAAGATCCGCTTACACTTAATTACAATCTAATTGAATTGATAATATAAGCCTATTTAATTTTCTATGAAACGCGATGTTTATAGTAATGCCACCGTGTATTCCATTTACATGCACATTATTAATTCAGCCGTTCGTTTACATGCAATATAAACTGATATAAGAACATATTGAAGTGATGCATTTAATGTTTAAAAGGAGGAAGAGCTTTATAAGCTAGCTTTACAAGATATCAATATTTTTATTACATTATTTATTACAAACGATATGAGAAAAAACGTTATAATAATTAATTATGTCGTTCATAATAATAATAAAAACCCCTCCAAAGAAATCACAAAAAAACCTTACAATAGTCCTTAAGTGGTACCCCCCTCCTAATTGAATTATGAGTCATTTTACTTTAAAACATTTGATTTTATTTTACATTTGTGTTACGTAAGTAAGTGCATTTTCCAACATTTTCCATTGAATTCTTGGCTGTAATAATACTGATTCTTTATGTAATGGCTATTAAATTTACACAAATATTACATTTCTCGTTAGTTGTAATTCGTCTACCACATTTTTTACTTCCCAACGAAGTAAATATTGCGATTGAAGCTTACTTTATACTATTAGATAATATCCCTCCATCTGAAGGTGTCTCGCACAGTTAAATCTAGTTTATAGTTCAAATATTTTGCCTGATTACTAAGCTCTTAATAAAATTGCGTTTTTCAGATTTTTTAGCAAGCTTTTACATGTATTTTTATTTTTTTAATAATTACATTTATTCCTCTATATTTTTCTTAAATGACTTTTTCGGGTAAATTACTGTTGTTTACGTGATTCATTATTTCAGAGAGAGTTTGAGAGTCTCTGTCCCAGAGTGCCGTACTAAAGTATAGTGTGCCATAAATTTTATTTATTGAATTAGTATTCCTGAATCTAAACAATCTCATGGTGGATAAACCCTTCCGAGACGCGGTACTTAGATTATTTTTTCGATTTTCTTTTTATTGTACTGATTTGAATTCGTTTACCGATCAGATTGAGATCCTGCTTAGTTTGGATTTTCCACAAATCGGCGGAAAATTCACTTTATTTTCCATATTAACCCCCATTCAATTTATATCCTCTTATCATATCATCTAGGACCCAAACCTTCAAAACTTTTTATATTATTCGTACCGCTTACTAACTAAAATATTATATTTCTTATTCTAGCATATAAAAAATAATTCTGCTTTTCAGCAATATTGCATTTTCAACCTGTTATATCTGCGCTTAATGTTTCAAACTGATCGGAAAAATAGTATTAAATAAGAAATTTGGGAAAAATCAGTCATACTCTTACATTAAATTAAGTTAATGAAAACGTTAATCTAATAAGTAATACAATATAATTTATGGCATCTAATATTAAAGTATATTTTTAATATGCCAATATTTTTTTAATCATTTAATGAAATATTAATGATTATTCCTATATCCTACACTTCATAAGAATTAAAATATTATAATAAATTGTTAATTTATAGAGAAGAGCTGTCAAAACAATATGAACCAATTATTTTTTGTTGCTTCTTTGCAGCTTTTAAGGTTGGAACCATATGTAATGTAAGTTGATGTCACGTTCTACACACATAGCCCGCTTGGTGAAAACCCAGATGGGGACCCTTAACCGGTGAACATCAAGGTTTTTCAGCTGCTTTAAATCACACCGGAAGACAGTTAAGTCTCCTTGATAATGCGCTCATCCAAATTATGATCAGTTAGTAACTGATAAGTTCAGTGAGAGTCCCCTTTGAACAATTGTGGCCACTTCACAGAAGTGGTAAAAAGAAAGAACCCGTCAAAGAGATTTGAATAATATTCATGAGTTATAAAGAGATGGAGATGAAAGATAACTTCTATCACCGAAAAGACGAGCGAAAATGATAAAGGCGTGGAATTTTGGGGTAGTGGCCACAAAGTCTGCATGTCCGATAGGGCCGAGGCGATTCCCTCGAACTGCATCGAAAAGGACTCTTCTTTCTAACAAAAGAAACTGATAGTCCCAGAGAATGTGCTCTGAGGTCTGGAAGGGGGCGCCTCAGGGGCAACTAGGGTTTGAAACTTAATTAAATGAGTATAATCTGTCATTAAAAACGCCGTGCTCTGTCATTAGTTGGGTAGACCAATGACCAAAGCTTTTCCAGTTTATTTACAATTTAATGAATTTTTCTACTAACCACGTCTAAAATAAAATAAAATTATCCATCAATAGATTTTTATTAAAGTATATAATTAAAAATATCCTTTTTGAGACTCGAGTTTTTTTAATACAATATCAAACATTGCTTTCAACATTCTAAAATCATACTCTTTTTATGAAAATATTCAAAATGGCGCAAGAAATGCATTACAATTTTAATTATTAATCCACGCAATTATACAATTGAGTACTGCCGTGTAATAAAGCGACCCGATTCTCGCGCAAATGGAAAAAAATCCCAAAAAGGTGGCGGGGATTTTTGACGCTTTTTTTGCAATTTTCGTCAGAAAAAAATACATTTAGCAAGGTGATGTATTATGCGATCGCGTTTCCTCTGACTGGAGCCTTTTATCTTTGTCTCTATTGACAGATTCCATTAAAAGGGGAATCCCAGCCGGCCGCATTCTTGTGTACACGTCTGACTGTAGCTCGGGAGCTCTACTGGAGAAATATGATTAAGCATCCATCTAAAAATGTGTGAAATTAATCAACGGTCCATTCAAAATTTGCTTCTAATAATAATCTATAGTTGGTTTGAAATTTTAATTTCTGTGAAAAATCACCATGATAATCGTTGTAGAATGTACATAAGAAATTTATTCACGTGCGAGTGGGAGGCAGTTCTTACAAGAAAGAAAAACACTGACCGGTAACAGAGCGTTCAGTTAGAATTTGCATAATTTGTAGTTATCGTTCATCAGAATTTGTAGTAGAATCGTTCATCAGAAATTGCGCCTTGCTTGAAGCGCAGCAGCAAGATAGAGCCAGACGCGATGTTTTTTTGTAATGATTCGAGACGTTTTCTTCTCTCTTTTAATATATAGGAGAAATAATGATTAACAAATCGTCCCCCTGCGGTCGTACTCGGAAAGTCATTTTCACGGCACATTTTAGTCATAAAACTACAGTTTCTGTATGTGCCATACATTTCAGAATAACTATTCTTTTTAATGTCATAGTATTTAAATTATTTTATACATAACTTCTTATTAATTTCATATTATTAACTTACAATACCATATAAAACTTTAGAATTGAAATGATAAATTATTTTTTTAATAAATATTTAAGAAAATAAAAATATTTAGTTTTAATTCACATTTATTTTTAAATTATTGTACTTGTTTCGGACTCCATCGAGTACATCCCAAGATTTTTCTTGAGTGTAATCATTGTTTAGAATGGACTATATAGAGTCCGACACATGTATAAATACGTGTGAAATAAAAAAAATAAAAAAAATGTATTCAAAATTAATATAAAACTATATTAAAGTATCATTGTTGATGTTTCAAAAATATACTCAATTAAATCATCATTGTTTACATTATAATTGTTTATCTGACCGATGGCAGTGTGTGCACGAGGAGGATATATACATTATACAATGAATTTTATATATAATATATATATGTATACTATTGACACGGTACATCGTGTTAATATTATGAAAATCTCCGTTATTCTCCGCTGCGAAAAATTATTGAACTACAGCGTGAAAGCGCGTGAAATTAAAACGGGGTCTTATTCAATATATCAGAACTGATGGATGGAGTTAGAAGACAGACAACTGGTGAAGATTCCCGCCCACTTGATCGATCATCGCGGGTCGCGGCCGCCCAAGACGGTCTATTTGTCAAAGCGACTCCCGTTATCGGCCCACAGGAAATTTTTCATTAATCTACAGGAATCATCCAGTTGTTAGGACTGTCTCTGTCTCTGTCGCGACAATCTTTAACGAAGCGGAATCCTCTCGTCTATCTCTTTCTCTCTATTCCTCACCAAATTGCATCGCTCTTTTGTACGCGGCTTGACAGATTTACTGAACATTTCATTTCCTTTCTTAATCTTAAAAGTTTTTTTTTTAAACGAAAATTCATTCATTGTGTTTTGTGTGAAAAATGCGAGTTCGCTGACGATTGGTTTGAATTCGATTTTATAGAAAGCGGAATATAAATTTGAACCAAAGAATCTGTTTAAATCAAAATAAGTGGTTTTGAAATAAGTCCACGATCAAGTGCACAAATAAATTGTTATTTGATTATTATAAAATTATTATAAGTATCTACTTGCATTTTTTTTCAATATCAGTTACATACTCGTATATGTGACTACGAAATACCGGTTGTCATGTTAGGTGCCTCTGCCCATGCCTTGTCCCAAGGCATCTCTGTATCCAAAAGTCTACCTGAGAACATAAATAATTCCCGACGACCTTTAGGGCAGGATACCTAAGACTAAAAGAGACGGCATTTATATATTGTAGAGGCATATTGTGTTTATTTGTTAATCTTATTATTAAGGAGATACCTTACGCACCGGAGGCCTGAGACAAATGGTTAGTGTTATACCAACGTAGCTACAGACGGTTAATCATCCATGTTTTGTTCCGCATCCAATATTGCTTATTTTCGGTGATTGCTTACGATATGCTGTTGTCGCTGGACTCAGTATGTATTGTATATTAAAATAAATTATTCTTACATAAGAAGTAATTATATTTTATTATATTCAATGAAGTATTATTGGTCTATAATGCACTCCGGGTATAACAACGCTTTCCGAATGTTGTTGGGTCTGCCGCGATACTGCAGTGCCTCAGGCATGTTGACGGAGGAGCCAGTGGATGGCTTCCATGTCATAATAAGGAAGTGTTGCGCTTCTCTAGAGGCGCGCGTTCACTGCAGTCCCAACACAATAGTCGCTGTGGATAGGTGGGACTCGCGGTTGCAGAGGCACTGGATGCGCCTTCACGTGGCCATCCAGAGGGGATCCGGTGATCCACTCACTGAGTAGTACACTAATAACAATGTGGTGTATGTGCACATGCCGATTTATATTGTCGTTCTATTCTGTTTAATTTAAATTTTGATATTTTCTGTATATGTATTTAAAATTTTAATCATGGCACTAGTGGCTAAATAAATTATGTTTTTAGTATTATTATTAATATACATGGTAAATGTTTTCCATTATTCACAAAATTCGTATTATTTTAGGCAATGTACTGATTATACTTTGAACTAAATTAGCTTATAATATTTACATACTCATATATTATCTAAAAGGTCTGTTTTTTTAATAGGAATCCTTTTGTAAAATCAAATTATGAATAAGTTTTGGAGATGTTACTTTACATTAAAGAGCCTTTAAATTCTCGTATTTTGGAAAAAACAGCACTGAAGGGATGAAATGAAATATATTAAATCAGCCCTGAATTTCATGCTTCAGTACAATTGTTCGTATATTTATTCGCAGATCTGTTGTGAAAATTCACCCCTGGTAGGTTTTTGCATCGCCTGTGAAATATTGCGAATTCTGAGTAATCCGTTCAGTACAATAAGCGCTCTACATTCAGGTCTTTAGTAAACCGTAAAAGCAAATTTGAATTCATCACCGGACGAAGCGAATAAAGCACAGTGCATTTTCATTCAATTTTTTTAGTTTATTCTAAAATATATTATATTTATTCAAAAATATTATTTTTTACAAATGAATTAACGTTTTTGGCCACTGTCAGCGACACGAAAATAATTTTGAATACTGTGAAAGTTGTGGAGTAAGTATATTTATATAATAAAATGCCAATTAATTGTAATTTAATATAAATAAAGAGTTACGGTGAAAACTGTTATTATATTATAAATAAGTTTTTCAAAATAAAAAATAATTAATAAAACAGTCGTAGTCTCAATACACCTCGTCTTTCACCATCACTGGGTTATCATCATAGAAAATAAATATCGGTTGATTTATCATTAGTCTTAATAACTTCTTAGGTTTTCACGGCCAGATTTGACACCAACTCACATCTAAATTGTCAATCCTGAAGAAGACCCCTGCAATGGCGGTCGAAATATTGGTTGAAAAACATTCGCCACACACGGCTAAGCCCAAAAGCTACATTATCATTAGTCTGTTTTTTCGTCTAATACGTTCCTTAGCTGGACTTTATAGTCGTCACACATAGGTGGCATAAAATTTTGTCAGCCACCATGATCTTCACCCTGTTCAATATCAACTTTGATTCTTGATTAGCTCAGCCAAATGCATTCTGTGTATTCTTTGTCAACGGCCTTTCAAGACTATTGCCAGAGAGCTTAAAAAAAAGAGGGCTTTCCTTTCTAGTTTCATTTGTTTTGTAATTTTGAGTATAAAAAAGCGCAGATGATTAGTTCTCCCAAAGACTAATAATAACCTGCCAGACAATACAACTGTTGTTCAACCTTGCCTTGAGTATGGCTATATTCCACACGTACTTGCTTGGAAAAATAATTTCTAACAATTTCGATTTTTTCTTCTATTCCAAAAACGAAAAAATATATATTTGTATTACTGTGGAACGTTATAAAGAAGAATTGAATTGAATTTCATATTCTACCTTAATTATGTATTCATACGATATTTTGCTTAAAAAACTTTTCCCGTGCTTGCTTCAAAGTCAACTGCTCATTTCACTGAAAATACGAGACATTGTTTTAGTCTGCAAGATCCCTGTTCGGTTCTACGTCATGTTCGACCATTAATATCAAGCCGTAATTAATTACGCTTAGCGATAATGCGGCTAATCCTCTGGCTTAGGGAGTCCTGTATTGTTTCGATTGGAATTGATCGTCTCGCTGAAAGCTCTGCTGAAACTTTACCACGTGTCAGACTGTTGTTGAGTTGAATTTTCAGGTACTATCAGCTCATGAATGTCAATGATAAACAAATATATTTTGTATGCATATGGGCACCGCAAATTTCCATTTAAAAATTCTGTAATCTCAGATTGTCCATGCCTTGTCCCAGAATACCTGTATACCTGTAGGTCTACATGAGAACGTAGATGGTTTCGGGGAGCCTCCTGGACAAAAGTCCGCGAACTTGCATAGACTGCGGCTGTAGTACCAGAGGAATATTTGTGTGTTCAATTATCATTGTTTTTGTAATAAGATCGGATGATCAGCGCAACGTTCCCGAGGCCTGTACAATTTTATCGATACAGAAAATTTATAACTATCGCCATCTATGAATTATACGTATCAACTATAATATACATGTTCATTTCTTGACGTATTGATGGAGCAAATAGCCGAGCGGCCAGCGCAGATAATGATATGAACATGGTTACAAAATTTCGTCGTTCAAATCCCAATGTTTGCCGTTTATTTTCTCAGATTCGCTAATGAAATAAATGTAATATAAGATGATGATTGCTGTAAATTTTATGTGTATCAGCTGTTGGGTTATTTATACGTTTTTTTTTTCAAATATACGCAGTAAAATATCAACAAAATTAGTTTTGTTTCTTATGAATTATTAGATATACATAGTAATCTTTTTCACGTAAATTTTTTCCACATGCTCTGATTTGATTTTGTGTTCTCTGTTAAGATTAATTCAATATATCAACCTTAGGTCTATTTTAATTTGCATAAAATTAATTTCAGCTTCAGAATCTATTAAATAACGTTTTGAAACAGTATTCAGACCATTATTCTAAATAATTTATACATTCAGCTTTTATTACATTGAATGAAACAATGTATTAATCAATTCCATTTTTTTTGCAAATAAAATTATTCTTATTTACAGTCTACATGTGCCAAAATTACAGTACAACTTATATTGCGGCTTTTGGGTTTAGCCGTGTGCGGCGAATTAAGGTTAATGACATTGTCACAAAGTCATCAACCCTCAAGAACATTGGAAGTCGAAATATTGAAACGAGATAACTCGGAACACAGATCTGGCCGTAAAAACTTAAGAAGTTATTTAAGTACAAATGATAATTAAATGTATGACATTAAAATCATGAAACATTAAAATGCAAGGTTTGCTTACGTGAATATTTTCTAAAGGGTGTTTGAACAACCATCGTACACAGCACTCTTCTTTGTATTGAAATGACAGGTGATTTAAAAAATCGTAATTAGCTTTCTATGAAAATCCCATCACAGCTGCTGCGTAAGGGTACTTCAGCTAGTTTAGTCTGAAATTTAGTGGCCTGAAAGCATTTCAGCGCACCGACACAAAATGTCAGTCCATTGTTGCCTGCAGACTGAATTTTCATCGCAGCGTCGATGGCGAACAATAACGAAAACATCGACCTGAATATTCCATAGTTAATCACAGGCCGGGCTCATTAATATGCGTTATTGTTAGATTGGGAACATTATCGCCGTGCATAGCCGCCTAACAAGCTCCTGCTGTGGAATATCTCGCCGTGTAATTACCATAACTCTTTTTTGATGAACGTTTCAGCTCATCTTAAGAAGTTTTTTCTTTAATCAATCATATTTAAAAAAGATGTATTTTTTATTCTTGAATATAAATCTACTAAATTTATAAACTTGGATCACGAAAATTTCTACAGCGCTTCTTGTATTCAAAGTGACACATTTTTTTTTTACATTTTTGTTTATAAACTACAAAATGAGTTGCAAGCCCTTCTCAATCTATTTATAATAATTACTTGTTATAAATAAATATTCCTAGAATCACCATTTCAAAACAAAAAAAAACTGTTAATTTAAAAAAAAAAAATATTCTTATGTTCTAAGTTTCTTGTATAATAACTTTGATGGAACAGGAACCGGAACTCTAGATGCTCTGTTCACAATGACTCAGATGATTTATAATACAGGAATAGCGCCAGAAGACTTCAAAAAGTGTGTAATTGTAACTCTGCCAAAGAAGCCCGGAACAACAAAATGTGAACAACACCGAACACTCAGTATTCTATCCCATGCATCCAAAATACTGAAAAACATAATCCTACATAGAATTGAACCAAAAATTGAAAAGACTCTCACTAGCGATCAATTTGGATTCAGAAAAAGAATGGGAACCAGAGAAGCAATCTTATCCCTGCGTATGATCTTGGAAAAGAGGATAAAAGTGGACCAAGATACATATATTGCCTTCGTGAACATTGAAAAAGCATTTGATAAAGTAGATTGGGAGAAGCTCTTCGATGTAATGAAAGAAATTGGAGTCAAATACAAGGAACGAAGACTCATATTTTCACTTTACAAAGAAGAAGCTGCCATAATATCACTTGGAAATGTCCAAATGGAAGCAAAAATACGTCAAGGGGTGAGACAAGGATGCTCTCTGTCGCCTGTACTCTTCAACTTATACATACAAAATGCAATTAATAACATCAGGGAAAAAATGGGCCATAGAGAGGGGGTTAAAATACATGGCCAAAAGATTGATATGATAAGGTTTGCTGACGACATTGCTCTGATTGCTGAAACTGAAGATGAACTCACTGAAGCGCTGACATCCATGGAAAACATATTTAATTCCAACTCCAATATGAAGATAAACAGCACAAAAACCAAAGTCATGAGAGTAAGCCGCAATGAGCAGCAGAAAATTAACATATCAATGCTAGGAGTACCCCTAAAAGATGCAAAAGAATTTGTATACCTTGGAAGTACGATCACCTGGGATGGCAGAACAAAAAGAGAAGTCAACAGTCGAATACATCAAGCAAGGCTAGCTTTCAATAAAAAAGCCAAAATTCTTGAGTCAAAGAATATTTCTTTAGGGCTCCGCAAGCAACTTGCCAAAACACTTGTTTGGAGCATCTTAATGTACGGCTGTGAGACATGGTGCTTATCTGAAAGTGATAAAAAAGACTAGAGGCCTTTGAGATGTGGTCGTACAGAAGAATTCTCGGAATTTCCTGGAGAGACCACGTCACGAACAATGAGGTTCTCAGGATAATCAAGGAAGATAGGCACCTAATAAGAACCATCTCAGAGAGGCGAGCCCGATGGATTGGTCACATCATGCGACACGATGGTCTTCTTCACGATATTGTGGAGGGGATGGTTGAGGGTAGAAACTGTAGAGGGCGCTCTAGACGGTAGTATTTGCAGCAAGTGTATAAGGACATGCGTTGTTGCTCTTAAGCTGAGCTGGAGAGGGTAGCGGAGGACCGAGAGGAATGGAGATCGAGATGCAAGATTCTGTTGCTGCAAACCAATCCACCGGATTGATACTACGAAGAAGAACTTTGATGGAGCGTTTGAATTATCAGTCTTCATAAATAATATAGATTTCTTTCCATCACTTCAGTCTATGACACTTTGATGTCCTGATTTGATATTTGATGTGGGTGAAGTGGAGTGGTTGATTTGGAGAGCATAAATATATGTTGCGTTTTCTCCGAGCTTCAAGAATGATATTTTTGATGACCGTTGACAACGTTTCATATAATAAGCAAATAAACGGATGCTTGAATTTTATATAACTTTAAATAATAATTCAAAAACTCTATGGTGATTATGGATAATAGACTTATATGCGTATAAAGAGACTTTCTTTAAAACAACCATCTTAACAACCGTATGCAGAGGCATTCCTTAAGGTAACCAACCAATAAAAACCTAATGATTAAAGTGATGAAGCATCAGTCTTCGATTCACCTCAAATCTTACGTAACGTCTCTATATGAAGTGAATACTCAAATTTTAGAGCGGCTATAGTATTATATTGACCGTTACTTAAATGTTCTTTTAAGTTCTCCACATTGGCATGCTTTCTTTATGGAAGAAGGCTAGTTTAAGTAATGCATAGTTGATTACCAGGCCTAGCCGTTAATACGCATCATTGTTGGATTGAGCTCTCATTATCTCCGCATCAGCCACTGCTGGGGCGGCGCATATCTCGCCATAATAATTTCCCAGCCTTAATCCGCCAATAATTGAAATTTCCGGGCCCCGTGTTATCAATTTCGGCTTAAACACTCGTTAAACCATAGCGGAACTTAACCCGTTAATTATTCAACATTTCTGAAAATCAATTACTGCCCTAAAAGTGAGCAAACGTTACAGCTGAACGCGACTTGTGCGCAGATCAAACATGAATATTGCATGAAACTAACGCGCATCGAATTGTTTTTCTCATAATAAGGCAGATATAAAAACATGAATGGAAAAAAAGATAACATATAAGATTATATCATTCAGCCAAATAATCATTCGACTAAAACAATTTTCTGTAAAATCATTAAGACTAAACACCTTCCAATATTTTTGTCGGCCAAACGCACTGATTTGTAATTTTTGAATTAAAGGTGAATCATATTTGTCCAGATTATATAACTCAAATCGCGTGCTGTTACTTTCTTAATTAACCCACCTATTTTGATTATTGAGTGCAACGCAATTGCATTTTATCACATTGCGAACTCTACACTATGCGACTGGAGGCCGTGTCGCAATTTTCTTCCAGCGCGGAAAATAAATATATCTTCGGACAGGAAATGAAAACTTTAATTGCTGCCCCGCTGAAGTTTAATTGCGAACGGCCGTCGAGGTGACGCGCCGCGACGCCCGGAAATGCGCTTCCGGCGGCGATTATTAGAAAACTGTCCTTCGCCTACTTTTCTTTATATTTCACTCCTTCATTATACCATATGACCACTGCCAATCATTTTTTTAATCTCGGACTATTCTGATTTTCAAAAAAATATATGAATTATTATTTCACAAAATGAAATGCCAGTTTATAAACTTTAAAACAAAGTAATAATTTCTAAAAAATAGAAATGGAGTGTTAAAGTACATAGATGTATTGTTAATTATACTCGTATATGTCATTTTAAAAATTAAAGAAAATTTAAAAATTATATAAATAAAAGATACAAAGGATAAAGGACCTCAGATAATTGTCAGGGATGTTATACGGATACTTACGTGTATTAAAAAGATAGAAATGAGTAGAGAGACATACTCTTGTTATTATATATATATTTTTATATTCACTGGCAAGATTTCCGTGGCTCATCTGGTTACTTTGTGGTTATATTGAAATTATTAACTATTAATAAACCTAATTTATAAAAATTGAACGTGATAATATATACCTGTACGTTTTATAATTGAATGGGGGTTTATCAGGTTAGCTCTACGACATCGTTCCACCGTTCCTATAATTGGAATCTCTTCACACAAGCCATCAATGTGGACTTAATCTCTTCAAAGCTCCATTCCACGCCTTCAATACAAGCTTCACACGTGTGTACTTGTAGTATACAGGCGTCTTAAAGCCTAGCTTCAAATAATTAAATCTAGATTATTAACGTGGGATTGTTAACGTAAACACCCGAATACTACATTTAAATTATGTTTTGTATAAATTTAAATAAAAATGTACAATAGTTTAATCTTTTTTAAATGTATTGTTTTCAATCAAATTATTATAACCTTAAATGAAATAAAAAACTTATTTATTCTCCTTTTCTTGAACGCTAATAATTAATTTAACTTACCTTTTACGAGTATGTCACATTTTTTCACATTGCCTTGTTGCATAAAAATTTTCAATAATTTTTTACACTTATTTAATATATTTTCATAAGTATATCATGGATAATCTTTTAATCGGACGTTACTGAGTATCGAGCTGTGCATGGTCCTGGAAGTTGCAATAGGCTTGTTTCATTAATAATATCAAATACGACTTAGAGAAGCTCAACAAAGTCGAAGTCATCAATATATTCAAATTATATTAATCTCGCAATCAATTGTCTTAAACTTATTAGTACGTTAAAATAAAATCTCTTAATAGAGATCTTATGTCGCTTAAGAATTAACGAAACAAAACATATATTATATCTTTAGCCGACCCTCGATATATAATATTATAGCAGCTAACTAAAGCTCATTTCGTAAATGGTGTATTCAATGGTAAAGCTGTCACACTACTATTTTCTTACTATACGCGTTTATTGTGACAATGAAAATGATCATTCCAATATTCAGTCAAGATAAGTAGAGGTTTTTCATTTAGTGTTTGCGTCAGTTTTTCGGATTCAATCTCGGATTGAACATCCTCTTAGAACTAATTGGTCTTGGTCTCGAAAACGTCGTGCTAGTTATACGATCTTTTTAAATATTATGAATTACAAATCACCCTAAACATGCCTCAGATACTACGGCTGTCGTCCCTCCAACTCCTTTGACTCCTACATATATATTTTTATTTGCATCTTCGCGAGCAGAGATGTCTTAGATAATAACAGAACTGAGGGACGGCAATTTTTGTTGCTTTTATTTTACGAAAGACTGAATTATATTACTTGGGACTTGATGCTGTCATTAAATAAATACATATTTTTTTAAAACATGTTTTGTATAGCTATATCGCCGCTATTGAATGGCTGACGTACATATCGTATCATTTGCATTTACGAAATTTCAAATATTCCACACACTTTCGCGCCACATCAATAATCATCCCGTGAGTGTCACTCGTCACGTCCTATGTTTATTCCGCTCTGGTCCCCGTGCACTTGCATGGAAGCTGCCGATACATTTCCCTTGCGGCTCGCGAGCTCCATCACATGCATCCTCGCTGATTACGCCACCGATGCCTAAAGAAGAATCGCACTAGCATGTACTGACTGTACTGGTACGCCTGACTCGGTGCCATTTAACTGTTGTCGCTGATGAACTGCACCACCAGACGAGAACTAGAAACACCTTTTGTAAATTTATTCACAAACAATTAAACTAAATTTCTTTGATATTTCATTACCTGTCCAATATAAATACTAAACTTAACAACAAATACACTTGCAAATGTTTAATAAACACCATCTTATATGACTTGTCGCTCATAAATCGGACAAAAAATAAACGCTTTGATCCATATTAAAACAAGATATTAAATTACTATATATTTAAAATTTAAAGCCACGGTCGTTTAACCGTGTCTTAATCGACAATATTATTATTATTTATGGACAGTAAATGCAAGATGTTCAATTTGTCTGTGATGTTTCGTGTGTTTTGGTAATGTATTTTTTTATTAAAATATCAAGATTACATATATAAGAAACTACTTAATGTACGTCACAGACGAAACTTTTTTCTAAAATACTTAATCTTTTAAACCACTTTTGTCTTTTGTAAACTTCATTGTTGTAATGTAACTCTATTAGATCGATTATCTATTATCTATAAGAAGATTTTGAATATAAATCAATAAAAAAAAATCTTAGACGAATTATTTTACTTTGTTTCAGGTAAGTCACGTGAAATTATAATATTTTTTGCTCGTAATCGGATTCGATGAAGACACAGTAACGTAAGTAATTATAAGTAAGTATTCACGCATTCTCCAAATGTCATCAATTTACAGATTAAAGAACTGTTTGTTATTAGGTACCATAAGTATTGACGGGACAACTTTCATCTGCCATTATGTTGAATAATATTCTATTGGTAAGCGTTAGACTAATCAGTCGACCTCCTTAAAATAATCCGATTGGCAAATCACCCAAAATGTGTCATAGATACTGTAGCTGCCGTCTATTCAAGCTCGAGGAGTCTTCGGGAACCATATATGCTATCAGGTAGACTTTCGGAGTTGTCTGGGAATAGTGTATAAACAGTAACAACTTGTGGTGATTATGTGTTCCAGATACGGAAAGAAAAAAATATATGACAGTTAAAAAACATATTTAACGTAATTTTGAGCAGATTCCAATGGTAAAATTTACGAGCACGTATATACTCATCTGTGATCCGTCCCTGGTTGTGGCACTCTCACTCTTCGCCGTTCGGTTCACTTGGCGGTTGAGAAATAAAAAGCCGTGGGAACAGCCGCGCCGGAGCCGAAGAACAGTCTCGCTGATGCTGAGCTAGTCAAGCGAGGCCCGCGGCCGCATGCGCGCCCAGATATAATACTGCTGCGCCGAGCGAGGCCACAAGAGAAGCCTCCTTTCTTGCACCCCATAAAGCCTTTTCATGCGACTCAGGAAGACGATTCGAAAAACTCTCAGTATGACCTTTTTTTTCACTTAAATTTCTCTCGAAACCCTTTATTGTAGAGTGCTTACAAATTTTATACGAGTGTAACAGCTCTTTTAAATATCTTCTCGAGTAACTTAAGACTATATTTCTTGCAGAAAATCGCTCTGAAAGATTTTAAATCATTATTTATTCCAAAAAGAGGCTCTCCATTCGCAAAAGACACTGGCGAATATGGAAAACATTGAATTTAATTGGAATTGGAGTCAACTAGAACAAATGAAAGAGTCACTTCTATATAGATGTTGCCAGATATTGGATTGAATCAATTTGACGTCGAAACTTAACATCGAACAATACATGTGACCTAAAAAGTATGTTCATCGCATTTTTTTTTTGAGTCCTCTTCATACTACTTTCCCTGCGATCTAAAAAGATATTTCATGAACTCCTTTCAGCAACTTATTTTGACGCGTAAGTTTTTTCATATTACCCTCTAAGATTTCTAATTTTTTCAATTAAATTAAAATATAATGCCTTAAAAAATAGTTCACGGTCAAAAAAAAAAAATCTACATAAACTTTTAACGCCATGATAAAAAAAAACGTTATTTTGTTAACATGCATTGTCATCCATAAGAGTTATTTTGATGCTTGATGGTTAATAAAATTTAAAAAATCTTTTTTTGTAAAACTGTCTATATGATTGAACATCCCTGTATATCCCTCCCGTAAATACCGGCCATTAAATGGAGCATTCGAGCCTGAAGCAATATTTCAAATTCGAAATTTTGATGTCACTTCTTAAAACGTCATCGCTCATTAACAATTACTTCTTCATGGAATAGAATGACCACAACTAACTAACTACTACGATGGAACATTCTGGAAATAAACAATTATTATTTATTTAAAAAAAACGTTTTTATTTGATGTACGAAATTAAATTCAACTTATTCTCAACTTATTGAAAATTCAATGATTTAGTTTTTTACAATATTCTTATTATTTTTTAAAATCAAAGACTTATTTATAGTATTTTACATTATGACTTTATATTGATAGTGAACTAATTTATTTTCAAAATTAATATTTTTTGCACTTATTCTGCATATTTCATAAAAAAAAATATCAGTACGTGTTGTTTAATAAAGAAGTTAAAAGTCTATTACATCCAACCTTGCTATAACACACGCTTTCTTTATTTCTATCTGAAAATTTTTCCTTTAATGTCTGCGCCGATTTATCATTTAACGCGGTCCTTCCATATTGTTGCTTTGGGTTGAACCGCCTCTTAGTCCAGGTTTCGGGAGCATCACGCTAATCATCCAAATGATAAAACGTTATAACAAAATTGACTGTATTTTCTCCCTATTATTGTGTTATACGAATGTAAAAGTAACGTTTACAATACGTGTATGTTATTTATGAAATTACTATTACTACCAAAAGTCCTATGACAATTGTAAAAACAAAGGGAATATTTAGTAATATTCGCATTATGCACAAGTTCGAAAAACTGGAAGCAATAATTTTGAACGGCAATATGTAATTTACAAAACTACAGATTGCGTCGTATTACAAGCGGAAAAAACTGAGGGAATATTTAGCCCCCCTGCAGCAAAATTCCATTAGAAGCAGTAATTTGAAATGGTAGCTGTAATGACGCCATGAAGTATGATCGATCCGTATTGCAGTTCCCGGGGGAATGCAATTTTCCGATTCCATCCCGCAGCATTTAGGTTAATGTTTTCCCGATTGGAATTGCACAATCACTCTTATTATTAGATTTGAATCTTAAATCAGTTATTTTTTACTGGTGTTCTGCTACGATGTTGCACGACCTCGGTGAAATTTTTAAAAAATATCAAAGTTTTTTTACTTCAATAGTATGTCTCATAATGTTTTTTAACCCTTTCCCTGCCTCGGACGAGTTAACTCGCCAAACTCGTTAGGTCCCGCCAGGCCACGGACGTATTCGCCAGTTTATTGTTAAATTAGACAAAACAAAATAAAACAAATTTATCAATTTATGTCTATTCTAATGGAAAGGGAAAAACATCCAAATTTGGTAAGTTTGTCATTAAATAACATTATATTAAGCACTTGTTGATTTTTTAAAATGACTTTTCTGACATTGAAAACGGCTGGCCTATGGGGGTCTTTCTTGCACAATTGGTCTGGCAGGGGAAAGGTTAAGACACTTTCTAATCTGACTCTTACAACACGCCTTGACGTATTCTCCTGTTTCTGTTAATTTAAAAAACAAAATAAACAAATACATTTTATTGTACCCCATTTTCATTGTCTTAACAATTGCAGCTATAACAGAAAGGTGCACGTTTACACGAGTCTATTTTATGTATAAATGAAAAAAAAAACGTATCGGTTTCTTACTTTCCACAAATCATAGCATCCGATTACACAATCAGTACCAAAGGCCAAAATACTTTTTGTTATTCCGTCCGACTTTATTTGTTGGACTCTTATCAAACAGTCGACTAATTGAATACCATTCTAAACAAAGCGAACACTTAATTAAAATGTTCGGCGCCGCGTGGAGCCGCGCCTCGAAGGCTTTCTTTTCATCTCGAAAATCGTTCGTTTTTTAAATACGGCCATTGTGAGCGCTCCCGGGGTGAAATTAACGTCTAATTGTTTGTTTAAATAATTTTCGCTGTTTTTCTTGAGACGCACAACCAAAAGATTCGTTTGTTTATCAAATAAAAGTTGCGTAACGAAATGAAAAGTTACGAAGATACCGCTCGAGAAATCACCGCAACCGTGTAAATAAATCATTCAGTGCGTAACCGTTTTGATAAAGACTTGTTCGCAGTTATTCTGCGATTATCTTGGAAAACTTTTCTTTTGCGCTGACTGCGCTTGATTAGAAAATTTTGTTATTTTCTTACTGGTGACAAATTATAGACACTGGCCATTTATAAAGCGTGGCCCCACCGATATAAATCAAATAACAAATAAAGCCCTATGGTAGTAAATATCTGATTCTTGATATAAGAAAAATGTATTTTTTTTTATGAATCTAAACTCGACTGGCATTTAAATAAATAAGTTATAATGAATTCGTTAACCTTCCACTAAAAAATTCATGCAATAATTGTATTATTTTCTTAATTTTAATTACTAAAAGCATACTAAATGAAACTTAGAAAGTGTTTGAAATTTCATAAACTCGAATGCTTTTTGTAATCTCAAATTTATGCATTAACCGTCATTTTTATCAAATGTCGATAACTAAAAACTATTCATATAAAATGGTTCGTAATTAATTTATCAAGCTATTGCATTTGTCAATATCGATGATTTGCTTAAAAAGAAGACAACATTAGACAAGCAATGCAGGTTTCATCTTTTTAAACAATAAATGATGTACAACATTCCAAGAATTATCTTTTTGCTTCGTTATCAAAACGATCATTTGTCAATTTGTAAAGCGAAGACGGTAATTATTTACGTGTATACTTGTACATTGTGTATGAAATCAAATCGACTTATAGTATTCGTTAATTTGACATACTTGGTTATATTTCTTAATGGATATTTAACGTAATACTTACCTCGTTCTCCTAATCGTTTCGTAAACGTTTTAGACCTTTCCTTACTGTATCTCGAAAATATTTCCTAATTTCTTTTGCTCTGCTCTGTCGCTACTTTGACAGACATTTACGTATTTACCTTACATAAAGGTATCAATCCCTGCATAATACGCTCGCATTTTCCCTTTAGAGCCCTTACAAGTTTGATCCTCCGAAAAGAGCACCTGGGGAAATATTTATTATCCTTGATGGCGAAAGAAGACTTCTTTTTATCAAAAGAAAATACCTACAGTTTACGTATCTTCTTATTTCGTGCGACTTTTTTTGTACCTAAATATCGCTCTCGACTATCGTTAATAAAAATTTTCGCGAATTATAATATATTTTATTATTCATGTCAAAATACACTATTACATATTTTTTAACCCATAAATTAAATAATGTATTTATTAATGAATGTGAAAAAAAAACATAATTCGATTAAAATTGTATACTTATAATTTCGTAATAGGATTATATTATATACTTGTTTAATAAAAAATAATATTTTTTATGTATACACATACAAGAGAATACCGACAGATGGTGATAGTAATTCTGAAGTCTCATCTGTAGAATTCTATGACGCGAGTGTTGATCCACCAACGTCATAGACTACAGCCCGAGGTTCACGCATCATCCTTATTATTGCAGGAATTTACTTTGAATGGGTGGTCTTCACGGGACGACTTTTACATACCACCAAATTTGATTAATAGGCTATGACTGGCATTTTACGGGCGAGGGATCAAATCACACCAACCGGGGGTATATTAGAGCTCAGAAATCGATTAAAAATCCTTTTTTCTTTATTTTTTCAATCTCCGTCGGGGGTCGAACCCACGACCTTCGGCTTGCAAAGCAAACGCTTTAACCATTGAGCTATACCCGCCGGCGAATATAATAGTGCTAATATGTAATATTTACTGGTATTTATTCGTATATATTTCGTAGCTCTTTACATACCCTCGAATGATGTAAATTTGATTCCTCATCCATAAAATTCGAGTAATATCTTATGAATACACAAAATCGATGGTAAACGAAAGTAGTCCCGTGAACACCACCCATTCATAGTGAGTCTCATTATAACTAGAAGATGCGTGAATGCCTGGATTGTAGTCTATGATTTTAGCGGATTAAAACGCCAAATACACTGCTTAGCCACACTTAAAAATCGAAAAAAAAACTTCACAGAATCCGCTTTGTGATTTCTTCATCACTGTCTGACGTTATTCTTATGTAAGTGCTTACATAAAAATGCTGATGAAAGTTGAATTGAAGCAAAAATATATTACTGAACTTCTTAAACACATCGACTCGTGTGTTGAGTTTTGACGACTTTATACTGGTTTAATATGGTATTTGAAATATTGTTTGTTGGAATGGTTGCGATTATTTTAAGTACAGCCGAAATCCAAAAGGTTTGAAAACCACTGCTTTATTCTTTAAAGCATTGTTTGTTTAATTAAGCAGATTTGGTCTGGCATGTAAAAATAATCCCACTGAAGGAGAATACTTTGACCGACCGATTGGAATAATTCGAGGCGGAACTTAATCTGTTTACCGGCACAGAAGCTATTGCTTGATAACGGTCTCCACACAGTACAAGTTCAGAGGTAGCAAGGACTTGCAGAGTACTTGCTCTTTATTGTATGATACGAGTAGACTCTTTGTAAATTGTTAATTATGGAGAAGAGTCCATTACGAAATATAATAATTAAATACTGATGCTTTCAGTGTTTTGTGTTGGTGATGTGGGATTGATTCATTACCATGCATGGTTACATTTATTTACTTTGCAACATTTAGTATATGAAGGAGAAAATAAATGATAAATGAAATATTTAACCCTTCAGATTTTGGTGTGTTTATTATAACACATACTGTATTTTTCTTTTATTTCTATATCCAATCCCTAGCTAGAGCATACGGTCGTAACAAAGTGCTGCCATTAGGGTCTGTCAACTACTATTGTGTTTCTGTATAATTTTGTCAACTGCATAATGGTATTTCACTGAGTACAGTCTATGCAGAGTTTCCGACGGTCTTCCAGGATGTATTAACCCGGGAACTTGCTCTTCTGTGTCATCCGAAAAACATGTCCCAGATAGAACTCACAAAAGTCATGCCATCGTACTCCAATATTTTACTCAAGCACCTGTTCTCAAAATAAATCATTCAACTGCATTGGATTATGTTGAGGAATCAAAATTCTCGGCCGTATAAAATTGATAATCGGTTGGTTGTCCCTGAAAATTAATTTAAGGATAAGTGGGCGCAGATTGTTTGTTCTTCGTAGGAGTAATACTAATATGCCAGTGACTATGCCTCTTGGGAGAGTGATCAGACTGTTCAACCATATCGCCTCGAATATTGATATATTCCACTTGAGAGAAGCCCAGTTTCGACATGAGCTCCACGAATGTATTTATCAAAGTAATTTCGTGGAGTCTTCTGTTAAGCGAGCTGTAGGACTTTTTAATTATTGTTGTTAATAATCATAAAAACCTTTATTTATAAATTGTTTCTCTTGTATTATCTTATTTCAGGATCGTATTAAATCAAATTTGTAATGTTTCTGAAATAAATAAATAAATTAAACTGAAAAATTTAAATTTTTAAATTTAAATAATTTAGGATCAAATAGGCGATTTCATTTCGGTGCTAAAAAAATATAAGCTTTGTGTTAGTAATGTAAGCAGCATTAGATACAATTTAGTCGTATATTTATTTGCCAACAATCGAAATGCTAATAATAACATTTACCTGTCAATTATGATAATTTCAAATTGTGTTTGTTTAAATCATTCGATATGAAACAAAATCCACTGATAAATCGAATGCTAGAATTCTCGTTTACATTGCACGATTATTATTTCATGTGGCAACACAGGACACACATTCAAATTTTGGAATGTTTTGTTTTCCGCGAACAAAACTAATCCGTATTTGTTGTTCTGATTTAGCATTCGACCGAACGCCTCTGCTGACGGCTGCTCAGTGTCAACACTCAACAGCCTAATATGAAAATATTCCAATAGAAAATGCCCGCAAATCAAATTTGCTATCAACCTCACCGGGAACATATAGCTTTATAGCCATCTAACAGTTTCGTTATCCAGGCAGTGAGAACAAACAATCGGATTAGCCTCGGAAAATATATAATATAACCATATTTTTTTAAAAAAAGGTCATTATATTTTCATGTTCTTATTTTGTTTTTAAGAAGTAATATTCGTTGAATAATTGCCTCGTTAGAGTTTAAGGATGATAATTCAAAAACACGTTAATCTTTGAGAACTGTTGTTTAGATATAATTTTTCAATATTTTCAGCATTCACTTTGAGATCCATTATAAATAATACATGTTTATTTATTTACCTTGTTTTTATATGGATCACGTAAGATAAGCTCTCTGTTTAGGACTAACTCGTAGCCTTTCTCAATCCATCACTTTTTAAGAGATAACTGAGCTGCGATTGTACTTTATAAGTGGTCAAACCCATTTTATGTAGGAGGGGGTAGCGGTTTACTATCAGGGACTTCGCATTAACATCCATTTTCAATCTATTCAGAATTTTATATCTAATTTACAACCTTACTATATAAAAAAGGTTTTTTTACATATTAATAAATATTTTCATTAAAATATATTTCGTAAAAACATTTATATGTGATTTTAAACATAACAAACATACATCTTTGTTTGGACGTTGAAAGCTAATAAAACATTAGACTCGTTAATTATTCACAGAAGTCAGCCATAGAGCAGATTTATGCGGTCACTATATTCATTATGATATATTTTTTGCTTCTGACCTAATTACTCGCCCGGAGTCGCAATTCAACATTTATTTAATATCCCTCTGTACACTCAGAGTGCTTGGAAAAGTATTTTTACACGGTTACGTAAATATTTTATCAAATAATAAAGCTCGTGTTAGCTTTAATTAAACGGTACCTTAAAATATTGATATAGAACTTGTGAAGTAGCCTAAATGAAATGTCATTTTTTACATTTACTATTACTTTTACTTTTTGAGTTGAGCCGCCTCTTAAAACAAAATGGTCCGGCATCAAGCGGTGGGTTAATCATCCGATTTCCTTATAAAATCTTATTAAAAAATCGCGCAAAAATATGCATCGGATACTGTTGTTTCCGACTCTTCAAGCACTTCCACTTCTGATTTGGAGGTTGTCGGGAACCATGGATTTTTTATGTAATCGCATGCAGGAGAGCACGTCCGGTCAAGACCAGTGCACTCTATGACGCTCAGCCAGGGAGGCTGGACGCTGCATGTGGGAAACGTGTGATGTGTTCGTGTTTTGTGTGTGTGTAGGGAGATTGCAAGTGTATTTTTATCTGTTTCTTGAAGAGATCCAGATTGTAGGAAGAAGGAAACACAGACGCTGGAAGATCATTCCAAAGCTTACCAGTGGCATTAAGGACGGAACTTTGAAAACTGACAGTTCTTGGTCGACACACATTCACCGTGTATGATTGTTCAGCAAGTGTAAGACGAGTTTGTCGGTTGTAGGTGGGTGCAGGAGGAGTTAGTACTTTATGTATATTCCCAAGTGAATCTTCAGGTGTACAATATAGCGTGATACGAGGAATAGACAGTAGGAGCTGACAGAACTAAATTGCAGCACTTTGTAGTGACCATATACTCCAGATATTGAACGTTTGTGAGAAGATGTTAACAACGCTCACTAGGTTGTCATGTAATGATGACACACTGATATAAAATATACACCTTGTTTTGCGTAAGTTTTGAAATTTGTAAGAATTTTTGCCGGCCGATGTTTTTTCCCTGGATAAATGCGCGTGTAGCTGACGCGTGTGACCGCGGTCCCTACACAACGCACGTCGGATGCGATATGCCAATTGTCATCCGTCGCCTGTCATTTTTCAATCCGATATCCCCCATTCACGCTAAGGGCCGAGCAAACATTGTGATCGCTTTTCCGCGCGCATTTTTTATTTATTTCACCCGGCAAATAAAATGCACCAATATTTTTCGGCGACAAAACCGATGAATCCCGCGCGCAAATGTACAAAGGCGTTAAATTGATATGAGGTTTATTTTTTGTGTCGTGAAAAATCTGTGATTTTTTAAAATCCATTATTTTCTCTGTTTGTGTTTTGAGTATGGATGGATAGATTTTGTATGCAATCGTTTTTTTTTCCTTTTTATCGTCATTACGTTGTAATATGTAGTATTGATATTATTAATCACTGCTTTTCTTGTATATACAGTGGTACATTGACCTACGAGTGCCCCAACAAACGAGTTTTTCGAAATACGAGCCGTCGAGCGAGGGATATTTAGCTTTATATAATACAGGGACATTCCGAACATAGAAACAAAAGAAATAAGAACACGGTATAATGGCACGGTTAATTGAATGTAAGTTAGTTAGCTTAATATTTAAACAGTTTTAAATGTTAAAAATTTAACAGACTATTGATTTGATTAACGAGAATCTATATATTAGCAAGCTCTAGGAGTGATTTCAAGAATAATGAAAGGTTACTAGTAGTTAATTGTGACTTGGCCGACTGTAGAGCGGGCACGTAACTCAGGGCGTCTCCGGCGGGCGGCTGATGATTTATCAGGTTACGGAGGCGATTGAAAGAGAAAAGAGAAGAGATCTGGTCCGTATGATCATCTGCCTGCTCAACTCCTACCTTGATAGGTGTAATAGTATTTGAAGCGACATCTACGGGACATAAAAGGCAAACATTAATAGACAAGACATTAATACCGAAATTGGTACCATTGATGCAACGGAAGTCCACCGCAGTGTTAATATACAGCTTTGATAGCTTATATGATTTCCGAGTCTAGCAACTAATAAACAATCTTTACCTATTACATAAAATAAAAAGTTGTATAATTTGTAATTTATAAGATGTTTTTGGTTTTTTGTTAACACAAAAAATAGGTGTTATCATTAAAAAATGAACAAATCATGTGTTTTTAAATTTGACTTGAAAGTTTATATTAAGTGTATCACCACCATGATGTACGGTATTAAATAAATACGTAAATAATATATCCGTTGAAACTTTTGGAAAAGAAATACAGCGAATAACGAATGTAATTACGGATCTTAAGTTATTACATATAACTTAATCCTATTTACCAATTTGCAAAGCGGATTATTGTTTTAATCCTTTTTACTGAGCTCTAAAGAATAACAAAACAATTCACAACTTTTACCCACTCGTTAATTTCTCACTGAAGAGCTACTTTTCACCCCCGGCTAAGTACCAGAAATATTATCTCAGCTTGCATTCGCTTTTTTTGTTTGCAATAATTTTTGTTCCTCTCTCCTTGGCGCGAATTTCAGTATTTCCTCTCCTGGAAAACTCAACTCTGAAAGCTCTTATGAAATCTCATTATTAATTACTCGACTTACTCACATTTCTTTGAAGCTGCACTGCGAATATAACAGATTTTAATGCTGTAAGATTTATCATCTCTTTACACTTTTCACTCGTTTCATCTTCACATTAAGCATAATATTATTTTATAAAATTATCTCATAGTGTATTTTTCACAGTTCCTTTTTAATTAAAATAAATATTTTTACTAAATTTGTCTTAATTTTTTTAGTCACCAATCAAATAAAATAATAAATCATAATTCATCAAGCAATAGCTTCACTTACTATGGTAAAAAATTATGAATTGCAATGCAGGTTGTTTTATATACCGCGTTGAACTTATGCAATATAAGGAAATGTGCCTACGCTAGGTTTTTAATATATATAAATATAAAAATGTATATTATAAATAGGAGAATACTGACAGATGGTGATAACAATTCTAATGTCTCATCTGTGGAATTCTATTACGCTTGCCACGGTGCGTATGGCTTAACGCCGCATGTGGAGTGTTGATCCGCCAACGTCATAGACTGCAACCCGAGATTCACGCATCATCCTTATTATTACGGGAATTTACTATTAATGGGTAGTCTTCACGGAACGACTTACGTCTACCACCAATTTTAATTAATAGGCAATGACTGGGGCAATGAGAGATCAAATTCACACCAACTTATTGGTATTTTAGAGCTCAGAAATCGATTAAAACTATTTTTTTAATTTCCGTCGGAGATCGAACCCACGACCTTTGGCTTGCAAAGAAAACGCTTTGACCATTCAGCTATACCCGCCGGCAAATGATATTATATGAACTAAAAAAAGTTTTATGCAAAACTCCCAGTAGCTCCTCTGACAAGTTTACGAGTTAGTAAAAGTTTAGTGATATATTTTTATATTCTTTTGTTAACATTAAGGTTCTCAACTGACAATACTTGGTGAAACTGCATAATTATAATTTTAAAATTAATTTTAATTAAAAAAAAATTAAAAATATTTGGTTTTGATTCACAAATTATTTTAATTGATTACATGTTTCGGCCTTCCTGAAGACCACAGATTATTGAAGATGGTCTTCAGGAAGGCCGAAACATGGAATCATTTAAAATAAATTGTGAATCAAAACTAAATATTTTTAATTTATAATTTTTTTAATTAAAATTTATTTTAAAATTATAATATTCTTTTTTGTTCTGCTAAAAGAATAGTTATTCTAAATCAAGGCAGATTGAAAATTTAAATAATTTTGTGATTCATATTTGAGCTTAGAATATCGCATATTTATGTATGCACATTCCATCCAGCATACATATTGACTTTTAACTTTGCTACTAGTAACTCTTCGTAGTAACGTAGATTGATTAAATATTTACGTTCTAAATGGATTCTCGTTTAATATACTAAAATAACGTTATCATTGAATTTCAATTCAAAAACAAAAGAAAAGGTTTTCATTGATTCAAGAATCTATCGTACAGAATACTCGCATATGAAAATATCTTCAAGAATGATTTAAAATGCTGTTGAAATGCAAATAAAGAGCTAACGCGCATCGACACACTCTTCTCATATTAAAGTGAAATATTTACCGTTCATATATTACAATTCCTGAGCATGGAATGCCTGCGATTTTATTATTTAAGAGGTGAATCCGGGGGCCACTTATCCTCGGCAAAAACTATTTCCGGGGTTCAAATAAATAGATAGATCTCATCGGTGCCATCTATCAGGGTTCGCTCGCCCCAGATGCTACCCCGAGGGTCGAAGCTTTCCTTTTTGCCTCTCTTTAGAAAGCTACGTATCGTCCAAACTCGCATAGACGCAGAGTGTATTTCATTCACTATTTACCGTCGTCCGTCAGCGATGAATTTCGCACGGAGACGCTTTCAGGATTTTCAGAGACAATGTTGCAATTTCAGCAGCAGACAAGTAAACCCGAGAGAATGTTTTCATTATTTATTTAAATTCCACTGAAGGATACATGACGCTGGAATGAAAATATTTCATTTTTACTTCCAGCTAGATTTGTCTTATAAAGCAATCTCGTTAAACTGTCAAGTTCAGACTTCAAATCAAGTCAACGCATTCAGTTTTCAGTTCTTTTACTATGTTGCGATTTCAAACACAATTTCAAAGCGTATTTTTTTTGTTTGATGTTAAATGAAAGCGCCTGTATCTTCCTTATTCTTCTTTACAACTTTAAATGCATACAATATAATGCTAATTATAAACTGCGGCGTCACATGTTGTTTTTGTTTAAAACATAAACAATCTTTTGCACGAAATTAGACGAAGAATTATGAGAATATAAGTAAAAGAGATTCATACACATAGAACACTTCATTCGATTACAGCGCCTGTATCGTCCCATTCTTCTTTACTGCTGCAAAACTTGGTATTCCACCAAAAGCCCATGCAGCTGTATATTGTTTTTCGAAAGTAGATACCTGTGGAGAATATTGAAGGTTCAATATTTAGTCGTTGATGAAGTTAGAGAGCAGACAAATAAGCCTTCCATACTACAGTCGACCAAGAGATGGGTCGTATACGTCGGATGCGGCAGGAAAGCAGTCTTTTCTTCAAAACTCGGGATTGCATCGTCCTGTAAGGCTGTCGGAAACTATACGTAGAATGTACTCGCCGAAGCTGCGAGAGGCAGAACTGTCATTAGATGAGGCGAGGACTAAGGCAGCTGACAGATCTTTTTGACGGCAGCTCGTGACAACCATATGCTCCATTTAGGGGAGCAGGCTTGGTGATGATGACGATAAGTGAAATCTTTACAAATGTTGTATTAAAATATCACTATTTTGTAGGAGCTTTTATTATACGAGTACTTCAACCGAATCACACTGTATGAAAGCGAAGTGTATTTGATTTTATATCATCCAGATTATTGGCAGTAAACATTCAATGTTAACTGAAAGCTTTCAACCAACAACGAGATACAATGTTGCAAATATCAGACACAGACGAGAGACTTTACGGAATATCTTTTTATTTGACGTGGAGCGGAAGCTGCACGAATCTTTAATATTTATTAAAAATCTTTATCTTCAATATTATTTACTTCAGTTGAATGAAATACACTTTATATTTATTTTGTAATATTTTATATCAATATAAATTAAACTTATTAATTATCAAATAAACAAATGTCGTATTGTTAATAATTTTTTATCTATTGTTGTATTTTACAACCTATGTGATGTGTTTTGTTTTTTTATTGCACTTTACTGAAAAACCACATTTTTTCTTACCATATCTTGATCATATGGACACCACAAATTACCGAAATTGCCTTGTCCGTAGACATATCTGCACTCTAAGGTCCATTTGGGAACATATGACTCCCCATGACGACATCCAGGGCAGGATCTCGGGAGACTCAACTTTACGTTAGCCGTAAGCAAGGCTTATTTTGGGTGATTTCATAATTTAAATTTTTTAAGGAGATTGAGTGATTAAATAGATACTCCGGATATCTAGACCAATTGGTTTCAAGGGGCGGTGCAATCCTGCCAACATTCTTTAAACAACAATCGTTAAACCATTCATGTTTTGATCCTCGTCCAATGTTGCTCATTTTCGGTGATCTAACGAAAACCTTTAATTTAAATATGTTATTTTTAATTTTATATTCACTGTATGAATGTCAAATTTAGTATTTTAGGAGCACCTTGTGGCCCATCTCAATAGAAATGCATTCATTTGAATCTCCTACTGGACAGTGGTTCCTAAAGTGTGCGTTGCTGCGCGGTCCATCTGCTGCAGTTGGCAACATCTCACTTGTATGTGAGTGCTGCACCAACAGAGATACAATGTCACTGGACCAATGTTCCTCAACATGTGGTACGTAAACCAAACCACTCGTGGTATACGGCAGTCTCAGACTTTACGCCGTTAAAAAAATTGAGTACCGAATCTCAAATGGAGAGATTCGATTTAAAATACTTCTCGAAGAACACTTTTCAAAAGCTTCCAGTTAGTGTTTATTATTGAGAGTGTAAAAGATTTTACAGTATAGCGGTTATCTTTTTCAGAACATTGAATTTTTAATCACACAATCGAAAATTGTAAAACTATATACGTCTGATAAGTTGTCCAGTAAATTGTCACATATATTTACTAAACCATTAAACGGTGATGAAGTGATATCATATGATGATTTTGTAATTCTTTTCTGTGTTCCTCAGCGTCATTAGACTACAGCTCAGTATTCACGCATAATTTATTACTTCCAAGCAATTCAACTTATTCTAATATAGCAGCTCTTCTAAGTAACGCCAAATAATATTATTGATATTTTAATATATTTACAAATACAATACAACAACAAAAATGGACAAAAACAAACTGTCTTTTAAAATATGAGTATCCCATCGCTTTGAGAAATCCTGAACATGTCCTATTTGACTGCACAGCAACTCCATTTTTGAGAACACGTACTAATGCGCTCCACAAACCGTTCACATTTATTAAGTGGTTCGGAAAGTAATTTACCTTTTAACGGCTTTTTTTAACGATTATTTTTAACCTAAGCATTTCAAATTACCATTACCTTAAAATTCGATAATTTTGATCTATCAAGTATGTCTCGAGCTGTTACTAGCTGGCTTGCATTCATTAATAATTTTAATCTGTCTATATAAACTTGTACGTGCACACTTGAACGTGGTGCATCTTCAACATCAAATTTCCCTCTTCTAAATTGTGCACACATATTTTTACATTCACTTGATTCATATTTTTCATATACATTCGTCGGATTTTTTTTTATTACTTGAACATGACTTTTACATTTTTGCGAGATTAAACTAAAATAAGCTGTTTTTGCAGTTTTTCACTTTTCCAATTTTGAAAAGGTACTAACCAAAAAATATTTTATAGAATCAATCGAATGTTTTCACAAGTACGCCCTTGCTGACAGAAAGCTGACAAACTACATAACGATTATCCAACTTATCTGTGAAGGTGGATATGCAAAAATACAAATTATTCCCTTTTTATGAAAAAATAATTTAATATCCGAACGACCTTGTAGTTGTTCAAACTGAAATTTTACGAGAATCTCAGCTTAGTAGCGGGTATTAAATTCCCAGCGAATTATTACAGCGTTCGTACATTAATATTTCACATCGTTGCAAAAGAACATTTTCGACTCTAACTGTAATCTATTTTAGTTCACGTACGTAGTACGTATTATAACGTTTACTTATATACTCTTTATATGCTTCCAATTGGAACATATGGCCAAAAACACTCCCGCCAAAAACTTCTGTCAGACTTCAGATACACCTCCTTCAGTCAATTCCTTATACGAAAATACCATTGAATAACTGTTTCTAGTGTCTACTTTTCTATAGAATGTTCAGATATCAGGCTTGATTAAATCAAATGGCAGACTCCTATGTAAAGGGTCCGCCAAATAACTTTTTTCTTTTGTAAATGGGGCGCAAAACATCGAGTGTTTCTTCGGCTGTGTGGCACGTAGCGCCGTCCTGTTGAAGCCAAATGTTGCCAATATCCTGCTCTTCAATTTTTGTGAACGAAAATGGCCCGATAACGATCGCCATTGACTGTAACGGCCACTCCTTGCTCATTTTTGAAGAAGAATGGCCTGATTTTCAAAGTAATGTCGCAATATTTCCCAGCGTTGTTCAAGCGTATACACAACCATATTCGTTTATCGGAAAAATAAAACTAATTGTCTGTCAAATCAGACATGAGCTAAGTGTTACCATTCACGAAATAAGCACTAGTTGAAAAAAAAACGTTTGATGGCGGACCCTATATAATAGTAAAATAACATAATATTTCAATGAAAAATTAATTGCATTTTTTTTTAATTTAAGTAAGTGAGTATTTTTAAAACCATTATTTCGTTAAAGTACTCTCTTATATATAATAAAGTAACTCAAAATACATAATGGATTTATTTAATTTCGGAGTACTTCAGATACACTTAAGAAATTCATGAAAAGATGTAAATGAAATGTTATATAATAGACTTAATATTTAATTTTACATTTCTTTAGAATCACAACCATATATTTTTTATAATCAGGGCATTTTTTGGATGTTTTAATATCATAATTCGTGGGATTTGAAACATTTCAAAGTAAATTTATTTTTCCCGTCATTTATATTTTTAGCATTCACTTTGAGATACATTTCAAAATAAAGATAAATTATTTTTACCAATTTTATATGTATTACGTTAAGTAACTTACTTTAATATAAATGTATCAATTATTACGTGTAATCTCTGTACATCCTCGATTTTTACGGATAAACAGTGATTAAAAAATATTTTGCGTTAAGTCGCCCTATAGAAGCAAATATTCCAGGATTTCATGAGTAATCTCATCACTTAAATACGTCCCGACTTTAATGTATATTATATTTTCTGTATCTCTGATCCACGGATTTTCAACCTAAAAGTCGTTAGCCTAATATATACATACTCATTTAGGCTTCTGGGTGGAAATATGTCTTGAGACAAGGCATGAACAATGGCAGTTGATGAAACTTTGCGGTGGCAATTTGTGGTGACCATACATAAGTTCCCGACGGCCTGCCAGGATGGTGCGAGCCAGGACGCTTGAAGAAAATGCAGCTATAGTTTACGCTGTCCTAGGCCATTTTTTTAATATGTCCCAGCCATCTCCACTTTCGCCTCTTGATGGACTGTAGTATGGATGCCTTGTACGCTCACTCACCTCTTCATTCCTCGCAAAGTCACCTTCCCCCTAGTATTCTACGCAGGCATCTGCTCTCTAATCCCATTATCTGGCTGCATTGGTTCTTGGTGTATTGCTTATTGATATGGTGACCACGATCTTCAAATATGGAATGAATATTTGTAGCATTTTGTAATAATGATAATCAATAGTGCGATTGCTTATTCTAGTAATGAAATCCATTTTTTATATTCTCGTTTATCGTAAGTTTTTCATGCACTGGGCATTTTTTATTAGCATATTTTTTCAATAAATTTGAAGTGCAAACATCCTGAATGTTAATCAGCGGCGGTCGCCCTTGAGCGGTAATGGAAGGCGCCAGAGTAGTCCAAGGAGGGATCGTCGTGTGAATGATGGGAAGATGATTGGTTTTTCTCGTCTCGAGTATTTACACAGCGAGACGATGGAATTCGAACGACTAGGAAATTATATTCTAAAAATGTTCAGTCGAAAAATATTTTCAGACAATCATAACATGCTAATACTATTAAAATCATCACTCGTTGACTCTCCATTTTCGAATGATCTCTCAGCGCCTACATTGACTGTTTTTATATATATTTTTTCTTTTAACAATCTTAATGCTTTTGCAGATCTTGTTCAATGGCACCTAATACAGAGAGCGGAAAAGAATTTGATGGTTTTAAATCAAAACATCGACGAAAACCGACTGCTTCTTTGCTGCTCCCTATACTTTACAAGATCATATTTATAATCTTGATATATATTTGTTATAAATGGATTCACTGGGACTGTATCTATAACACGTAATTCGATTATTCTCATTGTAAATAATAATAATATACTTATATATTGTTGAAAACGTTACTTGAACATTTTTTAAAACATCCAATAGTCATTAAAGTATTAATTGTCAAAAACGAGTGAGGGATCAAATTCACACCAATCGGGGTTATTTTAAAGCTCAGAAATCGATTAAAAATCTTTTTTTTCTAATCTCTGTCGGGGATCGAACCCTCGACCTTCGACTTGCCAAGCAAATGCTTTAACCACTGAGTTATACCGCCCGGAAAATGCTCTCTTTAAGCTCTTAAGTCGATTTAAGAGTCCTCTCTTGATAATTGAGAGCTTTGTTTGAATATTAAGACAAATATGTAGCAATGTTTAAATATATATTTAAAATAATTATTAATAAATTAGTAATCAGAATTGATGTAATTCTAAATTCATGTTTAAGCGCTCGTCGAGATGAATATTTGCGGCGTTTCATCCGGGCGTTATCGCTCGGATCCCCGCGGTGCATTATTTTGTTAAATGCCGACCGTGGTTTAATGCAATCCCTTCACGAGGAGGCATAATTCCCGAGATGCAGTTTAGCTGCAATAATTAATCTGGGAACTGCTGGCTCGACGACGTGCTCTCAATCCAGAATTGGCCCCCGGTCGTAGCTGTAACGCCGGTGGATCACACAGTAACTCTGATCCTATAAGCGTAATGGACGTGAACAAGTTCTGAAATTTGCATCCTCGTTAATATCCATTAAGCTCCTTGGTAATCTCTCTCTCTGTGGCTTAAATTCGTTATTCAATTTCAATTACTTTATGTATCAGTTTATTATTTTGTTATTTATTACATTCGTTACAGCTTGGTTAAGCCGCTTCTTATCTGCAAATGTTGTAGATCTTTTAAGCTTATCGCAATATCTCTTTAAAAAAAATATTTTTTTATGTAAGAACATACAAGAAAACATCGACAGATAGTAATGGTGATATCTCATTTTTTGATTCTATGACCCTTGTTTTTTTTTGTGAGTGTTGATCCGCCAACGTTATAGACCGGCTTTCACACATCATTCATTCTTATGAAGATTCACTGAATGAACCATGTTCAAAAGACGACTTTTGTCGTCTGCTCAAAATTTCTATTAATACTATGATTGACATTTTATGGGTGAGGGTCAAATTTACACCACCCAGTGGTATTTATAGAGCTTAAAAATTGATTATTAATATTTTTTTAAATTCGTCGGAGATCGAACTCACGACCTTCTCGTTTAAGGCAGAACACCTATTTCAATTAGATTTAAAAAATACAAAAATTGTACTAGTATTCGCCATTGATTTTGATCATATTTGACGCTTTTACGAAACATATCTATTATTTACTATACCAGCAAATCATAATATCACGAAAAAAAAATTAAATACCTTTTTTGCGTAATGAAAACATTACACACCGAATACGAAACATCGAAGCTAATTAATTTTCCCTCGTTTTACAAATATTAATTAAAATATTTTCATGTTTAATTCCCGAAACTTGTAATTAAAAAAAATGCTTTTATACGTTATTTGTATGTAACAAAAAATGGACTCAATAAAACAATCCTTTTTTTTGCCGACCATTTTCATAAAATTGCGAAAGAGTGTGGGATAAGCTATTAATTGTACAAAATGAGCCCTCAGTGCTGCAATTTTTTGGACCGTATTACATGCCTTCCATTTCCAGGGACAACCTCGATCTGGGACACGTGGTACAGGGACCCTTGCATTAAATCAAGCGCACGTGCTAAACGCCTGCCTAACCCAGCAAACAAAATAATATTATGTGCAAAAACACATGAGATTCGCACAAAAAAAGTGTGGTGCCGAATAAAAATGCTCGTATTATCATCATTATAAATAATATTAACTGCTTAAGTATCCACCGAAAGTTATATTCAGTACGTTATATAATTTGAACTTTTTTAATATGGATCACGTTAAGTAATTGTCGCTTAAAGAAATTATGAGTGAATTCTACGCATTACTGTGCGGCCAGTCGACGACTCACCGCATGGAGGGAAATTGGTGCTAGCTACTATACCATAGTATGTACCACACTAATTGTTTGTTCAGCATCGTGTCCGAATGCAAGACGTGTATCTAAATAATCAACTCAATGCAACTCCGCAGTAATGGATTCCATCGTCTCAACCCAAAGAGCAGTGTAAATAGTGATGACCTAAATTGTTAAATAAGCTGCAATTTGCCAATATTTTTTTTAAGCAACAACATTATGTGCTTGACAAATTTATTGTATAGTACTTTATTTTAATAGTATAATTACTTAAATATTGTATTTTTGTCGAAATGAAAAAGTAACGTTTCTTACTACATTTTTATACTTAAGCATTGTTTACTTATAGACACTTCAATGGTCGGACTAGAATTGAAAGAAGAAGATGCGTCTTTTGTACGTAGTTTATTAATTCATAATATTATTTATACATATTTTGAGTCCATGTAACAATTCGTCGATTCAGATCATCTCGTCTGTCATGATATGTTTTATTCGATAGCATTATTCATGCCTACACCCGATTCATGTAATAACAAGATAAAGAAACATTATACATATAACGTTTTTAATGGTTTTCATGAATATTATTGACAACTAATTATCTTTATTCTAAAGGACTTAAAAATAGTCCTTATTCACTACAATATATATTTGTTAATTAAAAAAAAACTATGAATATAAATTATTATTAATTAAAACTTAATACACATTAGAATGAAAAATAAAGAAACTAGAATCAATAGACAAAAGGTATGAAGATATTATAAAATATTATTTTTCACAGGAAATCCGACTAACTTATTATTATTAGTGTGATTATCTTTTCTAATGGTATATTTTTATTTTTTTTCAGGTAAGTTCCATGAAATGAACTCATATATCAGTAAGTAAAATTATAATCGGTAACTATTCAATATTAGTATAAATAATTAACATAATAGACATCTTACAACACTTAACATCATCTCTACCTTAATATTGTTATGTAAAATAAGATTTCTTTAATATGGTATTATATTCCACGGGTTTAAGTATACTATGTATACGTTAAAATAGTTATTTATAATGTACTAGCAGTGATAACTTTGTCCTTATGTAATTTGAATATTCTCGAGAACCCAATTACAATCAAACTCAATAAGCAGCACCTGTACACACAAGTAAGCAGTACAGTCCAGATTTACATATTTTCGATGTATCATTTGTGTTATATTATTTATAATGTACTTTATAAGAATTGTAAAGTTAATAGGATCGATCTTGTTTTAATTTTTATAGCTAGATCATTTAATCGCTTCAGATTGATGCTAATCAATTATGTCAGGCGGTATTATTTTTGCTTTGTTTTAATTATTCTCGATTCAACCAAACCACATGGCGTGATCTATCCAAACACGATCCTCCTCAAATGTTGCTTAACTTCGATGTTCGAAAACCACTGTTATATTATATTTTGTTGTTAGGCTTGGTTATTTGTTTATGACAAAAATTAACACATGTTTACATTGGGAATATATATATTACATATATATATTGACATCAGCATGATGTAGTCCTTGCTGACTGTTTACCGAAAACCTCGATATACAATCTTTCGTCTCTTATTCATGGTCGCTTGTCGTGCATTTATGTGCGCCATGTTGTCATTTTGGATGGGGCCGCTAACGGGTGTGTTAGTTATAAACGCCACCGCTCGTTGCTGAGAAAGCCGTGACTGAGCGCGGAGATCGGTGGTCAGTCCCCACTCTTTAGCGAGAGAAGGACGCATTACTGCCACAGCGGCATGTCATCCCGCTTGGCCGGAAGCTTGTAAAGTTTTAAGTAAATATAATCAACGTGCTTGTAAAAGAAAGTGTTTGTTTGCTGACTTGCTCCTCATCCTGCCCTAACGCGACGGAATAACGCCCGTTTTTAAGAGAGAGAAGATGTTAATATATATATAGTATTATAATGTATCTATAATTATATTCCTCCCAAAGGGTGAAAATTAGCAAATAAGCTGCCACATCTAAGTCAACTGTAGAAAAGAATGCAAAAAAACGGGTTCAAAAAGATTAAAACTATAGATAAATAATTAAAATATAAATATTTTTAAATATAGAAATTGTTCGTACAAACACAACATTTGTTTCTCTGATGTGTTTAATAATTCCACCATGAATAATATTTGATCTATAAACTTGAATAATAAATTTAATTTATGACCTAAAGCTGTAAAATTTTCCATGATAAAATGTACCCACAGCTCCCAACTGAACGTGTGTACTTTCCTGTGGAGCTTTTTCGTATGAGCGTGTGCTTAAAAATGGTCGTAACTTTCACCTTAATTGTTTGAACAGCATTATGCCGCGATGCAATATAAATAATTTATAATCATCTCCAAGAGTCGCTCCCGTAATGGATGGTGAGGTTGCAGTGCACCGAACAAACGCCATTATGCATTAAAGTGAGACCTCTTGTGGAAATAATTATGATTTATTGTGGCGAGCTATTTTATTTAAGTAATAAAATACGACGGCGAAGAAGCTAGTTTGTACCTTTTTTAATGGTTTGCATTAAGCATAATTTATTTGGAATAATAAATATATTTGTCATTGTAAATTTGAACTCTTACTGTGCTGTAGATATAATATCTTTACCGTACACATCTAATTACTTTTGAAAATTTGACTCTTTGTTTTAGATGCCTATTGTGAATTGTGTTTTCTTCAACTAGAGCACATACTCGTTTATCTCGAAATACGAGTATGAGTTCCATCACGTACGGCTGTCAAGCCAAGACTGAGCTCCGCAGGTAGCTTCTTAGGGAAGGTATTTGGAGTTGGGGAACCAAGGTACACTACAGAATCTCGGGATCCACCATAACAGCGCTTTTCAGGACTGTAGCCTCATGGAAACCTTATTGTACGGATAACCCTCGTAGTATTCGCAGAAAACTACATATATACGATAGTATCATCAACGACTGTGAGGAAAACGACCTTTTGTTCTTATATAAATTTGTACGTACAAGAACAAAGCATTTCGAAATACGCGCAATATATTTTCTCGTGCATGAAAATGCAATGCACAAATGCAAATATATTTTTATTTATTTATTGTATGCACCAGTACTATATGCGTCGTATTTTTTTCTCGCAAGAGATCGTCTTCACGGAACATTGGACCGTTTTTTTTTTTTTTTATGTAAACGCATGCAGGAGAGCACAACCGGTCAAGACCAATGCAACTGACGTAAAAAACGATGTTCAGTTCTAACATGATATTGGATCTACAAAGGATTTCTTTGACTGCAAATTGTTCGCGATAGATTCTCTGATGCATATGCATATAGATTCTTATTTACTTTATGAATCTACAGTATATAATATTCGTCGTATTTTCTACTCGCTGGTACTCGAGTGATCTTTGCAGCGCACAGACCATGGCTGGCTAGTGGAAGGCAACGCCCCCTTTTCTAGTTACCCGACAGATTTCAGTCTGCAAGTCTGCAGCTCTCACGCCCACTCTCAGATATATTATCGCGTCCTTTCATGTTCCACTGCAGCTAACAAATGCACAATCCGCGTGCATTAAGGCCCGGTGCAGTTTGGATATGGTACTCCGAAAAATATCTCCAACAAGCTACCGACAAATTTCAAAATGCCTCAAAATTTCTCTCTCTACATTTAATTATTTTTAGAATTTTCTTTTGGGATCGTAAAAGATGTATTTATGTACCAAAAATTCTTTCTATGAATATACTACTAATGTTTCATGATGCTTTATTATAATGTTATGGCAAAACGGAAAGTAAAACATAGTCTTTCTTAGTGTAGAGCTGATGTAATTAAGTCTTGTTCTGTTTGTATTTATGTGTACAAAACTATGCAATATCACCATATTATTATTTCAACTATTGCATCACAGCTAAACGTCATCACTGAAATAGTTTGCACACAAGTGATATACTAAAAAGAGTGCGTTGAATAGAAATATCATCTTTTTTGCCTTTTCTTTGTCAATTTAACTGATGCCATGTTTTATAAAAGGTCCTTATCCGCCAGTCAAAACTTTGATCAAGGTACTCGCACAAAAGAAATCATTTAAGCATACAGACTAGAGTAAGACGAACATGAGACATTGAATGAATAGAATTTTCTTTAGAAAGTTGTTTTTGTGAGAAAACCGAAAATGTACAGAGTATATCATATATATGTGGCTGAAGATGTTTGCTACAGATTGTTATGGTAGACGGCATTTTTCATTCCAATTTTTCGGAATCTATTTGACGTTAGCAGCTAACAAATTAATATTTATAATTATTTGTAATTCTCTGATAAATTCGGTGCATTGCTTTGCGCTTGTCACGGACTGATGTTATGCTGCCAGCCGCTTAAGGATGGATGATGACGAATAATTGATTGGCTCCAACATTGTGCAGGAACCCAGTTTTGGAGTTCGGATCCGAGCGCAATGTCTGCGCGCTCCATCGGTCACCGGCGACATGTCATGCGGGCTATGGATTGTTTGCTGCTCACCGGCGTATTAAGACACACAGACACTCAACGTAACAGACACGTGCCATAACTTGCATCTATTCTATAGGATGTCTGCGTACCCAATCGCCGTCAACTGGCGATACATCACACTACAAACATGTTTCGAATACCACCAAAGTAACAGACAATGATAAACATGTATAGTATTCGAATTAAACAAGAATCGTACCATCCATATATGTTTTACATACCACGATGCATGTTACGTAATTTGGTAGTATTTTTTAAGTGATACCGAATCCCCAGAGTCCAAAATATTATCTGCCTTTTTGTATCATATCATTATTCTTCACTTGTCCTAGTCAAGAACTTACCAAGGCATCGTTTGCAGTTCACGTTCTAAATATTTAAGTAGTTGGCTTAAGTGAGCTTTTATTTTATTTTATGTAAATACATACAGCAGAATACCGACAGTTGGTGATAGCAATTCTAAAGTCTGTGGAATTATATGACGCTTATCATGCTGCATATGGCTAAGCCATACATGTAGAGTGATTAATCCGACAACGTCATAGACTACAGCCCGAGATTGGGTGGTCTTCGTCGAGTTAAGTTGAGAGAACTGAAAACGGAAACAGCCATTAGAGGCAATATCAAGACCTACCCGTTTGCCAAGGGAAGCAATGAAGGGCCTTGGAATGACCATTTAGTCATGAAAACCGCTCTATAATTGTTGATTTTATTATTCATTGATAGCCATTGATACCACAGTGGTCAGTTTCAAATTGAAAAAAAAAATTAAAGATACATACATACCTTGAGTCCGTTAAAGTGCTCGGACGATACGCGCGGCTAAACAACAGATTACAATATGTATACCTCAGTGAGAAGCGCCAGAACACTAATGTGAGCAACTAGCCTCGTGGGAACTCTCGGCGACCGAGTGCATGCGATCTGCATTTGCTTAGTTTACCACTTGATTGTACACAGGCGAGACGAGACAAGCACACCTGGCTATTAGAGGTATGAATAATTCCCAAACTGCAAAAGGTACAACTTCCATACACTTGACGATTTCATACCAAATAAATTGACATCATCTTCAGTGACAAGAAAAATGCCTTTTCGATTGAAAAGTACAAGCTTAATGTGAACTGTTACCTCTTTATTTTCAATTTTATTGAATCCATTATTATTATGATTTTAATAACAGTACAAACTATAGAATACCAGTACAACTATGGGAGCTTAATGCGTTTATAATTGAGAATTATTATAATCAGTGAACATTCGCACTGCTTGCGGGTATAGCTTATTGGTAAAGCGTTACTTACAATTCTGAAGATAGTAGTTTCGATCCCCGACGGAGACTAAAATTAATAAAAAAAATCTCTGCTCTACAAATTCATACACTCGATTGGTGTGAACTTGATCGCTTATACGTAAAATTCTCAGTCATACCCTATTGATGAAAATTCATAGTTCATCATCAGCCTGTATCTGTCCACTGTTGAACGTAAGCCTCCCGCATAAGTCTCCATCCTCTTCGATCCTCCGCCTTCCGCATCCAGGTCACTCCCGCTATTCTTCTTATGTCGTCAGTCCATCTTGCAGGGGGTTGGCCAATGCTTCGTTTATCACCTCTTGGGCGCCATTCCAATACTTTTCTTCCCCATCGACCGTCGTCTCTTCGACAGATATGTCCTGCCCATTGCCACTTGAGTGTGCCTATTCGTTGGGTGGGCATCCACTACTTAAGTTCTTCTGCGTATTTCCTCGTTTCGGATTCTATATTTAAGCGACACATCGAGCATGGATCTCTCCATAGCACGCTGGGTGACCTTTATTTTATGGGTAAGACTTACTGTCAGATTCCACGTCTCTGCGCCATAAGGTAATACAGGGAGGATGCATTGGTTAAACGCCTTAGTTTTTTTTTAGGACAAAGCTTTACAACAACAATTTGTGATGATGATTTGCTCCAGTTAAGAATTGGATTTACTAATATAATCATAGTTACTACACGAGTTAATCTTGTAATTGCTCCGATATTAAAATATGCATTACGCGAGCACTCGTAATGCGATAAAGCCAGATGAGCGTCATTACACCCGCATAACTGACCTAGCGCGTCAGCCTCGGTTCGAGATGATTAGTGCGGCTCGGAGACCACCTGGTGGCCCCCCATTAATCTTAGCGGTCTGAGAAGTTGGTGAACCACCCACCGACATTAGCGCTGCGGTGATTTGCAGCGTCATCTTGGCGAGCTTAAACTCTTGACCAACAACTGCCAGAGCTTAATCAAACATCTCTGGCCGACGCTAGAGCTTAATACGTACTTGATGTAACAATTATTAAATAATTAATTTTGTAATTTAAGTTTGTTTTATAATGCTTCGTTAAACCAATCGCTACATTTTTTAATTTTAAAAGTAATTAGTGTAATAAATTCATTACTTTAAACAATAATTATTTAGTAGAATTAAGACATTCAGAATCAAACAATTTTCTTTGTCGTACTAGAATGTTGGCATTTTTTCTTCTTCCCACATCCGCTCCATATCTGATCACCACAAATTGCCACCATTCAGTTTTGACAGCTGCCACTGTCCATGCGTTGTCTCAAGACATCTCTGCACCCAAATATCCTCCTGAGAACTTATATGGTTTTCAACTACTTTCAAAGCAGTACTTAATGAGACAGCAGCTGCAGTGTGCGAGGGATATTGTAGGTGATTTGTTAATCAGAATTTGTAACCCTTTCATTACGGCTCGGTGGAATACAAATTATACTGTCAATCATAAAACTAGTATTTGGAAGCATAAATGTACTTATTTGGTTTATTTTCATATATCACATTGGTTCTTGTATCCTTTAGCTATCAGATGATGGATAAAAAACTTTTCTAAGAAAGTAGAAAAACGATATATCACGGCTACCGATGTCAATGGTAGGGAAATCTTACAAGGTATATATCGGCTACGATGTGAACAGGTTAAGCAGTTTCGATGATTTTTCAATTGGCAGTTATTTTAATTGAATAATGATATTTGTTTACCATGTAGCTTACTCTTTACATATATTATATTTATATAACAATATGTCGCTTTACTAAATATAATGACATATCTAGGAATTGTAGAATACATTTATATTACAAGTATAGCAACATGTTACTTCAACTTTTACGCGCTTAATTTAAGAATACGTTAAATAAAAATTTCATCGTCAATTGAATTCAGTAATAATTTAAATTTAACACAAATAAATTTAGGCATATCTCAATATGCTTTCGATACGTTGGATTTTTTTTTGGTTCATATGCTCAATATTGGCTTTGGAGCTCTTCCAGCTGGCAACAGCCTCAAGGCGATAACTGCTGAAGCCCTATTCTTAATATGACCCTACCCTAAGGTCAGTTGTTTTACATCATTGCATGATATTATAGAAGCATAATTTTATGTTCTACTTACAAAAATAACGTTGTCGAATTCGTATCAACGATATTAAAAAATCTTATAATATACAATAGAGAGTCAAAAAGCCATTTTAATTTTATGTACGAGTACGAGTATATTCCATACTTTTTATTCATTTTCTCTGATATATGTGCTTAATTTTATATTTGTAAAATAAGTATCTTGCTTCTATGTTTAATTTTACGCAAAACGTACCGGTTCGTAATTTATAACACCAATATATACACGTTTCCTGCCAGTCACTAATTACTTTAGCGAAACGTATTATTTTTTCCTGAAAGTTTGGCGACGAATTTTCGCACAGCTCTCCGCCTCCTTGTTATGAAACACTGACCCCAACACCGAAAAAGCTCCCGCGGGTCCAACCCTCAACATGCGAATAAAATTCCATTTACGTAATCGTGAAATATATATGTTTTTCAGGCGTTCGTACGTACCTCTGAAAGGGACCATAGAAATAATTACATGAGAAAGTCTCCCGAGTGGATGAGGCATTAGACTTTCAGGCTTAACTCGGTGACAATGTTCGGAGCTTTTCCGAAAGGAAACCGTTCTGCGGGAAGAAATATCGCCAAAAATGTAAAACAACTTCCGAACGCTATAACTTTTTCGGGGATTATAAAAGCAAAACGGTTACAACTATTTTTTCTCCACTCCGATTCTAAAGTAAATTGTCCCCGAGCGCTAATGCGTCGGTGGATGTTTTCCACAAATGTATGTACTCGGAATTTTTGTTATACGGCGTACGAATATATCTGCTTTAGAACAGTAAATACACGTACTTACGATCTAACGACCGAGGGAGACGCTTAAATTAAGTTTAAAGATTGTTCTCGTGTGTATACTTATAAGGCCGTTTTATACAAAAATAAAATTTTCGCATTACGAGAACGCAAAGAAAAATTGCGTAATTATATTTTATGAATGGTTTTAATATATGCTCTTCCTGAAAAACATGTTTATATTTCCTTTTGACCACATTTTTAAACTGTATATTCGTTTTGCTATTCAAAGCGTCCAGGATTTTCCATCGTACTTTTACTTTGTACTACACGTGATATACGAGTATCTATGTCTTTTTATTTATGATAATTAGTCATTCTTTCTTGTAGAGATATGCTGCATTATTTTTTTGTTATTTTGCCACATATCTCTGCCAAGTCCATTTCTGTCTCTTAACGAAAATTAGTGGACCGACAATTCATGAAGCAGCTTCTGGAAAGTGGTTAATATAGTTTGACGACCGATAGGACGAAAGGTTACGCAATCTGCTCTCTTACCTTATAATTCTTCATAATTTTTTTTTTTCATAATCTGCACTTGTTTTATAAAACCAATATTGGGCTGCATTTGCTTTTTGATTTATACCAGAATAGGCAGCCGTAGACAATAGTATGAGAGTGTATTGGTGACATTTTCAATGTTTTCCTTATAAAGGGTGATTTTTTAATTGCCATAGGAAATTTTTCCAAAAAAAGACACATAAAATTAAGATAAATGCATGAAATCTTTATTTGAATCGATAGTACAGTCCATATAATTTAATGGTTGAAGATTATTTCATTCAAATGTTGACCGCGGCTGCGCCTCAAATGGTCTATCCGCTTAGTCCAATTTCGGCATAAACTTTTCAACATTTCGGCCGGTATCTCACGAATAAATGCTTCAATGCTGTCTTTCAATGCGTCAATCGAAGCGGGTTTGTCAGTATAGATATGAGCCTTAACATAGCCCCACAAAAAATAATCTAAAGGCGTTAAATCGCACGATCTAGGCGGCCAATTGACCGGTCCCAAACGTGAAATAAAGTGTTCACTGAACTTGCCACTCAATTGGTTTATTGTTTCGCGTGCTGTGTGGCATGTGGCACCGTCTTGTTGAAACCACATGTCATGTAAGTCAAGCTCTTCCATTTTGGACAAAAAAAAGTTGGATATCATCTCACGGTAGCGCTCACCATTCACAGTTACGTTGCGATTCGCATCATCTTTGAAGAAGTACGGTCCAATGATGCCACCAGCCCATAATCCGCACGAAACAGTAATTCTTTCTGGATGCATTGGTAGCTCTTGCAATGCTTCTGGCTGATCTTCACTACAAAACAGACAATTCTGCTTATTTATGAATCCATTCACCCAAAAATGAGCTTCGTCGCTGAACACAATTTTTCGATAAAAATATGGATCAATAAAATTCAATAATTTGCAAGCGTTGTTCGTTTGTAAGACGATTCATGGTTAAATTATAGACCAAACTGAAGTTGTTTGACAGTGACATAAAACACGAAACGTACGTGAGCTGTCAAAATCAGTGTTCCAAAAAAGAAAATAGTATAAAATTCACCCTTCATGTCATCTATACGGCATTAATACGAGTATTATTTTCCCAGAAAAATAAAACTGTGATTTAATAAGTTGGCGTTTAAAATTATTAAATCTAGTTACTGATTAGAATTCCAGTGCTATGAATACTATTACAATCATTGTATGGAAGCTTTTTACAGTGTGCTGAACAAAAAATAAAAGTTTAAGGCCTTTCGCTATAAAATAAAATGAAACTCCTAAAAGTAATGCAGCGACGCTTAAACGCAGGCTCCAAGCGTCACTGCGATGGGGCCATTTGGCTCGATGCCTGTGAGAAGTACAATGCAATACCCCAACTGAGGCTGTATGTGCGGCTCGAGGAGGTTCGGCTAACTGCGACCCGGTCCAGGCCATCATCCCGGCCAAGGGATATCACATCTATATAATGTCCGATTGGTTTTTACGCCACTGTTTTATTTTACTGGTAGGTACATCTTGATATATTCCACGCAAGAGAAGCCCAGTTCAGATATGAGCTCCACGCATTTTTCTCTTCTATTTACCGAGCTTTGGGACTTTCTAGTATATTTCTGATATTTTTTGTCAATTGTTTCGTGGTTATTACTCGTATTAATTTACAAATTTTATTTTTCTCTAAATGCAATATTATCTTGATATTTCATTGCTTTAAAAAAAGTATTAATCAGGTTGTAATGTTTTGTTAAAGTGGAAAATAAAATTAAATGCGTTGCATCTTTAATGCGTTCTAGAATCCAAGGTAATATATAGTTAATAAACGAGTAAGTACTGCTAGAATTACGCTCTCAATCAATTGTGTCTAAATAGAATATTGTCCTTGCATTACTTTTTAATGTAAATAAATATTTTAAATTGTTTTCAAATATTACTGACCAGACTAACACAGTTTATTTACTGTTCACGAATCAGTGAAGAGATCCATAAAAAAATACTCGTAAACAAATGCATTTAAAAAAGTACTTCTTAGTTATTGAAAAGTTTACAAAGAGAGCTGCTCTTTAAAGAGCATGTTCAACACTTTTTGCGAGGAAAGAAAACTTATATAAGCTCCTTAATGTGATACTGTCTGCAGGCTGTGTCATGTTTCCAGGTATTACTTGAAAGAAAACCCTGTTTGCTTGTTCACCTCTTCAGGTGTAAGGTGCAGCATTAAATTACTCTTCACGAAGAAGAAGTGCTCGACATCAGCACCATGGTACGTGCCCTGATAAGAGTTACGTGAACCCCAGAACATTATTTTTATTTTATTCTTCCCTAATTGGAAAGCTGACTTTTAAAAATACTTTGTTGCTTCTTACAAATTCTCTCTGATTACATTCCAAATTTTTGTCATAAAATCGTTAATTTCTTATTCTTCTTTTTCACGAGTATGAACCACATTCTTAACGGACGTTCTTAGCATGTATATTTTTGCTGGTCACTATTATTTGCTGTAGTGTTATTTTTTTAAACTTCACTTTTGTCCACGCATATCTGGTGTCAAGAGAGAAAGAGAGAATGTTTATTCAGAATATTCGTACATATATTTATATGTGAAGCAGCCGTTTTCTTTAAAACCTCTATATTTTGACCTGAATGTTGTCGAAAACCATTTACAGGTAAACCTTCAGGTGAAAAAATCTCTTGGTATGAAGAATTGTTTATTGCGGATGACAAACTGTTTTGCAACAATTTAAGGTTGTCTATATATTTCCGATATATATATTTTTTAATAAATCACATACAGGAGAATACAACCAGTTGAGATCAGTGCACTATATTACGCTCAGCCAAGGAGGCTGGACGCTGCATGCGGGAAGATATATATAGAAAGAAAATGAGAAATAACAAATAATATTAACACTCTGGCTTTACTTTTCACATTACATAGTCCATATTTTTTATATAGATCTCAAAAGTATAATAAATATTGCGTAGAACTATTTTTTGTTATGCATAACATTTTATAATGTCAAAAGCTTAGATCGAGGCTGGCTATTGGGCATTGCGAAACGATCAATCGCAAAACGTTCATCGCGAAACAGTCCATTCCGAAACGGTCCATAGCCAAAAATATAAAATACTTTGAATGTACCGATTCACCGTGGCGTTTATCTAGCGACTATTAAAATGTATGTTTTGTTGCTACTCGTATTTCAACTATAATATCAGTGAAATGCTGCTGTTATGTGTTCGATTCGCTATCTCCCAATGCGAATAAAAACCCATTCAATTTAAACATTGAACTGACATGGTTTGCGGCTTTTTTGATATTCGCCGCTATTGGGTAATATTCTTTATGTCTCCATGCTTTATAAATTTGTGTTTTTTATTTGTTGTTATTATCAAATGTAATAATCAAATTAAATATTGGAATGCGAATACATTTTTACGCTTTAAATAAATTAAATGCATTTGAACCATAGTTTCGTAAAAACGTTTGAATGTATTTACTATTTGAATAAAAAATTACTCTCTTTGGTACATAACAATGACTATACACTGAAATAAAAAAAAACAATACTTTCTCATATCTTAATTTGCGTGGTTGGGTGCTATGATATTGCTCTACAAAGTATCAAAAATACCATAGAAAATCAAATTAATTACTATTACAGTCAAACTTTCTTTCCCGCAAGCTTTTTTAATTTGTAAAGGCGATTTTGCGACAATTTTTCATATAACGATAATTCTTCAATGCTGGAATGGTCCAGCCCTCTGGAGAATCTGATCTTATGAAAACGTAAAATGAGGGTTGACTGTATTATTATTTCTTACTTAGTTATAAATCATAATGAGAATCTTCTATCACGGAGATTGTAACTTCATATACAATGTACGCTTCGTCGATTCCTAACCAAACAAAAAAAAGCATAGTAAATAATCAATTTCATATTGAAACTAATATATTTTTTAAAATCAGTTTTTGGAAACTGTTACACACTCAAGAAATTCATATTTTTTATTTAATTTAATCTACTAATATATTTTTAAAATCAGTTTTTACTTGTTATATATTTAACAGAATTTTTATACACATTCACATAATTTTGATATGATACTAACATTATTTCATTTATTTTAAACATATCAAGAAATATATTTAGTTATTGAACAGTTGTTGTTTATTATGTTTCTTGGCTTTCTTAATTCAATTGAAATCCAGTGATTATAACGGTGCACTGTTTTTATATCAAGTAAATTAATGTTAACGCTGAATTCATACACTTTGAAATAATTCAGTTTAATTTGCTAGATTCTACTAACGTAACTGTTTTTATCTCTTTGACCCTTTAAAACTACTTTGTCTGGACCTTTGTTATTAAGGCTTTAACCTTAAATAAATAAGAATTAAGCCTTTAGCATTACGCAGGACTTAGCAATAATTTCAGAATTATCTCTATAAAAATAAATCTCTTGAAAAACGGGCCTCTCCATTAATGTTACCTCCATTAAACGCGAACAACGTAATAATTCGAAATGACACGTTTTACCGCACGGAAAATCCGTTATTTTCTCGGCCGAGGTTTTCCACGTAGCAACAGTTAATTCAATACGGGCACAAATCACGGAAATGTACGTCTTCGTTTCCCTCAGCTGGCGGCGCCCCTCCTGCGTGGAGCCTCCGGAAGCAGCGATAATGGAACCGCGCCTCTCTGGAGAGTTCGACCCTGCTCAGTCATTTTACTCTACGGTCCGGTTTTTTAAGCCCATGCGCCTGATTCTTGTACGCAGTGATCAGATTTACCATTAAAAAAAAGCTAATGGATTTTATAAAAAAAAATGCAATTAGTACATTTTATCTGATTCTTCAATGCGGCTTTAAACATTTTCACGTAAATAAAATAGTTAAGTTAAAAAATCTTAATTATGGGTAGAATTTTACCTATATATATAGAGATGTGAGACTTGTTTTTGACCATTTTTGTGTATGGTTAAACACCGCTTGTAGATTGTTGATCCGTCAACGTTATAAACTAAAGCGCGGCATTCACGCATCATCACTGCTTACGGGTAGTTACTATGAATGGTGGTGTTCATAGTTTCATCTCAGACCAATTTAAATCGATAGCTTTTGACTGGTATTTTACGAGTAAGAGGTATCAAAATTCACACCTACCGGGGGTATTTATACAACTAAGAAATCGATTAAAAATAATTCATATAAACTCTCTGTCTGTGATCGATGCCACAAACTTCGGTACGATAAGCAAGTGCATTACCTCTAAACCATACCCGGTAACGATTGAGTGTATAATGATTTGTTTCTTATATAAGACCCACATTATATATACGAGTATATGAGATAATAATAATTCAGCTATTTATGTATTATTTATATTTTTAATTTGATCGTATTAAGTATACTACAATTTTTCACGCATTTTCTATATCTATGTTACAAAATAATATTGTGTGCTGATAAATACAAGTATATAGCTTCAAAACTACTTTTCAGCGATAAATGATGCAAAAGTATCTAAGGATCATATCGACACGACAAGTTGAACTCTTTTAAATGGACTGCGATAAGACGGTGGATATTTTTGAAGGCTAAAGCCTCATTTTCGTCGCTTACGTTGCCCTGAACCCTAGTCACGCGCGTACTGGGCCGTTCATATTTTCCCTCGTCCTACTTTCTCCGTCCCTTGGAGCGAGACCGAGACCCTAAATGTGACCGTAAACGAAGATTGCTCCTGCCCTTAAGGTCCCCATTGATTAACATCTGGAACGCCCCTTCTCTCCGCAGATAGCACTAAAGCCAAACTCTTGATTGGGTAAATGATTTTGCGGCTTTGTTAGAGGGAAAAATATTTTTACTCATCTAAAGAAACCTTGCCGATGATACGTTGTGCCACTAATACAATTAAATTATAACCGATCTTCTTTTTCTTCTTTAACCTCGCCGTTTCCCGTCATCTGGGGTCGGCTCTCCTTGTTAACATTCGCCATGTCTGTCTGTCCTGCGTTGCATTCTCGGTCAAGCGCAGAGTTTTCAGATCCTTGTCTACAGTTGCAGTCCGGGTTGCCTGTGGTCTTCCAGGTCTTCTTCTCAGCGTGGGTATGTTGAGGGCTTTCTTCACCACGTGGTCTTCATCTCTCCGTGTCACATGCCCATACCATCTTAGGCGGTTTTCCATTATCTTTTTAGGTATGGGGGCCACCCGAAATGAACCCCGAATATGCTCATTTCGAACTCTGTCCACTCTGTCCACTCTAGCCACACCGCTCGCCCATCTCAGCATCTTCATCTCTGCCACATGAATTCTATCCAAATCTACCACAATTTTTAATTAATAGGCTATGACTGGTATTTTACGGGAGAGGGATCAAATTCACACCAACCGAGGGTAAAATTCTTTTGTTTAATCTCCGTCGGGGATCGAACCCACGACCTTTGGATTGCTAAGCAAACGCTTTGACCATTGAGGTATACTCGTCGGCTGTCTGTCTTTGTATGTCGCTCATTAAATCTGATTTCATTCTAAAGACAAATATAAATAATCTGAATAACATTCTTTACACTACGTATTATTTTCAAAACGATCCGTACAAACTAAGTCTACTAGAGAGAAAAATATATACCGACCTTGAAGACATATTTTATGGAAACTCACGCGCAAACTAATATTTTTCCCAAATAATTTATGGGAGAAAAATAATCTGCGTTCAAGAAAATGTCACTTCGCATGTCAAATATAATCTTGCCTTCGCTGAAATTCATGAGCAGTGTGTATTATCGGATTTCAAAAACATTAATCATACTCCTCTATATGCCTATCTAGCCTGGAAACACACCTATTTCTGACTTACTGAAACACATTAAATTACACAAAAGAGCCGTTTTTTTTTTTGCCCTCTCTCGGTGGTTTTCATTTTATTTTTTGTTCATATTCTTGCGAGCATTTGAATAATTTAGAAATAAAGAATAATAAATAAACATTTTTTATAATGTATTCCGGAATTATGTAATACCAAGTCAATTGGTAGAATAAAATATTTTCTTTTTTTTATATACAAACATAAAATTATAAAAATATATATATGTAATTTCACAAAATATGTTTTAACCATTTTCTACAGAATGTGAATACGTATAAATCATTTGTTAACTCATACAAACGAAACAAACTGTATTTTTAATATAAAGAAATGTATTTGTCAATATTTCAAGAGGGACAAAACTATTCAAACATACATATCCTTATAGCTCTATTTTGTGATCAAAAACGACATCTCTACGAATGAATACATTTTAAAAAATGCAAAAAATACTTCCGAATCTAAATAACTTCTTAGGTTTTCACGTCTAGATTTGATATTATGGCTTTTGGGCTTAGCCGTGTGTGGCGAACTTCCTTCAACCAATATTTCGACCACCATTGCCGGGATCTTCAGGATTTATGGCAATGGCGGTCGAAATATTGGTTGAAGGAAGTTCGCCACACACGGCTAAACCCAAAAGCCACAACTACCGAATCTTTCTCCTTTTTAGAAAATACACATTTGTTCAACAAGAGCCAAATAATTTTGTACTGTTAAATTATCATCAATTAAGGAAGTTAACGTAATGTCACAATAAATAATATTTAAACATCCTCAAATCGTATTTTTTTACCAAAATAGTTTTCATTGCAATTGATCATATTTTGTCCAACTCAATAGTATTGTTATGTTTCTTGTTATAATATATATAACCGCTGAATTCCAAATAAAACGTTGCATTTATTATTAGTTTTGTGTCATTATTATCAATAATTGTTAGGCAAAGATCTTTATTGTGATATTTATATATTCTTTGGGTTACAATCTCGGAAATTATTAAATAAAGTTATTGCCTCACTAATAAGCCACGCCCGCCTATAGAATAATATATGCATAATTTTACTTTAAATATAAAAGTATAAACACCAAAAGAAATAAGAATAATAACGTAAACATTTACGTAATCTCTCAATTTACTTGATAATAGCATTGCTTTCATTAGTTCCATCGTAAAAACCTTATTTACCGTATCGCTTTTGTATATAATTAAATTTAAATTAAGTGGTTTTGGCCGCTCGGAAAAGTCGTCCGTTAATCAAAGGCAACTTAGGAAAAACGAGGCTTAGAGGTAAAAGTGCTCCCGTTATCTTGCAAGACTTCGCGAGCTCCATCACCGACAAGACTTGATAATATTTGCAAACAATTTAAAGAAAAAAAGGATTATCCATTTATTTTTTAGAAATATGTTTACCTACCTACAGTTGGCATGATACTTATCTCTCACTTTTAAAATGTCAATCTCAGCTTATTAATCAAAATTGGTAGTCAACGAAGAACCTTAAAGATTTAAAATGCGTAAAAATATTATGATACTTATAACCGATCAACACTCAACACAATTCGCATGCGTGTCCCATCTACTCAATCTTTCACCGTCCGCATACAGTATTCATAGGAAGTCGGCCGACACCTTATTTGCTGGTTCTTGGGCGCTACAGCAATATCTTTCTTCCCCAAAAACCAAAGTCACTTCACCAAATACTCGTAGGTCTTTCTCGTCACCACTGAAGTTTGACAATTCTTTTGGTAGTTTCTAGTATTTCTTCATTGGATATCCTAATTACAGATTATTGCTAAAAAAACACTTCGTCCGTAGATCTCTATATGGCATGTCAAAATCATTTATTTTGATATTTTTCTTCGTGTGAGCGACGTCAAAAAAATATTTTAATATCTGACAACATCGATGCCTTATCTATTGCTCAATAATGGATCTTGGATGTAACAGACAATCAGACACATGAGGCAGGATCTTTAAATTTGATGCAATATAGGGTTCTACAGAGTTGCACAGCATTTCCTTTTCATATTACAGTACTTCCCATTAGCTTAGATTGCTTCAATTAGCCTGTTCAGTAGTTTTGAGGTCCGCCAGGCAAGATTATTGCTAGAGTAGCATGAAATTTTATTTTATTTTATTTTATTAACGGCCTAGGCCAATACATCGGTTTTAAAATAGAAAATACAATAAATGAAATGGTAAAACAGAACAATATAATAGCTAAGACAATACATTTAGACAAAACATGAACATGAGTAAAAAAACAGATCTAGTACATTAGTAGAGGGATCTGCGAAATGCTGGAAGGTCCACCCCGAAAAAGTCCAAGTTACTAGAGGAGTTAACCAGTCTACACATTCTTAACATAGGAGAATAGAATCCATAGTTTGTTTTGGATGTCCTTACATATAGCAGGTCACTGCCTCTAGTGAACCGGGATGGAAACGGATCTATTCCAAAAAATCTTTTAAATACAGCTAAAAGAAGATATTTTTTGTAAATCTAGTTCATCTTCTCTACACACCACGTAAATTAATACTGTAATAGTTGACACCACATTGCGCTGAACAATCTATAAATTTTTCAAACATCATATAACCCATATAATGAGACATATCTATCATCGTCTGTTGGTGTTCTCTGTATGTGTTGCCATAAAAAATAAATATATATAAGCGACTTACGGATACCAATGTCACGAGCGGTCTTATATTTTTTTATTCCCCTCAAATGCTCAGCTCTGCGGCCAGCGTCGCGTGTCAAATATTCCCCACGAAGTGATCTCGGTTTTCCTTGCCAGCGCTGAAAAGATTTTTTCCCCAAACTCGTGTTGGGTGTCACGTAACTCTCCTGGCAACCCCACACCGCCTAAACACGGTTTTTTTGGTAAACTCAATTATTTATTATACGTACTACTCGCTTCTCGGATACCTTAATTCGTTTCGTAACATGTTATATAATTTGAAGCTTATTTTTTAAGTATAATGTCATTGCTTATCAATAAAAATTAATTTGTTTTTTGTATGATTTCTTATCGGAAATTTCATCTTTAAAGTATATCTACGAAATTGGTTCTTAAAAACGATTATACAATCACGAAAATATTTTTTACCATTTTGTAAATACGCATTTATGAATCAAACAAAATAATATATTTGTCGGTTTGTTTCTCTGTCAAAAGATCACCTTCTAAGCGGTGAATAGTAGCGACGTGTTATTTACACAAGGATTGCTTACATGCTACATATATACAGTTATATATATACATGGCTCATACGAAGAAGACTTTCAAAATTAAGGTTTTTGACATACCATAGAGAGGCCAATGGATGAAGTATTTTTAAACTATAGCGATTACCATCGTATATGCCATTTATTTTATTATTTAAACAAAGAAAAGTAAACTATGGACGCAAGATTCGAACCGCAGACAGTATACCCATGCATTTTTCATTCACACTCACTACCATCAATATTTTTTTGTGATCGATTAATTAAATAAAACTCATGAGATAATGTAATTACTGTAAACATATATGTGTCAATTGTTGACAATGTCTATAAATCTTTTTTTAGTTTTTTGAAAAAATTAAAAATATATTCTTATTTTGACATAAATAATGCATTTCATTCTTTGACTTTTTTAGTACTTAAAAGAAATGTAAAATCAAACAACTCACATTGATAATTACTAAGAAAATGTTTAATTTTATGCAACTTTCTTTGCACTGTCAATTCCATGTGAAATGAGGTAAAAATAATAATTATTGTTAATTTTGTAAATTCAAATAAATACTCGTATTTAATTCAAATGAAAATTGATAAGTTACTGTACAGTAGTTTTTCTATTGAATGTTAAACAAACTTTATGCACTTTTAACTTAAGTGAGTAGTTTTATAGTTAAGCTTTAATTAAATTACAGTTTACAAAGAGCAGTTAAACCGGCGTTTAACAAGTTAATTATTACCTTAATTTGCCGCCTACTCCTCACTATGTGAGGTAATGAAACAAGCAACTAGGTGGTTTGTTTTTGATTATGAAACTTTACCGTTCGAAATACTTCGTAGGAAACGTGCGCAACGTTGGAGATACTTAAATAGACGCCCACGTCATTAACTGTATACTTAATAGACTGTGATCAAATAATACCGACCGTTCAACTTAACAAAAACAAAGTCTCGTACATTACGTAAGGTTGTTTCACTTCTTAGTACCAAATGGTCACACCTCGGGAACGTCCGGCAATCACCCGATATCTTAATTAACAAACTTCTAAATATAAGATAAAATAAAAACCTAAAAGGCGAATTAATCAATTAATTTAACCTTGCAAAAAAAAATCAACATAAAGTTTATTACAAACGCTACCTATAAATAATACATATTAATCATTCAGTATCTGTTAATAGCTTAACTCTACGAGGTGATGTAATTAGATGAATGGTCAGCGTGTTGGGCGAAAAACTCAACATAATCTACGGGTCTATGATTCTTCGCCACGTCCGCCGTTAATTATTCTCCAATTAATTGTTAAATAAAATGTCACGTAGCATGGTATTTATAATTTTAATCGTAAGAATTTGTAATTGTGGTAGTTTTTGAATATTATAATATACCTTAAATCTTTAGCGGTTCATGTAGTATGAAGAATTTTGGAAATATATTCTTACTCTAAAAAATCATCTAGATATACCTCGAAACTAAACCTGCATAGTGTTTAAATTTAAAAATCATCAGAAATTACGCTTAGTATATGTACTCGGTATTGTTTCGAGATCCAGTGTGAATGACTTGGTACCTAGCGAGGATCATAGCAGCTTGCAGTATATTACAGCAGCAATTTGAGGCAACCATAAGCTTCAGCTAGAAACTGTGATATGGAAGCAAACACTTGTTTCATAATAAACTTTGTGCGTCTTACTTTTCGAGATGATGAAACCAGCTAATGAGGCAATGTTTTTGATTATGAAACTTCAGCGACTGAAAATACTCGAAACGTGGCGAAGGGCTTTAATATAAGGGATGGAAGAGACTGGGGAGATGTGGACTTATCTCGAGATGAAAATGTACAACGGGGGAAGATGTTCGCAGGATAATAAATACTGCGTATTGTACATCAACTGCAATGGCGGGGAAACATATTAGTTTTCGCGCCATGATATGAAGGTTAAAACTTGCAATTTTCGAAGACGTTCTAACTTTTTTTTATCTTGGCACGCCCTTTGACATGGATGGTAAACTGGATGGATAACGATTAAAAGAACTTTGTAAATTAAATATTTATAACACATTTATAAAATTACGCCCATACATATGGTATAGATTAAAAGAACTTTGTATTATGTATAGTTAAAAAATAATTACGTATTTGAATTCACAGAAAACAACATATTGTATGAAATTTCTCTCTTTAAAAATTTAATTTGTGTGTGTATCAGTTGTTTAATATTTGTATTATCTTTAGTGGTTCATAAAATATTATTAATATTGATTATTATTAGTATATATTATTGTTAGATTGCTTTAGTTTTTGTATAAATATATTGTACATTACAAAACCCTTTTTTTAATTTATATGTTTATAATATTTTGTGTAAATGTACATATAAAAAGCAATATTAAATAACAACAATCACAATAAGTAACATATTAATACTTATACAACAATTACTTACACATACTCATATAAATGTCATATTAATTTTAAATATACCAGTAATAATATTAAATCATTTATTTTTGCTTACTAATAAAGTGTTCTACTCATTTCGTTGACACTATAAAAAATACCCGTTAGGTTATTATATTATTACTGTTTAGAATCAATTATTTACTGTACTTTCATATTGCTTAACAAAATGAACCAGTATATGTAACTTTTTATGTAACTCAATTTTATTTTCCAAAAAGAAACCTCATTATGAAATACATCCCCGAAACATTATCGTGTTTTTCTTCTTAACGGAGACAACTTCTGGAAAATGTAACGTAATTTCTGCTTTCTTTCAATGACTGGTACATTAGTCGTAACCTGTTTTAGGTACTCTGTATTAGAAGTCCCGTTACAATTGATCCTAATAGAAGGACACCTTTTTTATCTTATTATTCGAACAACAGTTAGTTATGTCTATATTAGACTAGACAATTTACAGGCCTATTTACAGCCTTTTTACATTAGAATTTTCTTATATCGTCGAAATTGCAGCTTTTTGTATTATTCTTATTTATAATTAAAACCAATGTTTGTATGAATTCGTTAATTATGATACTATTTTTTTCTTTTCCTTTTTCGTCTCATCTTCATTTAATACAGTCAACTCCGCATATAACCGCCAGGAACATTGAATTATTTAAATTTGTACAATTCATTTTGTGATCCATTTTAATATTAAATAAATATATACGAATTTTATAGCTCAATTAAACATGGATCACACTAAATACAGTTTCACTTAATGGAAGACTGCAGTTTCGTTTTATATGAAAGCTTCATTAAGTTCAACATTATCATGTTTAACCAAGTTATGAAATTCTTATGCATTTAAGGAACGTTTACTCCTAAGAGGTAGTTCAACCCAAAATAAGAAAATAACGGAACTATTATATGAAAAATCCCCGTAAAAGACATCAGAAAAATCTCCGTTATAATTAATGACAATATTGCGTTATAGGAGGGTTGCCTGTATATTCGGCGTAGTTTCAGTATGCAAAGCTCAATTGGGACGAGGCGATGACTAAGACAGTTTATATCTTTATGCAAGCAATTTTTGTCGACATTTTACTATAACTAGGGAGTGGATATATTGATAGAAGAATATACTCGTAATTTAATTAGGTATTTAATTGCATCATGTTAAGAGAAATAATGGGTCACGATTCTCGGCCCACAGTTTGGCAAGCACTGCCCTCGTCGTTCATCATCCTCGTTAGGCTCGCGGGTCTCCATTTGTCTCCACTAACCGCTCTTTTACAGCTCTCTCTCTCTCGTTTGTATTATATCTTGCTCTAATTTAAATGTGAAATATATTTGGGCTGAATAAGTAACCTTTTGTTTCATACGTGCGGGAGGAATTTTATTACCATAATAATTTAGCTGCGCCCTAATACTGTGTGAAAAATTAGGCGTTTTGTTAAGGGCTTGAATTATTTTCGTTTTATTTAAATTCGCCTTCCGCAATTGTGTACTTTGAAAAATATAATGCCTATGAATTGTTACTGCTCTTGTTTATCTCGTTGATATTTTTTTTATAAAATAAATTACGCTTTAATCATATACTATTTGTAGTATCTTATTGAACATGCCGCTTGGCATTATCCAAAAGCGCTAAATGTGTAAAAAAATATTGTTTTAATAACGAATATCGCCTATTAAAGGTAAATCTCTACATTTCTCAATAAATCTATCATGCTTACAGGAGGCAGAGTTACATTACATTCGCAGCATTGTTACTATGGCAAAATGTTCTCGGTAGTCAAAAAAAAATATCTTCCAATCTCCGTTCCGTATATAGGACATACAGTCTCTACAAATTGTCGCCACCAAGTACTGGTAGCTGTCGTTGTCAATTACTCATCTCAAGACACCTGGGAATATTTATGGTTCCCAAGAACCTCCAGAAAAGGCACCCGAGAACTTGAAGAGGCGACTACTGTAGTGTCTGAGGCACATTTTTGGGTGATATTTGATGATATAGGCCGAATCTCCCGAAGGCTGGACAATTTTGCCGTAAAGAGTGACTTAACCCGATCAGCGTGGTAAGCAACAATCTATTTATGTTTTGGTTCACGCCCACTGCTGCTTATCATTTTTTATTTATTTATTTATTTATTGATTGATAGAACAAATATGAATCA